>JAFIDM010009631.1:179105953-179129430 GCA_023159025.1 Thereuonema tuberculata
CAGAGGAATGCTCCTCTAGTCCTAATTTGATGACTGCGGATCTGTGCGATGGTTCATTGTCCTGTTGAAAGAGCTCTCTGAAGTATTGTGTAGGTAGTGTACACCATGCCTCCTTGAGGTCCACAATTCCCTAACATTCGCCGGTGGTGGAACCCTGGCACATTGAACCTCATCCCACATGTGTGTTCTATTGGGTTCAAATCCAAGCCAACTCATGATTCCAAACTCAGAGGAATGCTCCTCTAGTCATAATTTGATGACTGCGGATCTGTGCGATGGTTCGTTGTCCTGCTGAAAGAGCTCGCCCCTGTCTGAGTGAATGTATGACATGAACGTGTGAAAATAATGACGAAACGTACCGGTCGGATGTTAAAATGCGTGCCACACGGCGCTGTCTATGGTCCACAGGTTTTCGTCGGTCATATTGGTGTCGCATACTGGATGTCTTCCCTGATGTTGTGAAGTCGTGGTAATCTTGAAATTGTTGCAGGTGAAAATCCAAATTTCGTGTTAATTTCGGAGATGGAGTGACCCACCTCTCTGGCAGCTGCTGTCTCTCTTCGTTCGAAGTCGCTTACATCGTAATACGCTCCCATCGTCACTGACAACGGTTTGTAGAGATATCCATCTTTATACGCACTTCATTTGCTGAAGATACCAGTTAATGCGGGGTTTGTGGTGACATGTGTTGGAAATGAAAGCGACTGTCTCAGTTTTTCTGGTACTTGCTGAGCAACTTTTATTCAAGTTTCAAATAAACGTGTTTAAAACGGATGGACTTTTCACTGGTTTATTTGTTTCATATTCTAAATCTCGTATAAATTTTGAACTCTTATTCTGTGCAAAAGCTTAAAGTTTTGAAAAAAAAAAAAATGCTAATTTAAAATATAGAAAAAGCTGAAAAAACTAATAAAGAATACAGTATTTTTTTCCTTGTTGTTGACTATTAATTGTCTGTCTTTTTGAATGCACCAATGTAGGTGGTTATAAAACAAGAGCAAAACGACTTCCGAGAACATAATGACGATGCAAACTGTCCAAAAAATACAAAAGACAGCCCAATGTGTTCACAGCCATGCGAAACTGTTAATTATATATATTAAACTAATGAAAAAAAATCCTAACATATTAACAATTATAAAACATACATAAATAAATAAAAGAAATCGAATAAGAAGTGATGAGGTCGAACATGTCAAGTAGGCATATTAGACATTATCGCTCAAACCAGACAGTTCATAATAAATCTAGTGTTGTTGTTATTATTATTATTTTCAATTTATAATATCAATTGCTTGACTAACTGTGTAACTATATCAGAAAGGCCGCATTTAATTTTCACTTCATTTCAAATAAGTTTATTAAAGATGAGTTTATTCGTTTATTAAGAATCAGAAAAAAGGAAAATCAACTGAGCAAAATTTATTTATTTGCCTGAAACTGGAAAACAGACCGAAAAAAATTGTTGGCTTTCAGAGATAGTTAAAATTTATAAAATTTTAAATTAGTTCATTTATAATATTTTAATTTAATTTATTTCCACCATCCTTAAAAGAGTTGGCTCTAATTTGAGCTTGTTAGTACATTGAAATTTATTAGAAATCAACGAAATAAAGCTAATAACAATAAGATCTTAATCATTAATTATGCTCTCTTGTGCAAAAACTACTTCTATATAAATACATTGTATCAGACAAATAGCAATCAAAATACACTACAGTGACAGAACAGGAAATCTTCGAAAAGTCTTTGATTTCTTTAAATACAACTGATTAAGATTTTTTTTTTTTTAATTCTATCAGAATACAAACTTTTTAAAGCAAACATGGAAAATGCTAATTAATTCTCTAATTAATTGCAAAAATAGAATTGTGTTTATATATCTATAAAAAGCATTATAAAAAAAGAACAAATATATTTAACTTATAAAAAAGTGATTCAATTATATACATCGCAAATACATAGGTAACAATATTTATCTCCCAATTAATGGAAATTCACAGTAAAAATAAAAAACAAAATAACATTAATAAAGTGATTTTTTTTTTTTTTTATTTTACGTATATTTTTTTTTTTAATTTTTAAAACACTTACTCCCATTAATTGGGAAGAAAAAGACACAAAATGTAAGATTCAGTTAACTTAAATAACAAAGCAATTCTTTTAAAATGGTGAAGACAAAAAAAAAAAAAAAAAAAAAAAGTAAAAAAAACAAAATGTTAACATACAAGGTAAAAGCGGCAGGGAAACAAAATATGGAATTACAAAAAAAATAAAAATACACTGATCTTTTCAAAGGACTGAGTTTTAACATGATAAATAATAATAATTATTCAGTGCAGATATAAAACTTTGAATTCATAAAACTAGAAAAAAAAAATAAGCGGGATATCTTACAGCAAGCTTTCACTATAATTTATAAATAATGCGAGTAAAAATATTTAGGTTGGGGACTAAAGGGATGTACGCACTTCAGCGTGTGCGTTGTGTTTATGTAAACGTCTTGTATCCGTCATCGGCAAAATCAGGGCGCACTTTGTCGTTTGCAAGTTAACGGCAAGCGGAAACGGAAGTAGACCGAAAGAGGAAACGGAAATTCTTTACGTCATTATGGCGGCATTTCAATTGTTCAACATGAATCTCCACGAAGATCAGCGACTTTTCATGGCCATGCATTTATTTTGCTTGGCCTTGAAACACAAAACCAAAAAGAAGATGTGGGTGCGTAAAATATTGCAGAAGAGAGATCAGCTCGGGGAATTTAATTTATTAGTGCAGGAGATGCGTTTTAATGTAAGTAAACGCTTTAAAAGTTATAAATGACGATCAATTCTAATTTCGATTTCATTATTAAATGAAGAATGAATGCATTAATTAATATCTTTCACGGAGTATCTGCCATCGTTTAGCGCATTTTTGGGCTAATAAAACATTGCAAGAACATGGATGGCGATCACAATTGCTAATATTCCGTTTTCCCGGCAAAATTTGTATCAATGCTCTCGGATTGGCTGTTGCTTAACACACACACTCCGATTGGCAGCGCTACCTTTGATGTTGATTTACATGCAAAATCTCTTTCCAAAGTTGAGATCTGCACATTCTGACGCATAGCATTAATTTATTTCAGTAAAAATATTGTTTATTTTCGAAAAATAATCTCCTCAATGTGTTATTTAATTCGTAATAACTTTCGATCCCAACGAAGCGGTGAACAAAATGGCGCCGGCGAACTTGCTTTCGATCTTCAAAAGTTGTAGGAATACGTCAGTGCTCTGTGATTGGATGTTGCTCACACACAAGATCTGATTGGCTGGCCTTACGTCTGAGTAGACGCTTATGTTCGTTCATTTCAAGATAAACGTCTGGCCTTAAACTGAGACGTAAAAGCAATTATCTTACATAAACTTAACGATTGACGGAGATAAACGCTGAAGTGCGTACACCCCTTAAGGCTGTCACTATATTACAACGTCAGTGGATCAAACTGTCATCAAATTAGCTTTTACTTAACTTTCGAATTTATGCAATTTTTTTTCTATGTTGTTTTCCACTGCACTTAATGAATATTTTCCTTTTTAAAAGCCTTTTTAAGTATTTTATGTGTCATTAAGCGTATGATGATTTTTTTTTTTTTAATCATTAAAACAAATGGATATCGGAAAACATTACGAGATATTCAGAGTTTATTCTATTATGAAAACTGTAATTAATTTGATTTATTTATTCCTTTATTCTTCACCTTGATATTCTTCATTTTATTGTTCACTGATCTTTTAACTTAATACAAGTTTAGGGCCGCGCGGTTGGCGATGTCGCTAAGACACTGGCCTCTCACCTCTGAGTCCCGGGTTCGGTTCTCATGTGGGTTTCGTTGATGGTGGCGATCCGCGCTAGGCAGGTTTTCCCGGGGTTCTCCCATTTCCCCTGCATTTCTCACACCATCCTTTCTCAGTCTTTCTTTCCGTGGGATAGTACAAAAGATCTTTCAGGTCGACGTTCTCGGC
The DNA here is from genome assembly GCA_023159025.1 of Thereuonema tuberculata. Taxonomy (NCBI): domain Eukaryota; kingdom Metazoa; phylum Arthropoda; class Chilopoda; order Scutigeromorpha; family Scutigeridae; genus Thereuonema; species Thereuonema tuberculata. The sequence continues at coordinate 179,109,961 of JAFIDM010009631.1, forward strand.
AGTCATGCCACCCACTTACAATTAATCTAATCTAATCTAATACAAGTTTTCCAATCGCCTTAACTTTTTTTTTTAGTTCTTTTTTTAGTTATTCATGGATTTAATGTATTTGCATTTTTTTTAAGTAAAATTTTTCGGGGTGATACTCATATCCAAATTTAATTTTCATAATCTCTTATCTCTTCAATTTATTGGTTAGTCTTCAACTGCCATTTTTTTTTTCTTTTCATGCTGAAATACTCAGATAAAATAAAAAATTATTTCATTTAAAATATCAACAGAATATCTTTCTGCAGCTTAAATGAATAACACAATTGCTAAATTTCAGACCAGCCATATTTTAAAGCTTAATGCAAAAAAATAACTAAATAATTAAATAAACAAATAAATAAAAAATCTGATGTTTCCATTTATTATGAATCTGATTAAACAAATTATTAAAAGCGATCAAAATTAAGAGATTATGTAATTCATAACTCTTCAGTATCTCCTGAATAGTTTAATCTCTACTTCAATTATAAAGAATCGTTTATAAATTGATCAATTACAAAGATTTAGGTCAATAACATTTCCTAATTATAAGCCTAAGTTAGGCCTTAACGATTGGTTAAGCCTAAACAGTAGCACCAAGCTTTTGAGCTTCACAAAACAATTGAAAACAAAATATACCAATAAAAAGTGTTCTATATTCAGTTAAGAATATATTCCAAAACAGATATTTTAAAAACTATTACGATATTTGGTCAAACTTCTCATTGTAAGGCGTTAATTTCAAAGCACCCACATTAGCGAACTTGAAATTTACTGATAACAGTAATATCTACTTATATAATTTGCATTTTTTTTCTTCTTAAATACGTATAAAACAGGGTTCTTACGATGTAAATTTGTTAAGTTCATAATTACTTAATTACTAACTAGATCAAATGAGAATGTTATCACAAAAAATCACAAGAAATATTCATTTAATAAGCATTGTAAAAAAAAAAAAAGAAAAGATCAAATCATGGCGTTTTATTATACGCATGGGACATGTCAAAAATACGAATATGAAATGTATCACAAACTATTCTCCTAATGGATTTATACTATTTTGAAACATAGACTCTTCCACAAAAACCTATTGTGAAAATTATTAGATTGTACCGCTAACTTCTATTCTAATCAACAACCTAATTCTTACTTCTATTTGTTCTTCATATTCTGATTTGATTAGAGAAAAAAATAACTCGAGTCATCATCATCTCAAAGACTTGCATAGCAATAAACTTTATGTAGGTAACGTGTAATTATTATATTGTGTAAAACATTTTTTGACTATAGTCAGTTTAAAAATATCTTGAGACTATTATTAACTGGCTAATAAATTAATTGGAAAACGAAGCCAACATATCGACATGCATTTAATCTAGACATTCAGATGAAGACTGCATTTTTATTTTTTATTGATAGATTTATGTCGATCAGCAAGGTAAATGCAGTTGTGAACCAAAGAATGGTGAAATTCAGTAAACTTCTTATACTAATTTGTACGAAAAGTAGATAAACTTATTGTGTAAATAAATTAATATGCCTTAGAATATCCTGACAATCCTCTATTCTGGATAATTACACACAAAAACAATAAAGAATTAGTCAATAAGTGAAAAAAGCTAATAAACTATAACCTAAAGCTAAAACAAGCACTATTAATTCTACTTGTTCAACCCTTCAACTTTCAGACTGCTGTGCCTCAACAAGTTAATTTTTTACCCATACACCATAAATATACATATAGTGGTATATTCTATCCAGTATTTATAATATTTGATCTCATCAATGTTTAATGTTTTAATTTAACGTTTTTTAAATGTACCTCACAATCCAATTGTATATGGTAAAACAGGATTTATTTGTGAAGGATAATGGACCAAAATTCTTTGGACTCAGCCAGTACTTCAGTAAGATTTACCACACCACGTTTTATAAAACTGTCTGCTTGTTCAGAAAATGCTACTGTAAATAAATAGACAATGGAGGTACAATAGTCGATTACATATCTTTCTCTGATAAAAGGTAAAAACTCAGTTTAAAAGAATATATTTAATTTACTTACGTCTAATGTATATGTTAAAAAATTATCGTAATTATTGACATTCGAGGAAAAAAAATAGTTGGAGATATTTTCAGAAACAAGATTTTTGTAGAAAGATCTTTGACGTTAATGCCATTAGGAAAACCTTTATGAAAATGTTATTTTTTTTTTTTTTTTTTTTTTTAGTTTGTACGTAATTGTTTCGTACATACATTTGAATTAATTTTCTTATCTACATAATGAATGCCCTCTATGTAACAAACGACATGATTTAATCTTACTGAAGTGTCTTATTCTGGAAGCAGCATCCATCTCTGGACATTTTTAACAACTGCTGAAAGATGGACATCAAAGCAGTTGCGCCAACGAGGATCGCACACATAAATACAACACAAGGAGCACTGCAGCGCTGTCTCATGACGTTCTCTGTGGAGGTTGTAGCACACAAAGCACCGATGACGGCTCATCATCTTCTGCAACAGATGAGCCCTGCTGTTTTGCAACTGTTCGAAGTTGGATCCTCTTCCTTTCAGAAGTCTAGCGAGTTTCCTAGTGAAAGCAGCTGCAACTCGTGTGTCTGTAACAAATGACACAACTAATTGAAACCCTGAATTACAAGATGTTAAATCCAGTTCGAGAAATTTACACATTCAATGTAAAAGAAAGAATTCAATGTAATTTTTCAGGAATACATTTAAAGCAAAATAAATTCCAACTGAATGAAAAGAAAAAGCAATAGCCAGCGAAGAGAAAGAAAGCAAGCAGATTAATAAGATCATTTGGTTAATAAAATAGACAAATAATGGCAACCACTAGTGTAATTATATCCTATATCTTTTCATTTTATAAACGAAAATTTCAGTTTAGGTCAAACAGTATGTTACAGACTAACATGAATAAATTTATATTTTGCTCTACATTAGAATTAAGCAAATTTACTAAGTTAATAATTATTTTTTTTTTTTTTTTTTTGGCAACAAACTAAAATTTCAATTGATCCCCCTCGCTTACTATTTTTGACTCAGATTTAAAAGAAAAATGAAAAATTAATACATATATTTCTGACTTTTTTTCAGCATTACATTTGATAAATAAATACTTCTGATAGAAGAAACAAGTATTTAAAAAAACAAAAACAAGTAACGGCTAAATGTATAATTTTATTTGTTCGTAAATAAAAATAAATGGAACAAAATTAATATTTATTAAATGTCCATGGTCCATATGAAATAGATGGTGGCTTTGAACTAATTTGAAACAAATTCTTTGAATCATGGATTTATTAAAGATTTAATTATATTCTAAGTGCATACTGATGTTGTAAATTTTTTATAATTTAAAATAATTAAGAAAATTCAGACATTTGGTGAGCTAGTCAAAACAGTTGCAGACACATTCATGAATAGTGACCCATGTAGATTTATGATCAACATTAAATACGTTTAGAATTTTTTTTTTTCCCATCAACTACAACAATCCTTGTTACAACATTTTACGACGATAATGTCATAGTTTTCCGAAATGTAATTATAAACATCAACTACATTATGATGATGGTAAAAATTAAAAGCAATTTCCCAGACTGATAATCGTCGTCTATTGCAATTATATTTTATATGCTTGTCATTTGCGGTACGTAGATCCTGTATTTTACAGGTTAAGGATAGTAATTTTAGATACCAAATGTTCCTAGCAAAAGGCTTCTGATAAATAAATTCTCACATAGGAATTAAACTTATTTTTCAAAATTGATAATTACTTAAAGGGAACACACGTTCATTCAAATCTGTTCATCAACTCTTCATGTTATTCAAGTCTTTTTTTTTTTCCCCCACAGCAAGAGAACTATCAGAATTCGAGATGGAATTGTCATTTACACACAGTTAAATATGGCAATATACCACAAATGTTCAAATCTTCTTGATTGAATATATATCAATGAACACAAATAACAAGAAATACAACAGGCTACATAACGACATTTTTTCAATTTCTTCAAGTGACAACAGCGAAAAATTCATGGAATGTATGTTTGTTTTTTTTAATTATACTGTTATACACCTCTTTGGAAGTGACTTTACAAATAACAGTTATTCACATAATATTTAACTAATGATTTTTAAGCCTCTCAAATATATCCTAATGTAAACTTAAAACATAACTAAAAATAACCTCGTGTCATATAATAAAATAAATTAACAATAAGAAAAAAAGCGATTATAAAAGACACATAAAATGTTTAACACAGAAACAAATCCATGATCTTCCAGACAAACAATGTAGAAATCAATAATTGTAATAAAATAAAATCAAAGACTTAAATAATTATTATGCCATTATATATGTTATTATAGCAGATTATTTAGAGTAAGATTTCATTCATTAATAAAGTTTTTAAAATAGTCGTTGATTAGGAAAGCTTGTTAATAGTGGTTTATGTATTGAATCAATTATAATTATCATGTCACGTAGATTTAAAGTATTAATATCACTGTAGTTTCGTAATGATATCACAGTAAGGGTGTAATAAAAAAAAAAACAAAAAAACAAAACATTAAAATTTGATAAATAGTAACAATAATCATAATTTAACAATAATTAAGTTCTTTCTTAAGCTTTTAATATTGAAGGAAACAATGTTCTAATCCTTCCACTGAGAAAGTCATTTATTACCAGATGTGATTAGATTCTTTGTTTTTTTCCTAGAAATAATCCAAGAGAATTTTGTCAGTTTTCTTATGCAGTTCTCATTTCCCCCAAAACGATTTTTTTTCCCCTATTGGTCCCATCTTCATCAAGATCAATCTGTAATGATTTTGCCATTATTGTACATTTCCAACGTTGAAACCTTTTTTTCTTGCAGGCTTTTCATTCATTTTTATAAGACGGATTTTAAGTTCAGCGTTTTCTTTTATTTTTATTAAAAGCCTTCACTCTTTGGTCAATGGTTACCAATTAGTACCTTAAAACTATCAATCCTTCTGCAAGATTTACATTCCTATTTTGTTTTTAGTTAAAATAAACAAAAACAAAGCAGTATCAGTGCTGGCCAAAATATAAGAAAAAGACGTAGTATGTTTAATTGCAATAATTTAATTGCTTTCTTTATATATTGAATAGACAATAAAATTAAAGTAATTGAAGAAGACTGGACAAAAATGTGAATTTTTAAAAATAAAAACGGTAAATAATACGTGAAAAAAAAAATTCACATTTTCAAAACACAGAGTGAACTAAGAGTATATTATCAAGGAATGAAGATTTATTCAACTTAAATTTCGATACAAAGTCTATCTTGGGAAAAAAATAATAATCAGTTTGATGAAGAAAAAAGAATAGAACGTAAGAGATAAAGATTAATGATTACAAGTCAGGCGCGAACACCATAAAAATATCAGGAAAGCCAGGAAAAAAATAAAAATCATGATTTGAAATTTCCATTAGAATTCTGAAATTCATCGATTTATAATAATCTTATCATGAAAGACTGTCTTCAGGAATTAAAGAGTTGATTTCACCTCTAAGACCACTTTGGATATATGTGACCTATTATCAACTACTCAATGACTATTCAATTTCTCTGTTTAATTTTCATTAACCCTCTTCAGAAAACATTAACCCTCTTATGAAAACAGAAAAACAGTTCTTTTGTAAATTGTATAGTTTTCTGATGAGGACATCTGAGTTATTTACATAATCTTACATCCTTCCGCCTTCAACTGTTGTACATAATTATTGTTTTGTGATTGGCATTACAAATATTATTACATATGAACAAAGACAATTAGACTGGTATTCAACGTGTTTTTTTGTTTGTCGATAAAAATGCAAACGAAGTTTAACAGTTCGATATAAGATTTTATATTGGATCTACTTTCTTCGACGGCAAACAGCAAAATGTGATTTTCTGGATATGTAATCGGCGAGAGACAATGGTAAAGTATAGCCAAGAAACAGAATTTGAAAATAAATAAATAGCCTTATTTGATTAAGAAATCATCTTTATCAACTTTGTAATTAAATCTTTATATTCGTTATTTATTTAATAACAATAATTACACAAAAATGAAATAAAGCAGGAAAAAAAAATCGTCTAATGATATTAGAATATGAAATGCGGTGGTTTTTTTTTTTCTGATAATCTTAAACAGTGGTTCCAACTATAATCGAAGAGATGACCATCTCCCCATCCACTCCATCCCTCCACAAAAAAAACAACGAAACTGCTGTCATTAGAGAATCTGGCGCGAGCTCCTCATTGGGAAATGCGTCTAAATAACATCTACCTATCGTTTTACGAACTTCACAACATCAAAAAACATTTTCAACATCAGGATGTTTTTCTCCTTAACTGCTTAGCTTTATAAAAACCCATTTTTGATTGACGATTTTAATTGAATAAAATACAAAAGCAGTAAACAAATGCTGACTAGTACATTATCAGCGATATCAAATGGATAGTTTAATAACTAAATAGCTGTTTTTTCAATAAATTTCCCTGTTTGATTATATTATAATAAAACATATTGTTTGAGACAAAGTTCATCACTGGAAGCGTCTGATGCCAATTAAGCCTTCAACTGTACTTTCATCTTTTTGTTTACTTTGGCGAAAATTAAAAAAAAATAATTTAGAGAGAGAATATTTTGACCTCGTTACTTCAAAACAGAGATATTTTCAGTTTCATTTGAAGGTACCTTCTGGCACTTAAATAGTTCATACATTCTTCTTTAAAAAGAAAATATTTATATTTTTGTTATGTCAAAACAAAAAACGAAAGCCTGGTTTATATTTAAACTTTTAACTTAATAAGAATTATATATATAATTTAAATCTGAGGATGCTCTTTATAAAGATGAAATTATACTGGTAATCCCTGACTAGTCTTAATGATAAATACATTATTTGCCTTCAGAAAATAGATGGCCAAATGTATGCCATGAACTTCAAAGCTTCAAGGAATTATAATAAACTTTTGGTTAGCTTGAATAAATTTATGTAAGCAAATTCAGATAGTTGAGAACTTTGAATTACATTCAAAATAACAACAATTAACGAACTTTGTAGTAAGACATATTCGGAGTGTAAGTGATGTCACCTGGACAATCTAGTTTTTCTTCACCATTTGGATTTGGACAATGATTTCTATACGCATTCATGAAAAAGACATGTACAAGTTGCCCTTGGTTGAAGACGAATTCAGAAAGAATTAGGACAATACTTTTTCAGAAATATTCAGATGGTTTCCCCCCCCCCCTTTTCTTCTAATATTTGTTTTTAATAGACTAGGTAAGCCCTATAGTTTTCTTAAGAACTTCAAAGTCACACCTGTCTTGTACACATAGTGCCTTTCCTCCCTTCTGAAAATTTTCCTAACTTTTTATTTTCTATTTTTATATTTTTACATAGAAGTAGCAAATGAGCATTATTAAAGACCCACTGAATAAAATGTCAGAAGTTAATTAATAACCTGAAAGATTACACTGAACTGTTTCGTTTCATTAAAAAGACATATATGTTTATATTACTTAATCCTAATATAATAAAAACTGAACATTGTAAATTAGAACATTACTTCAGAAGAAAATTAAAATTATAATTCATGAATTCTTAAACAATAAGCAATTCTTAAACATAAACTCTGTTTTTAAATTGTTAGTCTAATCAAAATCATTATAGTAAAACTGTAAGTTTTGAAGTTGAAACGAAATTATGGATGTGGAACATCTTAAAGATCAAATAAAACCCTAAAAATGGAACTGATGTTTATTTATTAGAAACCTTCAACTGAGGAACAAACAATGAATCAGTGATTAACTTTCAAAATACCAGAATTTATTATTAATGCTCTGCGAAAGGTGAATGTTATTATGGAGGATTACAAAGCTGTAAATTCTGATGGATTTATTGACGGAGGGGAAGTAATGAATAATAACCGGAACAATAATAAAATGTTTGTCTTTCAGACAGTCATTAAGAAGAGGAAAGCATAATTCAGAGATCAGAATATGAAAAAAAAAAAAAAAAAATGCTGATACATCTAATTTGGAGGATACAAAACTTAAAAAATTGTAATTAAAATAATAAAAAAAAAAACTATAAATGCGGAACTAGTTAAATCTTAGGAAGTAAGTCATGTTTTACACAGTAAAATGTATAATAATTAGATAATTTCTCATTTTGTCTTTATAAATTTGATTGTAATTTTTATTCTTGTTATAAACTGTAATATAGTATTATGAAAATCACAATACAGGTTTGTTTTTAATATTTTTATTAAACTGAAAAACTCAGTTTGTTACATTAACGACCATCCGTACAGTAGATCACACAGATTTATTAAAAACATTTTTTTTTAAACATTCATGACTGAAAATGAAAATATTAGCTATGGAGAGAGAGAGAGAGAGAGAGAGATCTCCAAATTATTAAATAATATATAGATTCAATTCATAAAAAAATTAGAAATAAGTAGAAAGAATAATAAGAAAAAAAAACATTGCAGTTGTTTGTTTTTCTTCAAACATTTAATATTAAATAAGAAACAGTCATAAATTAATGAAGCTCAAATCTTAACAATGATTTCTTAGTTGCTTTTACTTTCAAAAATATTAATTCATACTTCAGTGAATATCATCCTATTAATTTCTATACTGAATTTATTTTCTTATTTAAGCCAATGATGTAAAATAAAACATCAAAAAGCAATTTATTCTCAGTATTTTTTAGTGGAAATTCCATTACGTCTTCACCCAAAAAGTAATAAATAAAATCACAACCATAAGAAAAAATCTGAAACTTAAAAAGGTTTTCCCTTCAAACTTCCTGATTTAAGAACCGCTAATCTAGGCAGTGTACCACAAATGATACTGAAAGGGTCCTCAAATTCTGACATCACAAATTTAATTTAAAAAAGATAAAAAAATGATAATACAACAAAAATTTGGAGTCAATAATAATTAATAATATTAAGATTATCAATATAAACAATTTCTGTATTTTTTTTGTTAATAAAGAAACTGTTAGGTAAAAAATTTCCTACCAAAAATGAAGATAGAGGATTTTATTTATTATTTAATGTGCTAAAAATTCTATTAAAATTTCCAACTATTAAAGCACATAATCAATTAAAATTAAATGGATAAAATAACGTATGTATTCGAACCTCCCTTCGGTTGGGGTTCTTTATCAAGTTTCTCCTGAGTTAAAATTGTTAAGAGGAGGAACAATTTTAACTCGGGGAAAACTTAACAAAGAACTCCAACCAAAGGGAGGTTCGAATATGTCCGTTATTTTATCCATTTAATTTTAATTGATTATGTGCTTTAATAGTTGGAAATTTTAATTAATTAACAAATCTTAATAATTATTGCTTCAAAGTTTATATCTTGAATTTCCTCAAATGCTGTGATTTTATCTATAGTATTACTTTATGTCAGAAGCAACAATGGCATTTCCACTTCCATATTCCAATATGATTTTCTGTTCAAATAAGAGTTAAGCAGCATGCTTTAATACATAAATATTATTTAGAGTAGAAATAAACAGCTACAAATTAACTTCCATGTTACACAATTTACTTCTTAGATACACTGACTGAAACTGAAATTGGTACACCACGAAGGAAGCATAGAATTACTGGAAACATGTAGGTGGTATGCAGCACTGTAAGCACCTGATATATTTATTGAAGTCTCCAGGGACAGACCACAGAGGATCTTGAAATAAACCAATGACTCGCTGCATTAGCACAACATATAATGGGTGTCTCATTACGTCTCAATTTTTTAATTAATTTGTTGAAAGTGGCTCAAGCAATTAATTTCTTCAAAATACGCTTCTAAGATGATGAAAAGTAAAATACCTCTAAATAACATATACCGACTTGTGAAAGAAGAAACATGATGGGTACATATGAGGCTGGAATATCTTATCAAATATCATGATTGTTGCTAAGATATCACAGACAAGTTGTGCAGAGGTGCAGTGTGTTTGGAACAGTGGGGCACTAAAGTCACACACACTTAGACCTGACTCTTAAATTTCTAAAAGTACATTGGAATGAGAAGATAGATACATATCTAGCATAGATATTAATAAAAACAACTATTAACATCTATGCTTCTACAGCTCCTTGTGTAACTTGAGGGCTGCTGCCAACCATTTCCTGCAACCCAATTTGCATTCTAGTGTACCCATGCAACACTTTCATCTAACTCTAATACTGGCAACAAAGAATCATATAGTGAAGGAACAACTGCAGTGGAGAGGAAAACTGTACCATCCTATCTTCAGTAATGAGTAATATTGTAGATCACAGTGATCGTTGGAAAGGATGTAAAGAACAATCATGCCAGAGGCAACTTTTAAAGGCATACTTCTGTAACACTTAATAATACCAGGAGAACAAATGGATATGAGAAAAGAACGCCAAAACGCTAAATAACTGTCCACCAGTTTATTGAAGGGGTAATCATGCCTATAGTTATCCTATTCATGGCAGCCATTAATTTTCCACATGATACATCTAGAAACTAGAATCACAGATATGAAATCTTCAAAACTTTGCAATGGTAGACTGGCAGGTCAGATTGCTAGATCCAAACCCGATTGAGCACATATGGGAACTCAGTGATGTCTAGTTAGCAATATTTACAATATTACAACTATTGCAAGAGCTGACAATCCAGATGATACAGGCATTATATGCCATTGCTCAGTGACATGCAAGAACTATGGATTCAACATTAGTCATCTCAGAATTTGATATATCATGTACTAAGTTATATGGAATAAAGTTGTAAGGATCTGTTCCAGAATTTTGTGTATTTAATAGGCTGTTCACTGCACCATTGATAACCCACTGCACAAATTTACTCTGAATCTGACAACTTTTAGAATGCTCCAACTTCAATTCTGCCAGTGTATGTAAGTATCTTCACTATACAACAAACTATAGTGAAGAAAAATGCAGCTGTCTATTCCAGGAAACCAAGTTAGGACCAAAGAGAGACTTGTATAAATCATCAAAATTTTTTGTATAAACCTGTTTTTTGAGGCAGAAAAAAACACGAATTACTTAAGGATTTCTTTGGGACAACAATGTTCTAAAATTACAATTAACGAACGAGGAAAAAATTTAACTCCTATAAGTGTTGTAAATACCCTCTTTTTATGCAAATTCATATTTGCTTAGTTCAATAAATAAATACACTGCTGGCCATTATAAGACCCGAAATTTGCATGATGGGAGCATGGGAGCACATGTAAATGATTAGCAGCACAGCACATATGCAAATAATGTGAGACAGTAACGCAGTATATTAGAGAACAGAGAGCCGCTGTGCAGTATTGGAATTGTTTGTTCACCGTTCTTCTACACAGATGGATTAAGTATGCCTCGTTGAAAAATACAGCAGCCATACCAACTGGTTTCCGACTTTGATCGCGGGAGAATTGTGGCATATGGAGACTGTGGATTATCCTTCCGAGAAATTGGTGCTCATGTTGGATGAAACGTGGCCACAGTAATGCAAACATGGAATTGGTGATTTGAGGAGGGTCAAACTCACTGACATGAAGGATCCCATTAGCCCCGTCACACCACCAAATGAGAGGACAGACATCTTGTGCACATGGTTATTACGGACTGTATAGCCACATCACAAGCCCTAACTCATTAGGATGTGTTGCACAACAACCAGTCTCTGCAAGTTTGGTCCGACACCATCTGCAGCATCCGGGAATTTTTGTAAAGCGCCCATTGCTTCGGCTACCTTTGACTGTACACCATAGGTGTCTGCGGCTACAACGGTGTCTAGAATTAGTATGTGTTGCCCAGCAACCGGTCTCTGCAAGTACGGTCCGATGTCATCTGCAGCATCCGGGAATTTTTGCAAGGCGCCCATTGCTTCGGCTACCTTTGACTGTATACCATAGGTGTCTGCGGCTGCAATGGTATTCAGAACATCTTTTTTTCCGACGAACCCCACTTCTGTCTATAGCACCATGATGGTCACATCCGTATATGGCAGCACCGAGGCAAAAGACTGAGTGAGTCCTGCATTAAAGCATTGCCATACTGGTCTGGCACCTAGTGTTATGGTATGGGGTGCCATTGGATTCCAGTCCTGCTCTTGCCTAGTATGCATTCCCGATACACTGAATAACCACTGTTACATCTCTGAGATGTTGGAGCCTGATGTTGTCCTTTATCTCAGAGCCTGCCTGGGGCCACTTACTGATAGGACAATGCGCGACCGCATTTTGGCATGCTATGTCCAACAATTCCTGGATGGCCACCATGTTCAACTTCTTCTATGATCCGTACATTCACCGGATCTGTCGCCTATTAAACATGTCTGGTCCGTGATCGCACAATGAATGGCACACCACAGACCAATGGCTACAGCAGAAGAACTGTGGCAGTGTCAAAACTGCATGGACTGACATATCCCAAACGCACATCCAATGTCTCTTCTTCTCTATGCCATGCCATGTAGCAGACATTATTGCTGCTGATAATGGCTAAACGAGATACTGTTTTCTTTAAGTTCCGCAAATCACACCGAGCTGTAATTGTAATCATTTCACCCTTGTACTATAAGTTATCTGTAAAATAAATATGGCTTTCATATCTCTTGTCTTTTGTAGTGTTGCACTTTTAATGGCCAGCAGTGTAAATAATGCACTAAAAAGTATTCAGAGCTTTTTAATAACAAAATCTTTACAATTTCACCTTATGATTTTTAATACTTTTCTAAAAAACAATGAATATATCATCTTCAATTAAACATAATTTTTTTCTAAAGCTTTAAGAATCATACACAATGAATATATAAAAGAATTAAATATATGTAATGGATATTTAATCATTTGGATTTTCATTTTAATGTAAGTCTCTCTACATAAGCAAAAACAATTATTCTAAACTGCTGCAATTCTGAATACAAAATTGTAAATGCATAAATTTTACAAGAATCAAAAGCTTCAAAAATAGAATCTCAGTTATTCTAACTGATTCCAATCAGCCTCAGATTTCAAAGTCACTTATTGCACAAGTGTAGGCAAACTCTTGTGTTCATAATTCAAAACTATTCAATTTTTAAAAAGAAAAAAATCAAGTCAACGTTTGGATTTAAAATGATTGATGTTTTGAATTTACTAAAGTCTGGTCAATTCTCTCTATAGCTACAGAAACAATGTATTACTATTCTTTTTTTTGGTCCAATCTTTGCCTTATTTTATACCGGAGAACTTCAGGAGAAATGTCTGCTATTCCAGGAAGGAGTTATTGTGGTCCATCTTGACAAATTTAGCTCAAAATACCTAAATACAAAATTCAATAGTTTAGAAGATATTCATAAAAGTAGGAAGAAAGAAAAGGCATATTTCATTATTTATTGTTTGATAAAAAGGATATGAAAAGTATTGCAATTAAGGATAATTAGAACATCCCAAGGTGCAATTTCAGTCATGATAATTGCTACCTTTCATAAATTGTAACAAGTGTAATCATTTTCATATCTGTGCTAACTTTAATAATTGTCCTTAATTGCTTAACATACCTTTTTTGTCAAACAATAAACAAGAAAATATGCCTTTTCTTTCTTCCTACTTCTCCCACGAATAATTCCTAAGCTATTGAGTTTTATATATAGATATTTTGGGTTACATTGGTGAGGACGGACTCTCACCAATATATCTTCATGGAATCTACCCATTTCTCATTAACACCGTATATATCCACAAATACAACTTATTTGCAGTCCCCTCCATAACTTGGATTTTTTTTCCGCTGCTGCTTCCTTATCGCTATGAAAATATAATTTGTGCCATCTTTGATCTTTTACTGTTAAATCAATTCTTATGTTATTTCCAAATGGAGTGCATTCAATTTATCTGTAATTTGAAATTCTATAGACACTTGTCAACAAATTCCAATGCCTTCCGATGCAGGAGGTTTCTTTTTTGTTTAACTCCTTGATAGCAAAGCATAAAATTAAACGTAATTACATTTAATTTCCAGGCAAACATACGACCTTCTTGTACTCTTCTTATCTCAACAGTGACTTAGCTCTTTTGAAAATGATGCATTTCTTTCAATGTTTAGCATACAATTTTATCCCATCTAGACTCTTACTACAGAAATCTACTAGTTTTTCATATTTTTCATGCAAATGCTACAAAAGCCATCACTCCTCATGTGTGCTTAGAATATCCACATCTTTCTTCCTTTTGGTAATTCTTTCTTGTTGGTCAGCTTTTTTTCAACAACAAAAAAATTTACTCAATATTTCTTTGGAAATCATCTATTTCCAATGATTTTTCTATCTTCGTCTTTTCATTTCCTTACTGACATTTCTGAATGAGGGTAAACTGAAAATTTTTTCAGCACCATATTCTGGGACAAGCAGCCTCACCATTTCACATCAAAGGAAATTCTGTACACAATACCAGCTTCCAAATAACACTTCCAATGATGATCTTTATGGTCAGTCCATCCGTTCTTCCAAGAGAATTAAAAAAGTTACACATCTGACCACCTGTCAACAAGTTAATTGGGTTTCTCAACAGAACTTACTCCAAAAAAAAAATTGAGAAAATTTAAGCCCTCTTTATCTTTTCTTTCATATTTTTTATAATAATATTCTACATTTTAATTCAACAATAACTCCATTCCACTAGATTATATTATGTGATGCTGCCCCTCCAAAAGATTCCATATGTTATAATTGATATTTATTAAATTGCAATGCAATTTTACTCTGAATATATTATGCATCCAGCAAACAAATAATTTCCTCATTAGTTTTCTTGAATGCTTAGCCTCATTTTGCCCATACAAAAATTATCTTCTCTTTAAGGAGTTGAATAAAAAAATCTACAGATTTGAACACAAATAATATAATAAGAATTCAGAAAGCATCAAATATTTGAAATCAAGAATGGATTTATCTTAATTTCCAAATACCTTTATATTTGGACTCCAGTCTGAGGAATCTCAGTTGTCCAGCATTGAAGTGATGCATCCTTAAATGGTTTTTATGACAGACTCTAGTTTATTCTCTCAGCTTGAAAAAACATTATTTTTGCTTTTTCCATCCTTAACATATTTTCTTACATATTAACAGTATACTAATGCTGCAGTGTATATTATTATTCTTCTCCATGCGATCAATTAATTCGCAAGTTATTTTATGACAAGTTTCACAGTGTGAAAAAAGTACCTAATACAGGTATCTCATCCTCTCTTGTAAATCCATTCATTCTCTTACAAGACATTCTCAAACTCCGTAAAGATTTATTCAAAAGGTCAGTTTGGCCAGACTGTTGATGAGCTCACCTTCTCCAGGATAATCTTCACGAGTTTGGCTAAGGACACTGTTTAAAATCACATAATAATAATAATAATAATCATTCTAATACATATCTTCAGCCATCTTTTCCTTCTTCAGCCAAAAGTCAATTAAACAGAATATACCATTATGATCTTTTTTTCTACTTCAGAATTCAGCTTCTTCTGTCTAATTTATCCATTCCAAAATTGTAGGGGATTTTTTTATTTCCCATTAAGCATACTTTTAAAAAATTCCCTACAATCTATTAAAATTATGCTTTTGTACAGTAATAAATAATTAATAGTTAAACAAATTACGGTTTTAGTAAATTCGCTTATAGGTTGATGTAACTGACTTCTTTTCTGCATTCTAAGTAATAATAATAATAATTAAGTTAATTCTTAATTGTGAGACACTATTAAATACAAAGTTCCAGTCATCCTCAATAAGAATTGATTAACTTTTAAATTAGTAAATTTTTATCTTTTTTTATAAGATTTTTTTTTTTTTTCATTTTTCTTTTTTAACAACAGTACTGAAAAACAGCAAATATTTGGTAGTTCATATAAAGAGGCCAGAGGTTAATTGGAGCAGAAATAGCTCTGAGATTCTACCTTCTTAGTCATATAACTAGTTGCAATTACACCTCTGTTTGGCAAATAAGATTCCCTGCAAGATCCTACTTTTAACATTTGGCATCTTAATTTAAAAAAAAAAAAAAATAAAAGATCTAAAGAATAAGGTTAATGACATTTCATTGTAATTATTAAGGAATAATTAAGTCTGATCAATTACTGAAATATTATAAGACTCAAGCAAAATAAATTCTTTAATTCATTTGGTTTTAGTATGCTCTGAGATTCCCATATTTCAAACTTTTTTCAATAGTTTGATATTTTGATGGAAATATTTAAGTGTTAATTTCAAATGCTGTACCTATCTCTGCTATCACTACTGTATCAACCACTACAAGAAAAACTGTAGATAATACTACCTACAAGAATATTGTAGGTAGTAGTAATTTTTAAGTAAATACTTTTTGTGGTATTCTATACTAAAAACTAATGGCAGAAAAATTTTAATAATAATAAATAAAATACATAAAATATTAGGAATAATTTCAGCAATTAAAAGAAAAAGCATAAAGTTACTGAAATATTGTCTTTTGTATGGAAGTACATAAATTGAATTTTAAATAAATTTATATATTTCATATAATAGGCAAAAGACCCTAAAGTCTTTGTTCAGATTTATCTTCATTCAGAATCTCCATACAACAATTAGCAGTACTTTTTTAAAATTGTCTGCCACTTGTTCTTAGGTGTAAGCCTACAGCTGACTCTCAACTGAAGAAAACCTAAGCATGTAAAAAAGCTGTTCCGGTGATGATGGTTTTAAGTGGTAAAACTTTTACATTTTGTTTTCCTCAGAATAGTTTATTTTTAAACTGTTAAATATCTTAAACATGATGAATTAACCTTTAGGGCAAAAGCTGTAATTATTTTGTTTTCTATGGTGTTTATCTTTGATATAAAATTTGGTATATTTTTATTTAACCACACAGCTTTCAGAAACAGACTTTTCAAAAACTAATTATTTTTACATCATGAAAAACTGTACACTACCTTACTTTGTGAATAAATAATCCTTAAGATTCTTATTATAGTTATATTTTGCTACAGTTATGTAGATTCTTGTTATATGTCACTATATCTCATTTAACTGAAAGACAAATAACTATCTGTTGTTAGTTACTGATTCTATTTTGAATGATAGATTATATCTAGCATTTAATTTTGGCTTTAAAGTGCTTTATAGCATCACTGCAAAAATCTTCCTCAAACAAATATCCCCCCTCCCCCCGAAAATTTCACCTACATGAAAAATGAATGAGATTCTGAAGATGAGAAAAGTGATTCCACTGCTGTAGTTTGCTGCCTTGAAACTAATTTTAATTGTGACTTTTTCTGTCTACATTTCCTTTGTGCTTTCCTCCAATAATGTTTCATTCTTTGATGTTCTTCCTCTGTCATGTGTTGGACAGTTCGTTTTCGAACATAATCCTTCTGTACTGGTCTTGTGTTAAAGGCCGTCTGATACCTTTGTGGTTGGATAGAGATGAAATCAGTTTGTCTAAGTGTACCTTGTCTTTGTCCAGTTAACAAGGGGTTAACTACAATTGAAAAACAAAAAAATAACAATGTATATACATATTTATAGCTAAAAACCAGTAGCTTCACATAATTATTGATGTCATTTTTAAGTCCGAAAAGTTTAATGTCTGAACTGAAATTATTCTAGGAATTAGATATTTACTGTCTGATGGTTAAAATTGTATGCCAATTAGACATTTAATTATTAGAAATTAAATGTTAAGAAAGGAAGGAATAAATATTTTACTGTGATAAAAACAAAAAGATAAGACTGATGGCCATCAGAGACTATTAATTGTCTCTTAATTGAAGAAAAGGAATGTGAAATGAAAACCATGATAAAACATAAAGTAAACATATAAAGATGCTGTCAACTTTGGCAAAATTATAAACAGTTCTGTAACATAAAACTGAACTTTAAATATAGTTATTGGTATATTAAATTTATATTGTAGTTCATCTAATAAGCAATTACAGGTAGGCATTTGTTTCAGTAGGCCTCCACACTTCAGAAATTTATGATCACTTAAAAGTGTTATGTTAATATTTCTTTTACCAGAAACCTCATATTTTTTATTATAATGCAGTTATATCTGAATCCTCCAAAACATTCAATTTCATCCTTCAAAAATAGTCAATGATATACTTTAAATGTATAATTCCGGGTATATAGAAACATCACTCAGTAAAGTGGTCTTGTCTTTCATCTCGTTTGATAAATTAGAATATCAGTTAAGAATAACTCTTTAAAAAAAGCTCTTAAGGGTACAAAGGCTGTACCAAAAAATAAACAGGAACATTCTAAAAGAAATTTATTGTGCTAATTTAGTGATGAAAAGTAATGTATTTTATTAATTAAAGTAATATTAAAATAAAGAAACCACAAACACCATCTTCTCAAATAAATCTTCAACTCTCTTAGCGAGAGTTTTCATCAGGAAAATACATAAGAGAAATACAAAATTCCTTCTTCTATATTCAACAGAAATAAAGTATAACAATCATGAAATAAAACATTACAATGAAGACACTTCATATATAACTTATATTATTAATAATCACAATTGTGAAGATGAACTGTTACAATGAAAAATGTCTTCATTGTAACGTTTTATTTTATGATTGTTATATTTTATTTCTGTTGAATATAGAAGAAGGAATTTTATATTCCTCTTATGTATTTCCTGATGAAAACTATCGCTAAGAGAGTTGAAATATTAAAGTGTTATTGAAGAATTATTTGAGAAAATGGTGTTTGTGGTTTCTTTATTTTAATATTATGATATTTAAGACTTTTTTTAATATATATTTTAAAGTAATATTAGTTACTTCACTGTTGAATTCCACTTGGGGAGGAAGAAAAGACATAATATTATTTTCTATTCATGCTAACAGAAACAAAAAAGAAAAAAAAGATATATAGTTGGAGCCTATACTGTTATCATTGTGGAAAATTGATAGATTGATAACCTATATCCAGAATTGATTAGATGCAGTAGCACATGAAACTAATCTCAAAACATGAATGGCAGTTATAGGTAATTTCTGGAGAAAAAAAAAAGTTGTAGAGTCTCTTCTTTATGAAAGGGAATGCCAAGTATTCACAGCCCTACCTTTTCCCAAAATGTTAACTTTCACACAGCATGTCTACTTCAGTATCTTCAAAGACCATTGCCTTAGAAGAATGTCTTTAATGACTGGTGAGCAATGTATGAAGGAAAGGAAACTGCAATTCTTAAAAAGGAGAGATGGAAGTGGAAAGAAAAAAAATGCAATTGCCAAAATATTATTTGGGAAGGCGTATCCATATATAATACGAATGTGATACCGGTAGTTATTATTAGAAATAAAAGCATCAACATCTTTTCTTCTTCTGAAAAACATAACTATATTTCGCAGATGA
>JAFIDM010009631.1:179129830-179150368 GCA_023159025.1 Thereuonema tuberculata
TCATCTGCGAAATATAGTTATGTTTTTCAGAAGAAGAAAAGATGTTGTTGCTTTTATTTCTATTTATTTGGGAAGCTTGCTTTATAGATCCCCTTACAAGTTAGTGGTCCTTACATACTTCAGGTAAGTTTTATGATGCCACTAATGTACATATTGCACCTTTGAATATTGTAAAGTTGGAATGATGTTGCACAATCCAAATCAAACAACTTTCAGGAAGTCTCCAAATGAAAATAACTAAACTCAGCTTAATCTATTGAGGATTTCTGGCTGAGAATGAAGGGATCAGTGCTTTTATTGACTATCTATAGAAGATAAAATATTTCAGGGTCAGTATGCAGTAAAGAAAATCTGTCACATGAGTATATTTAATTGAATTTTCATTGTAAGACTACAGAAAATAAATGAATGAAATATTACTTAAGTTTCGATGATAACAGTTAATATCATTGAAATATATGGCAATCCACTTGATAGTCTGCTGATAAGCAAAATACCCATCAATGGAAGTATAGAGGGAAAAAAATCTAATTAGCGTAGCAAAAACTTATCTAATAATAAAAAAAAAAAATGTAAATAAGCAAGACCACTTGACAAGGTGGTGTATCATGCATCAAAGAATGTACATGATATATGAGCACTATTTTTTGAGGTCTAAGCAAAAATGTTGGAGTTGAACTAAACTGTACTACTGCAAATAATCAATATGTATTGTCTACTCACACAAAAAATGTGATGGTTAAAAGAGGGTCAGTCAACTGAAAACTAAATAAATAATTGAAAGGGTGGTTAATATCCACTGCATTTTGGGGTAAGAACATAATGATACTTTCCT
Organism: Thereuonema tuberculata; assembly: GCA_023159025.1. Classification (NCBI taxonomy): domain Eukaryota; kingdom Metazoa; phylum Arthropoda; class Chilopoda; order Scutigeromorpha; family Scutigeridae; genus Thereuonema; species Thereuonema tuberculata. The sequence continues at coordinate 179,130,666 of JAFIDM010009631.1, forward strand.
GTTTTCTCTAAATTTATATAAAGAAAAATAACTAGCAACAAAAGCCACAAAATAGTAGCCATCTGTCCATACTTAGAATCTGTTTTATTCTTGTATAGTTACTGTTGCATCATGAAAAAGAATACTTTAAATATTTATCACTAAGTAGAACACAAAAATTAAATAAAGTGCTCGATAGAAGTATTTTCTCTATAAAAAGCATCCTATTATCATTTATGATCATAGCTTTTTCTATTATTCCCTGACTTGGAATTCCAAAAAAATTGGAAAAATTATGTGAAGCTATAACTAAAGAAAAATATGCAGTGATTAAAGTTGGTAAAAAGTTAACAGATAAAATAATATTGGAAAGAGGTATTAGACAAGGTGATGGGATTGCCCCAGTTTTGTTTAATATTGCACTTGAGATTGCAATACAAAGAGCCAATATACAGACAAATGGAACTATTTTTTTCAAAAAGTCAACAGATTCTAGCATATGCGGATGATTTGGTCCTAACGGGAAGAAGAATACAAGATTTGAAAGAAATATTTATTGAATTGGAAAAACAAACAAAATTATTAGGACTAAAAATTAATGTGGAAAAATCTAAGTATATTATCATCACCAAGAAACAATAAAATCAAGATATAAATAGAATCAACATTGGAACATATTCCTTTGAAAAAGTTAATGAATATATATATCTCGGCTCATTATTAATTCAAATAATGAGTTAAAGGATGAAATTAATAGAAGAATCAATTCAGCAAATAAAGCATATTATATGCTTCTGCCAATAATTAAAAGTAAAATAATAACAAGAAAAACGAAAATAAATATATACAAAACTCTGATAAGACCTATTGTGACATATGGGGCAGAATCATGGACGTTAACAAAGAATGTATGTACAAGACTTGCAATATTTCAATGAAAGATATTAAGAAGAATCCTGGGGGCGAACATGAACATTATAATGATGTAAATATGGAGACACATGATAAATTAATAAGGTTGAGATGGTTAGGACATGTGATAAGAATGAACAACAATATGAACGTTTACAATGGAAAGCCAGAGGGTATAAGACTAGAGGAAGACCGAAATTAAGATGGATGGACAGTGTAAGGAATGATACACTCATGGACAAAAAAATTAGCGCACCAAGAAGGAGTCGTCAAAATGAAAAGAAAATTTACATACGTAATGACTACTTTGATATAAGTAAATGATTAGAAAATCAAAGAAAAAGGATAATTTATTTCAGAGAAAAAGGCAAAAGAACGGAGGAGTTAATACTCCGTTGGACCCCCTCTAGCGCGAATGCACAATGCGATACGATCGGGCATTGAGTCATACAAGTTCTGTATGATGACTTGAGACATTTCGTTCCATATTTGCTGTAACCTTGCCTCTAGTTCGTTCAAACTCGTGGGATGCCCAACTCGTCGTCCCAAATGATCCCAGATATGCTCGATTGGAGACAAATCTGGGGACCGGGCAGGCCAAGGAAGGGTAGTAACAGTGCGGAGACAGTCTTGTGACACCCTTGCCGTATGAGGCCGAGCGTTGTCTTGTTGAAAAATGGCTCCTGGGAGCCGTTGCATGAGTGGCAACACATATGGTTGCAGGATTTCATGAACATACCGCTGGGCTGTCATGGTGCCACGGAACAATACTAGGGGTGACCGTGTATTGTAGGCAATGGCACCCCATACCATCACACCAGCTGTGGGAGCGGTGTGTCGCTGTACAGCAAAGGCAGGATTGAAGCGTTCACCACGGGCTCTCCACACACGAACACGATTGTCATAACTGCCGAGATTGAATCTGGATTCGTCGCTAAAGACGACCTGGTTCCATTCCGCTGCAGTCCAGTTTCCTCGTGCGCGGCAAAACTCGAAACGGAGGCCTCGATGGGTGGGCGTCAAGGGCAGCACACGTAATGGGCGCCGCGATACCAACTGTCCTTCAGCAAAGCGCCTTCGTATGGTTCGAGAAGACACAGAGGCCCCTAGTGAAGGTGCTACCTGTGCCTGGATGGCGGCCGATGAAGCAGTTGGCTGTACGCGTGCATTTCTGACTATGTGGCGGTCTTCTCGACGACTGGTCTGTCGAGGGCGTCCTGAGCCTGGTCTTCGTGTACATGACATCTCTCGGGTCCACTGATCCCAAAACCTCCTCACAACACAATTAGAGCGCCTAATTGACGAGCTACTCGCCTAGCTGACCACCCAGCTTCCATCATCCCGACGATTCTCCCTCTCTCAAACTGCGAAAACTGCGTATACTGTCTTCGAACACGGCATAATGGCATGTCTACCTCAGCTCTTCCTTTGTAAATGATTCAGCACACTCAAACAAGCTTTGATTACCTGTTTTATACTCCACAGAGTACGATGTTCAACGCCCTCTACCGGCTATCCGTAATGCGCAATCACGCTGCATTTCTAATCATTTGCATATCTCCCCGACATGTACCTTCATTGCAAGTTTCGTTACGATCCCGCAATTTTTTCTTGGTGCGCTAATTTTTTTGTCCATGAGTATATAAAGGAATCTGGAATTACAAATTGGAAAAAAAAAGGTGGAAAACAGAGAAAAATGGAAGAGAGCTCTGAAGGAGGTTAAGGCCCAAATGGGGCTGTAAGACCAAACAAGAAGAAGATAATTTCAATCAAAAAGTAGGTTTTTTAATTTAAAATATCAAGGCTACAGTACATTCAAAGGAATAATATACAAGATTGAAATTTTCTAGTTCCTACATTTAATTTTTATTTCATTGCCTTCCCAATTCACAAGGAATGAAAAGATTAATGATTACATAGCAAAGCAGATCATATTGATAAATTATCACAGTTTTTCTTAATTATTAACTTAATCAGTGGCAAAGATTTCTGTTTCTTTGTTCTTACTAAAAAAAAGTAGTTAGTTGTTGTTGTGAGATTGTTGGGACTTGAGACAATTGTTTTTGAGAGACAATTGAATTGAGACATTGTTGTGACAGAAATAATTAAAATTTAAAAAAATTCCCAGAGTCATGGTATTATCACAAAATCCTCTTTAAAATAGTAGATCAATTTGAATCTATAATTTGCAAAGCCTCAAGTTAACAAGAGGCTAACAAAGGTTGCTAAACTATCCTACCAACTGCATTAAATTATTTAATGCAAGCTATCAAATTCCTATTAAAAAAGTTACTACAAACCTTGTCAATTTCCAAGTTCATTAAAATTATCAAACTAATAGCATTCAGCAGATCTCTCAGAAAACCAATCATTTCAAGCATTGTCCTGATATACAAACATCCTTGGCATTTTCTTGACATTTATAGAATTACGGAATACTCAAAAGTTACAGGGATGTGACAGGATTTCCCTTAACAAAAAAAATCGCGTAAGTACAGTAAACTCCCAATTATCCGCGCAATTTGGTGGCGCGGCATCCCCGGATAAGCAAATTCCACGGATAATCCGAAATAGGATGACAAAGGACAAAAATCAACACAAAAATGCTCTTAACATGTTTTATTTACGTTAAAATGGCAGTAAATACATTATAAACAGTTATTTTATTTTACTTTATTTTCTTACTTTATAACAAAAAAAATCTGTTAATTGTCTTTGTTTTTTCGTGTCGAAACACGAAAACCCCCTACTTAGACGTCGCTAAATGTGCCTCTTGTATTTTTTACCTTATTCTAGATTTAAAAAATGTTTGCTGATTTCGTAATTTATTGTACAGTAAAAAAAAAATGGAAATAGGAGAGGTTCGCGGATAATTGGGAGTTTACTGTATTTTATTAATGTGTATTACCACATTGATATTATTTTTTAAATTTTTTTATTAAATATGTCAACAATTAGTGAATGTGTTATTTCATCATTTCAAGAAAGATTTATTTATTTATTGATATACAATAATTTTAGTTAATGATTTTAACTTAAAAAAAGAAAAACTTGTGGATTAAAAACTTATGAATATGAAGAAGCATCATGAATACATGATTTTATTAAATCCAAGCATTTGATAAATTTTAAGACAATATTAAATAAAAGTACAAGTAAAATGAATAATTAATTTACTGAGAACATTCAAGATTAAAAATCATGCAACATTCATTTGTTATTACAAATTCAACAAAATTATGTTGCAAAATGTTGTACTATTTTATCATATAAAATAGTATTGAGCTTTTTGAATGTCATTTCATTCTTTCTGTAACATTTCTAACTTAGCATATCACTGTTTAATAATAAACCTTATCACAATTCTTATTTGAATTTGAACAAAAAACTGTTAAAAACAACACTAATAATAATGTTACTAAGTAGAGTTTAATAATAAATAGCGCAATGCACCTTCACACATTATACAGTTATCACACAAGATACCTAGCTAAATTGCAATACATTAACAGAATGAAGGAAAACTCCCCTCAGGAAACTATTTATAAGTAATACAAAGAACTTCAAACATATACAAATGTTATTTATCCTTAAGCTATTAATTATTTTTAATTTATTTTCATATCCAAAGAATAATAACTTCCATGATTAAAAAGGAACCATCTATGATAATTACTAAAGATCCAACTGAACTGAAACTTGGAATATTGTTAATTTTTTACATAGGAAAGAAGTTAAATTGAATAATATAAAACTGCACAAAATGTATGTAAAGAAAATTGTTTACTGATGTAAATTAAATTATCTCAGTAATTAATTACAATTTGGGTAAACAAAATGATATAATTTAAATAAAACTGGATATGCTAATTTTTTTCTTATTTAGTTTCAGAATATTTTGATTTTTCCATCATCAGGAAAAGAACAGTACAAATGCTTAGAACTGTACAAAAACAAACAAACAAACAAACAAACAGGGAAGGGATAGAAGAATCATTAGTAATGGTAGGCATTCTGCCTTCTGGTGATAGATTATATTTCCAGCTTATTTATTGGAAGATTTATGCTTGGAGTTGTTGAGCAAGTTTCCTGTGGTTGAAGAGAGCTCTAATAGCACTGTATGATATTCAATAATGTGTGAAAGTGTATAAGAGGTCTATATTAAGAAAAGCTTAACATAATATTTTATGCAACGCATATACACTGAGTGACCACTTTATTCAAGACATCCCTCACTCTAACTTGGACAGATCCAGTAGGGACATAACAGTAACAAGTAGCGTATAAAAGGCATGCTTGGTATCAAGAGAACTGTGTATCAGTACAGTTTGCCAGAAATGAGTAAAACAAAAGATTTAAACGACTTTGAATGAGACATGATTATGAGGGCAAGAAGAGCCGGTTCCAGTATTTCGGAAACTGTGAAGATCGTAGGCTTTTCTCGTGCAACAGTATTGCTGGTGTTCAGAGAATGGCAGTTGGGCCAAAAAAACCTCAAGCAATAAGTGCAACTGTGGATGAAAGAGGTAACAGGCAACTGGCACTAATCATCTGCAAAAACAACACGACAGATTGCAACTGAGTACAATGCAGGAGCACCCAAAAGCATATCCGAACGCACAACACGACGGATCTTGTCCCTGATTAGTTTTAACAGCAGAAGACCAGCAAGGGTGCCTTTGTTATCACAGAAAAACAGGAAAGCGCATCTGCTGTGAGCCCAGGAGCCTCACAATTGGACACTTGATGAATGGAAAAAGATCGCTTGTTCTGACAAGTCTTGGTTCCTTCTCCACCATGCTGATGGCAGGATAAGAATATGGCGCAGGCAGCACAAATCCATGGACCCATCTTGCCAAGTGACATCCCTACAAGCAGCTGGTGGTGGAATAATGGTCTGTGGAATATTCTCCTGAGACACACTTGGTCCCCTAATACCCTTGGAAACATCTTTTAATGCCATGGGCTACCTCAACATTGTTGCTGACCAGGTACACCTGTTTATGGCTATGGTGTTCCCCGACACAGATGGCTGTTGTCAAAAGGACAATGCACCTGCAACTGTGCTCGATTGGTCTCCGATTGGTTCAGTGAACATGACTCTTTGATGTCCATTTGCTTCATTGGCCGGCTCAGTCACCTGATCTCAATCCCATCCAGCATTTGTGGGATGAGATGGAAAGATCCATTCAAAGATTAGAAACACCACCATCCAAAGTGTACCAACTAAGGGCTGCTCTTCTGTCAGCATGGGCCAATATTCCCACAGAATGTTTCCAACCCCTTGTAGAATTTATGCCTAGAAGAATTACAGCTGTGATCAAAGCTAGAGGAGTACCAACTTGTTGTTAGTATGGTGCCTCTAATAAGATGAACACTCACTGTATAAGTTTCTGCTCTTTTGTCTTGTATATCCAGAGGATCTTTGGGAACATGGAATCCAACATATAATGTTGTTTATCAGGGGACTAATTTTTTTACTACAATTTGAGAGAGTTGAGATGTAATAAGAAATCTGTTTTGTTGTTGTTGTTTAATATACATATGGACTGTAAGGATCTTGTACAGGGTACTAGATATTTTCTTGCCTTCTTTTTAAATCAACAAAACCCAACAAATATTCTCTCTTCCAGACAACATAAAGACTCAAATAATTTAGTATATTAGATTCCACAATCCCGACTTCCTTCTGGATATGTGAGACAAACCAGCAGAAATCTATCTACACTCTCAGTAAAACCACACACACAAACTATATTCAGAGTCATATGGCATCACAACACAAGACACATCTCTCAACTTCAGTGTCAAGAAACTCCTCTACTACCATCAATTCCTAGTAAAACTTTTAATGTATGTTTTACAAGCACAGATTCTGTAAATGCACTTTAAAATAAGAAAACTGATTAAACTATTGAAAATTTACAAAAGTAAATCCATATCTAGTTCATTCACAGACACATATTGGGAGTGATACTGCTGATTTGTTAACAAAGAAAGCTTATAAAATTCAATGCCAAAACAATATCAATGCAAATTTACTTCAGAAGTCCATTCAACAGCCACTAGCTAAAGACTGTACCAATATTGATTAAACTTGGAAAATATACTATAAGAGGCCCTGGAAAGAAGTTGTTGCCATGCATCAATTGCCTTGCCATACAATTACACAAAATAAGAATATACACATCAGATGAAACAAACTTTGGAAACAACAAGAATAGAGAATGGACCAAAATCACTTTCTGAATTGTAAGAGGCTAGATAAAGAGTTTCAGAAATCCAAGAATTTAAGGTAAGAAACCAAATGGGTTACAAACTTTCAAATGTTGAAACCATCTGAAAAAACAGCCTCCTTTCACATAAGCCCTTCAAAATCTATAATTCCAACACTAGTAATGCCCACCATTATTGCTTATTCCATCCTTTACCATATGTTTGTGTAGTCTTAAAATTTTGGCATGTCCTTTCTTTTGCTGATGAAAGAATAAGTGAAGTATTCAGTTAAACTACAAATCCTGAAATTAATTTCATTTTAAATTTACTCATATAAATAGTTAGTGGCTTTAAAACATCCAAAAGACACGAAGAATTAAAATTTAAATATCCAAGCACATTTTTATCTTGAAAACATGAGTGATTTCAAGATTACTTCTGTAAGTTTTATATTTTTTCTGTTTCAAATAGTTTTGTTTTCATTTTATCAAACTTCAGATAATTTTATTTTAGTTTCAAGATCTTTTGTAAATTAAAATCTTAATTACAGAGAAGTGCATGGATGAAATAAAGTAAATAGGTTAAAAAGCACTTATTAGTTGGCAAAATGGATATAAAGGTACATTATCTGACAGTTTTGAAACATTATGCATATTCATCTTCAAGGAACAGCACAAACATGCAGGACAACATAAGACAAAACACATCAACCAGATTATGTATATATGATTCAGAGAGGAGGCGTTGGGTGATTCTACTGTGAAGGGTGAGGTTTTTTTTATAAAAAAACAATTGAGGTATATTTGTTTCCTGGAAGTATGTGACTGTGTATGAATGTGTGGGGTCTTTGGCAGTGAAAAAACTACTTTTTTTGTATTTACTGATATGTATGGATAAGGTTTCTCTAAGTTTGTGTGAGGGGAAATCAGTGCAAGAGATCCAGAACACTGTGGTGGAGGAATTCCTTTGTTTTGTATTTAATGAAATGGCATACTGGTATGGGACAAGGAATTGTCTGATAAATCATTCAAGTAAGAAAAGGGATGTCTTTAATGTGTGGGTTTCCTTAACTAGTTATGTAGAAGCTCTAGACAGTTGTGGAAGAGGTGAGAAGGATAGTCATGCAGATTGAGTATGTTATTTATGGTTTTCAGCTATTTTGTAGAGATTGTTGGGTGCCACATGTAATTAATGCTCTGCATATCAAGAAATCTATTGTGATGGTTTTGTATGAATGGTGCCTGTAAGAGCTGTAGTAAGTGAATCTGTTTCAACATATAGGTTTTCTGTGCACAGTGGTGTGAATGGTATTGTCATGATATGTGATGGATACATCCAGACAGACAGCTGATGTAGTTGTTGGATGATTGTTCAAGCTCAAAATAATAGAATGACCCATCACCTCCTCTCTGAATCATATGTAATCTGGCTCAAAGCCTATAATCTGATAACCAGCTGACAGAACAACTACTTCGCTACTATGGACAATTGTGCTGGATCTCTGGAAATGATTTGCATAAGCAGTTACTAACCTATAATGCAAGTGCATAACAATGGTGATGCAGATGTCCATATGCTGTTCAGTGTGGAAATCTTGTGCTTGGCAACTTACCTAACATACTTCCACATGCCTCAACATCCATTTTACTAAAAAGTAACTGCATTTTAACCTATTTCTTTACTTTAATCTTAATTAAAATTAAGTGAAGAATATCTACCATAATAAACAACAAACTTTTTTTTCTAAATGTTTTAATAATCAAGAAATTTTAATTAATATCCAGAGTTTAACAGAAGACTTTAAAATATTAAAATAATGAAACAAAAACTTGAATGTAAATGTACATTTAAATATGATTAACATGTAACTGAATTATTATAACTGATTATCTTATCTCAACAGTTCTTAGCCAATGCATTGCAACTCCAATAAGGGGGATTGGAGGCTATGACAATTAAGAGGAGTCACAAACTTCGTGATTATTTTTTTTCTTTTAAATTTCTGTTCAAGCTACTTCTGAGAACAATTGAAAATTTGGGGCCCATTCAAAGATTAACTAAAAAGTGGCGTCAGAGTATTATTAACAGTGAAGAGATCAAAATTACTTGTTACAACAATTTAATTGCATGTTAAAAAAATATTATGCTATTATAAGATACACTGCCACTGTACTTTTGGTTTAACTGTTTAAGGATGTTAAGTTATTTTTTTTTTAATGCCAATTTAAATTCTTTCAGTTTATAGTATATGAATTGAAAATGAAATGGCAACTACAGAAATATGTTAGATTATAAAATGCTTGGAAAAGTTTGAATCTTAAAATAATTAAGAATTCACAACACTTTTAGAATCTGGTGTCATTCTAATGTCAGATGTGAGATCAATTCAAAATAGCTTAATTATTGTTTCAAGTGAAACATTTATGTGATTTTTTCATCATGATTCTAAACTCAAACTTGTGAATCTTAATATACACAATACAACTAAAATGTCTTCTTAAAATCCCTTCTTTATTCACGATATTTTGTTTTCTTCAACAGACAACTTCTTCAGGTAAAATTGAGGAAAGAAATCTCTTTCTTCTTCCTCGACCAAATTCGTTACAAAACATTTAGAGTTATAATATAACACGTACCAACAATACATGAACCGTCCGTATTTACAATACAATAATTTTGAGCCATCAAATGTTATATCATTGATTTTTAAAAATTTATCTTTGTTAATACATAGAAATTGATTAATTACAAAAGATTCTATCATTAATCTTTCTTTTTCTTCAGATATGTGATATAAGATTTCTACTTTTGGATCTAGATTATGCTTCAAATCTCTACAATGATCAGCCAAATCTGATATTTTGGCTCTATCATTCTTAAGAGCCCTTACGTCTTCTAATACCCATTCTTTAAGAGTTCTCCCTGTGCTACCATAATAAATCTTATCACAATTTCTACAATCAAAAAATTATTTTAAAAATAAATAAAGATTTTTATAATGTAAACTGAAAATAAGAATTTAGATTCTGTATTGTAAACACGGACGGTATTGTAAACACGAACGGACAGTCCATGTATTGCTTGTACATGTTGTATTATAACTCTTTAAATGTATCATTACGAATTCGGTCGAGGAAGAAGAAAGAGATTTCTTGTCCTCAATTTTACCTGAAGAAGTTTTCTATTGAGGAAAACGAAATATTGTGATTAAAGAAGGGTTTTTAAGAAGACATTTTAATTGTATTGTATACAGTCGGACCTCTATTTAAGGAACCTCTATTTTGCGAACTTTTCTTTGGAACCAAGAACATTTTGCTAATTTCTTCGTAAAATAACCTCCAAATAGCGAAGTGCATTTCCTATTTAACGAACTTTTTCGTGGTATATATTTTTTTTCCCTCCTTGAAATATTTTTATTGTCAACATTCCCTTAGAGGAAATGAAAGAAATTTGGATACAGCTGAAGGAAAAAAAAGAAATTAACGATGATGCGCTGATTGATGAGTATTATCTTTCACTTGATTTTGAAGTTCTGAAATACTAACTGAATCGGATATTTTGGACAGTGTGAAAAATAAAAACAATACAGCTATGAATTGCGATGAAGATGATCAAAATAGAAATGATCATGATGCAGAAATAAAAAAAAAAAAAACCTTCATATGATGAAATGCTAAAATCATTTGAAACAATCCGACGTGGATTACAATTTGAAGAAAATACTGAAGGGGTTTTTAGTGCATTGCAAAGATGCGAGACATACTATGAGCAAAAACACTTTTTCAAAAAAAAAAAAAAAAAAAACCTCAGACAAAATTAACAGACTTAATTAGTATAATTTAAGTACGCATGTGGTAATGTATGCTTCATGTCATTAAAATTATTCCTCTTTTTAATAATATTTATTGTTTATGTATTTTAAATCTGTTTTATGTAGTTTAAAGTAATTTTAAAAGGTGAATCTCTATTTAACGAATTTTCCATATAACGAACATTTTTTTGGGATTTAGCGACTTCGTTGAATAGAGGTCCGACTGTATATCATGATTGAACGAAGATTATCAATTCGGAGACTGTGAATCTTAAATTTACTGTGACTTCAATGCTCCTCTGTGACATCAATGCTAAGTACATCATTCAGCTGTTGCCCCAATCAACACCTGTGAATAATGAATTCCAAAGCTTAAGGGGAAGTGGAAGTCAGTTGGGATGATTTGGAAGTTTAAGTTCAAATCATTCTGTAAGTTTTAAAAAATATAACTAAAAATCTGAAAATTTAAAATATGACAGTTTAAATGTGAATGAATCCTATTTTGCTACTCTGGATTTTTATTATAATTACATTTAAACTCAAAACCAGCTAATTTTTCAAAAGAATTTGCTTTCTATTAAATTATTTTAGCTTAAAAAAGCTCCCATTTCTGTTTCTATGAATAAATAAAGTAATAATTTAGTAACTAAATTCAACATTTTCATTACTTTCCCAATAGTTAAATTTAAAAAAAAAAAAAAAAAAAAAAAAAAAAAACAACCCAGAAATTTGATAGTTTCGGGTTATTGTTTTTTATTTTTTTTAAATTCAATAGTTGGGAAAGTAAAGGAAATTTTGAATTCAGGGAATAGATTATTTCTTTATTTATTCATAGAATGAAAAATGAGATCTTTATTAAGCTAAAATAATTTAATAGAAAGCAAATTCTTTTGAAAAATTAGCCTTATTTTGAGCTGAAATTGTAATTAATTCAGTTATCGTATAAAAATCAAAAATAGGAGAATATGATTCATTCACATTTTAACTGTAATATTTTAAATTTTCAGATTTTTAGTTGTATTTTTAACACTTACAGAACGATTTGAACTTAAGACTTCCAAATCGTCCCAACTGACTTAAGCCTCACCTTACGTAAGAATCACATGTCTTAAAACTGACTTCATAAAAAAACAATATTCTTTATATATATTTGTACAGCTTTTATATGTCTGAATTCACATTCCTACAGAATTTTTATAAATTTCTAAGTTTAGCAATTGATCTCCTACTGCCTTACATGAACCCTATGAATTTTAAGGGAGATCTGTTGATATAAAAGGTTTGCTAATAGATTGAACTATAAAGTTATCATTCACATAATATATCTATGAAGTCATCGTTTATATAATATGTCTACAAAGTCACAGATGTAGCGCAACCTAAGCTTCAGATTTAAAAATTCTCAACAGTTTACTCAGCTAATGGCAGCAATAATAAATGCAAAATGTAAAAAATGCAAAACTAATATTTACATTGAAATGTTCACAGAAGTAAACCTGATTTTTAATTCTGACATCATTTATTTAAACTGAATAATTTTAAATAAAGTCTTATTTTTTAGTACAGCAATATTAAAATTTCACAACAAATGAATAGGTTGTTGTTAACCTGGTGCGTTTTCTAAGAAATGAACCATAAAAAATTTCCAGGAAATTAGAAATAATTAGCTTAAAAATATACAGTTAATTTTGAACGAAGCAGCAACTGAAGGTACATTTAAGGTGATTGCAAAGGTGATGAATACTTTGATCAAACAAGTATATATTTTAATAACATTAACATCTTATAACAACAAATTTTAAAATATGGGAACGGAAAATCATACATTTTGTAATAATTTTATGAATTTATTCAAAAACTACAAAAAGAGGAGTCGTACATATTTCTCTGTAGTGTATCATCTACATCTCCTGATTGGTCTAATTGCTGCCTTGTAATTTCTCTCAGCTTGTAAGCCATGACTTGCCTAATACAAGACTCTGTCACTGATGGATGGTGCTGCTTTACTAAGCCTAACCAAAACAAAAACAAAAGAATTAATTATTAAAAAAGACAAAAATTTGTAAATTAAAAATCTGTAAATTAAGGATGAAAAATAAAGTAATTTTGCTTAAATATAACTTCTGATTCTGGAATTGGAAATTCTTTATATATTCTTTATATATTATTCTATATATATTATTCTGGTTGATGAGCCAAATGAATGTATTATCAATCATAGACACATACTTTACTTATATATCTTCAAATATCCTTTATATCAGAAGATTATAGAAATTTGAAATTATATAAAATATACAAGTTATATTTTTCTTGATTCTTTGAAACTTTTAATTTTTTTATATAAATTCACAGTTGGATTTCTGTTTAAAATGTTACTTATTAAAACTAATCTTTTCTTTTTCCAAAACACAAAAAAAAGTGTTATATTTATAATTTTGTTAAAATAAAAAATACAGCCTTCTTGAGCAAAGAATGGAACACACATGGGTCTAACAGGATATGACTTGTATGGTGCAGTGAGACCTTTATGAGATGCGTTAAAAAGATATGTGAAATTGTGAACCAACTCTTTCTTGATTTCAAGATATTTTATATTGTTCAATAGTTCAACTGGAAGTAACAAAAAGTGATAAAATTCTGACTTGTTACCTCCATGCCCCATAGTTAACTTATGCTTGAATGCATTCTATTCTTTTCTCTTTATATATAAATAAGAGAAAGTTATTTTAATGATGAACACTGTAAAATCAAACAAAATAGAAAACATTCTGGAACTAGAGCAAACCAGTATGTGCAAACTGAGTTGTCTCATCCAAACCGCAGAGAGATGCATTTTCAAGTTTTGTATAAGTGCACAAATATATCCCTAATTCTTTGATGTAAATATACCTATTCCAAATAGTTTAAAATATTAAGTAAAAATGTAAAATGAAAAATCCATAAAATACAGTTGGTATGTTATTTATGTGTTCTCTTTATTTTCATTCAAAATAACAAAAATAAAATAAATAAAAAAAATAAAATAAAATAAAGGGAAAATCCTTATGTGCCTATTTTATTTTCTGGTCTAAGTATTAATTACATAAACTAAAAACATAAAAGAAACTACATTAACATAAGGAGGCTTAATTAAGTGTTGAAATAAAGAAAAGGAACAATAGTAAAACACACTTACGAGGTCAAAATTAAGTGATGGTTTCAGAACCCTATGCGTATTCCAGCATCAGGGGATGGCACAAACATATATGAAACACAAGATAAATAACACATGGTGACAGTGCAGAAATAGCTAACAGCCTATAATCCAGTAACAGGTGGGCAAAACATCCATCATTACTGTTAGCTGTTCCTATACTGTCACCACGTGTTGTCCTATATGGTTGTGCCATCTCCTGATGATGGAAGACATATAGTGTTCCAAAACCATTGGGTTACAATCCATCTCTTAATTTTGACATAGAAAGTATGTTTTACTATTGTTTCTGTTCTTTACGTTAACATAAAAAAGAGAGATGTAAAAGAAAAGACAAACAAACAAACATACTGAAAAATAGCAAATTACAGGGCATTTGAGTTGATATGTCAGGTTTCTAACTTGTATCACTCGTCACATGCATTCAGCAATACAGTGAAAGAACTATTACAACAAACCTGATTTAAATAGCTAAAGAAATCTTGAAGCAAAGGAGTCTAACAAGGAAATGGTTAGGTTTGACAGGTCGAAACCTCCCTTGAAAATTTTACCATTTTTTGAGAATCTCAAGTACTCACTGTATACCAAATTTTAGCTGCTCTTACGCACAGGAAGGTTGTAAAAAAAATTGTAAAATTACAAAAATCATGATGTGACATCATCACTCTTTGCAAGACAGGCATGACGTCACTCTATCTCTCGCTGGTGGCCGAAGCTCAAGGTCAGACAAAAAGGATGGCACGGCCAGAGAAAAATACTTAATTTTAAAATGATACTAATATAATTACTGTTTATAAAATAAAAGCAATAACTGAAAAGTGTGGCCACTTACATAGAAAAAAAATAAAGAAAAAATATTACAATTAAAAAATTGAAGAGAAATTTATGTAATGCTAACTGTAAACTATTGGCATATTATAAATATAATTACCAATAAAAATAATGACAATAAAATAGAATAATAACTCAAAGAAATTAGCAAAAATAAAGGAATAGAAAATGTTTTCAATAAAAATGGAAAATAATTTCGTAAATTTAAAAAACATTTCAAAATCAAAAGATTGTGGAACTAAAATGTTTCTAAACATTGAAGTCAAGCAAATGTCTAACTTACTGCTACTATTAATAATGTAATTATTTGTTAAAATCCACAACACAAACTTCTTCTAATCATTTACTAAAACAAAGCTTAACGTGCGGCGAAATAAGTAACAAAGTAAAAGAAAATCCGCACCTGAAAAGAGAAAAAAAGAAGAAATTGCCTTTCTGATTTTAGATTATGGGGAGGAGTTGGGAACAGCTTAAGCTTTGTTTTCATATTAATATGTTTTATTTTGAATTTTCTATTCTTTTATTAAATCCTTTTTGCCTACACAGTTCGTAGGAAAAGGTGTTGTTGGCATCGGATGATGCAGCAATTTTATTTCTTGTTTTTTATTGTGGGTGGAACCACTGCCAGGTTGACAGTGGTTTTCACCAAGAAGATCTTGCCTTTCTGATTTTGGTTAGGGTGAGGCTGGGTTGGGCTGATGAGTCTGTTGAAGGACGAAACAGCCGTTCCCAACTCCTCCCCATAATCTAAAATCAGAAAGGCAATTTCTTCTTTTTTTCTCTTATTCAGGTGCGGATTTTCTTTTACTTTGTTAATCATTTACTAAAATAATCAATAATAAATGATTGTGGATTCTAATATATAATATGAAGAGCAGTGATTTAAGGATATTACAATGTAATTATTATTTGAAAACTAAAATCAGCAAATGAAAAGTGTGGCATCATCTGTATTTTAAAAGAAAGTAATTTTAAATTTGTAAAAAACATTAGTTTACATTTTTGAAAATTTTTATGTCTAATTGTCAATTTATATCCCATTAACAGTTAATCACGGGTAGAATTTGAAAAGTTAAAGAAGAATAAAACATACTGTAACGGTCTCGTTACATAGTTTACTATTTTTCATAAATAGAATTGAAAATGTTTTAAATACAAATGAAAAATATTTTCATTCCCCAATTCGTTTATTTTAGTTCCACAATCTTATGATTTTGAAATGTTTTCTAAATTTATGAAATTATTTTTCATTTTTATTGAAAACATTTTCTATTCCCTTTTTTTTTTTGCTAATTTCTTTAAGTTATTATTCAATTTTATTGTCATTATTTTTATTGGTAATTATATTTATAATAAGCCAGTTTACAGTTAGCATTACATAAATTTCTCTTCATTTTTTTAATTGTAATATTTTTTCTTTATTTTTTTTTCTATGTAAAATTATGTTCTTTTTAAATACAAATGTGGCCACACATTTCAGTTATTGCTTTTATTTTATAAACAATAATTATATAAGTATCATTTTAAAATTCAGTATTTTTCTCTGGCCGTGCCATCCTTTTTGTCTGACCTTGAGCTTCGGCCACCAGCAAGAGATAGAGTGACGTCATGTGTGTCTTGCAAAGAGTGATGACGTCACATCACCATTCTTGTAATTTTAGGAATTTTTTTTACAACCTTCTGGTGCATAAGAGCAGCTAAAATTTGGTACACAGTAACTACTTGAGGTCCTGAATAAATGGTAAAATTTCAAGGGAGGTTTCGACCTGACAAACCTAACCATTCCCTTGTAAGACCAAAAACCCACACATTTAAAGCATTTCATCTTACAAATGAGCAATTAAATTTAGAAGATATAAGGCATATCATTTGCTTGTTAATTTCAATCCCTGGTAAAATGGGATTCTCTTTTATTCTCCCCAAATTCTATGCTGTGTAATCTTGAAAGGTCCTTTCTAGCCTTCTTCTAATTCTCGCTTTCTTTCAACTTAAAATTAAAGTTAAAGTATCCCACTATAGGTCTACGCAGCCCCTTGGGATCGTGGGAGATAAGGCTCCCAGCGCTTCTTGACTAATAGGCCAAAGTTGAGGTTGGGTGGTCAGCCCGACGTCCGTCCGCCTTTAACCCATGGGAAAGAAACCAGGTATCCATTCAACAGAGAGCTGGGTAGATCCTAGGCCCTGTTTGGAGGAGAATGGAGCATGGAAAAATCCCTGGCCTTTGCCAAGGCTGGGGATGTAACGCCCCACCTCCAACTCGCAGCCAAGCGTCCTTACCATTCGGCTACTGGGCCCATGTTTTCTTTTTACTGCATTTCCCATTTTGGAACATTTAATCATTTGTGATGACTCAATAGGGATAGTCTACATCCAGCAATGAGCAGTGAAAGATCAAATAAAAAAAATAAAGAAAAATAATATAATTTCAAATTTCTATAATTTTCCTTGGTTTGAAAAAGTCCAGAGATTACTTAAAACATCAGCCCAAACTCAGAAAGTTAGAATTTTGAATATTTCCAATAAACAGAAGACACATAAATGAAATAATATGGATCACAAGGAGATTGGCAAACAATGCTGAAAGAATACACACACTATAAAATCAGAAGTTATTTCACATAATATTATTACCTTTACAAAGTTAGTTAAAACTTATTTATTACTAATAAAACTTATCTTATTTTCTGTAGATCTGTATTATACTGCATATATTTAGTCAGGAAATTGATGACAATTCTTTCCTTTATCAGAAGTTAAAATTTTAAAAACCAAACTGCAATCAATATGTTGTTACTTTTTTTTTATTTGACACAATGCATAAAAACTTCATAGTAGGATTGTGTTTATAGAACATTAGTAGCATTCTAACAAAATTTAAATCATTCTGATAATCAGATGTATATCACAGACAGATTAGAAACTTGTCCATTGTATCAGTAAAACTGATAAAAACTTCCTCTAAGTTCATTTTAGAGGAAGAAGAAATAATTAGTTATTTTAGCTTGCTCTGAAACCTATTAAACCTTTAAGCTTTCCTGATTGTAAAAGATACTGAGGTAGACACTCCATAGCTGATATTGGATGATATATCAAAAACCATAGAAATGATACATGTTGTTTCTACAGCCATCTTGTTAAAATAAAATTTCGTTCAAAGTAAAAACACGACTGAACAATACTTAAACTAAGAAAGAAATTTACTTCAAAATGTTTATAAAATTAATTATATTATAATAAAAAGTAATCTTACCCATAATTGCTCTCACTTTCTGTGGATCAAGTGCTGGTTTCTGTTTTGCATTCTTAAAAATATTGGATTTTCTTCCAGTAACAGAAGACTGGGCCATTGTAGCTCGGTCAAATAAAAGCAGCATGAGATCACGAGTCATTTTCTTGTAATTTCCAAAATGAACATTAAGGAGTTGACGTTCTTCTAAATAAATACCACATCCAATGTAAACTCCCTATTAGAAAAGGAAAAAAAAATAATAATAAATTTATAGTTTCCATAATGAACAATAAATGATTCCTCTGAAGAAAGCTAAAATTTTAAACTACTGTACTAACAAAATTATATGATTATGTTCAACATATCTCCTTCCATTTATTACTAAATTACCAAGCAAACAAAACTAAAAGATGTTATAATTTAGTGAAAATTATATACAGCAGAACTTGGTGGAAAATTATAAAGCAAAAACTCTAAACAGAACTTATTTTCAAAAAAAAAAAAAACCTGCACACCTGCTTACTGATAAAAAATTTTAATTAATAAAAATAAAAATATAAAATTTACATGACCATGGTTTCAGTTCCACATGAGGAACTATTCTCAAGTCTTTTTTTTTCGTGGGCTGAACCGAACTTATGTGTTCAAAAAATTGAGAATAGTTCCTCATGTGAAACTGAAACCATGGTCATGTAAATTTTATATTTTTATTAATTAAAATTTTTTGTCAGAACTTATTTCCTATTTTATAAATCATTGTACATTGAAATTATTATAGTAAAGTGCATCATGAATATTTGGTAGCATACTTGATGCTACCACTTCCAGTTCCTCCAGTCACATTTCAAGGATAATTCCTTCTATATATCCAAAAAAACTTAATTTGAAATGGTTTTTTAATCAAATCAATGCAGACAAATGTGGGCAGAAAGTTGAATGTATTTCGCAACTCCATCAAAGATACAAGAAGAAAATTAGAATTTTACACAGGCTGAATGAAGGAGTAGCAGCTGCAGTAGACAAATTGTGTATGCCACTTGGAATCTAACTTGTTCTTAATGATTAAATAGAAAGGGCAACTCCAGAGATAGGACTAGCAATAAGGTATTTGCTATCTCTGTGCTTAGAATAAGAACCACATACCTCATGATAGCAATATTATGGTCTAGAACAGGCAATTCAGAGGTTCAGCAAAAAATTTCTGCAAGTTTTACAAGACTTAAACTATATATTTCCTCATATACTTTGCCAAATGTTATTAAAAAATGGCACATAAATTGAAATGAATCAATTTTAAGTAAATATGTAAAAACATCACTTCACTGTAATAATTTGCATGTACTGTATCTTTGTAAAGCAAGAACCTGATTAATAATGTTTTTAATTTTTTTTCTTCTTTATTTCACTTTCACAAGTTTTACTGTAAAATTCTTTAGGTGTTCAGCAAAAAAATGTTTGTAAGTTTTATAAGACTTAAACTAAATATATATATATATATATATATATATATATATATATATATATATATA
>JAFIDM010009631.1:179150468-179200334 GCA_023159025.1 Thereuonema tuberculata
TTAATAGCAGTTAAAACTGAAAACTTTCTTCGTAATATGCAGAACAAAAGTGACTATAAAAAACAAGCCTATAAGACCAGGCTGGAAAATTGGAAGAATAAGCCCCTACATGGGGCTTATTTCAAAGGAATTGAACACAAACATGACAAAGAACTTACTTTGACTTGGCTTAGAAATGGTTCACTACGAAAAGAGACTGAGGGTCTGCTTTTTGCTTCACAGGAGCAGGCCCTTCAGACGAATATGATGAAAGCCAAAATACAAGGCACTAGCAACAACAGCCTATGTAGATTATGTAATAGCCGGGACGAAACAGTGAGCCATCTAATATGCGAGTGCTCAACAATCGCCCATACAGAATACAAGAAGAGGCACGATGATGTGGCCAAGAAAATTCACTGGGCCCCTGCCACAAATTTGGATTCCCGACTTCAGAGAAATCCTGGCAGCACACAGTGGAAAAGGTCTTGGACAATGGACAGGTAAAAATCCTTTGGGATTTTAGAATCCAAACAGACCACCACATTGGAGCCAACACACCTGACATCACTGTGGTTGAACAACATCAAGCCACTCTGATTGACATTGCCACCCCTGGAGACTCCAGAGTCCAGGAGAAAGAGAGTGAAAAAACTGAGAAATACAGGGCTCTGGCACAAGAAACTACTCGACTTTGGCATAAAAAGACAAAAGTGCTGCCTATCATCATCGGCACTCTGGGCACAATTTTCCCAAAATTTACTGATTATTACTCTCAACTAGGAACTACCATCACAGCAGCGGAACTCCAAAAAACTGCCATAATTGGAACTACATCGATTTTACGCCAATACTTGTCTGATGCCTAAGCTTTTGGTTAAAGCTCGCCTCAGCCAAGAATTTCCAGTGATAAACTTATTTTTGTTGTATCTGCGACCGTTTACCCTGCGACTGTTTTCTCTGTTTACCCTGTTGTATCTGCGGCCGTTTATTTTAAAGAATAAAAATCGTTATATATATATATATCTTCTTCTTTTACTTTGCCAAATGTTATTAAAAAATGATGAAAAAATTGAAATCAATCAATAGTAACTGATTTGGTATTTAAAAATCTATCTGGTAGTGAAAAAACTTTATTTCAATTTGTTATAATGAGAGTTTTAACTTTATGGAAATGGATAAATTTCATAGTGAAGAAAATACAAAACTGCACTTAAGTAAACAAAAGGTTCTCACACCCTGAGCTATCATGTTGGGAATCTGGGACAGCTGTTTCAGCCTTATTAGGCTGGCAGTTGCTGGGACAAAGAATTTGAGGCCGTGCGTTGCACAGTTATTTATCATCGTTGCATTGACTTTGCTTGAGGGCCATTTCGGGGTACTGAAATGATTTTCTCATATTTGTCTTGCACTCTGAGCTACCATCAAGGGTATATCTGGCTGAAGAAGCCTAATAAGGCTGAAACAGCTATTCCAGATTCCCAACATGATAGCTCAGGGTGCGAGAACCTTTTGTTCTTAAGTACAGTTTTGTATTTTCTTCACTATATCATATGCCTGCACGTTAAAGTTATTTATTTATGGATAAATTTCAGTGATCAGTTTTTAATTAATATTTTTTTTTAATTCAGAGAAGACCCAATAAGTTATCTAAGTCAATAGCATCTGAGATTCTCAGTCAGGATTTTTTTTTATCAATCAAATACAACAGACTATAGCATACTCACTTTTAGTATATCTTTTAAGAGATAGCATTTTTCCCTTTCAACAATCTAAAATATAAAGTTAGATTAATATATTTTTTTTTCTTTTTAACTTTATAAAACTATATTTTTAGCAAGATTATTAAAGATATTATTATTACCATTATATAGAACTAGCAGAGATTCACAATGCATCTGTGGTCAATTAAATATATTTATTGCAAAAGTTCTTTATCTCTAGAAAGAGCCACAAAAAGGTAACCATGTGTAAAAGAGGCTTGTGAATATATATATAAATTTTGTAAAAAGCTTGACTTTTTGAATAGTAATAGACATAAAGTATGAAAACAAAATTTCATGTAACTCTTCCGCCAGAGGTTTTTGCCAAATTAATTCATTAATAAACAAATTACTCAAATTCACTTATCCAGTTACCTTAGGCTAAATTAGGAATTTTCTTAGGAAGCTGCACTATTTTTAATTTCATCAAAAATTATTTTGTGTTAATCATGGATTAGATGAGTGAGCCTGGTAGGCAAATGGGTAAAGATGCTTGGTTAGGCATTTGCTGTTTTCCAGTAAATACAATTTCAGTGTACTATCTGGTTCCCTGTTATATTAGAAAACTGAAAGGTTTTTTTTTTTTTTTGGTAATCCCACTGTCAGCCCTGATCCCATTAAATTTGGATAAAATAAAGTTTCTATAGTAGTAATTTTAACTTCAAATATTTGAGTCTTTAATAACTTCACAGTTTTGGCTTAAATAAATAAAACTTAAATAAATTTTCTTACCTGGTTTTGACTGTCTTGTTTCTCATTGGGAGTGTGTTTGTCAGAGTCTAAACTGATAACTGTTTCTGGTATAATGGCAATTTCAGATCCATTTGAGTGAAGCATCTGCATATTATCGTAATTTATTGTTTTCTGAACAGGAATAGGGGTTCTCTCTGTTTTAAAATTACAAAAAAGTGTATAATTTATTATATATTTAAGAATGTTTCCATATTATATTACAAAACTAAATTAAAGAAGTACAATTTCATGAAGATTTGTTGAATTTTTTTTTTCTAAATTTGATTTACTCACATTTAATTTCTAGGTTTATTTACAATGTAAAGAATCAACTGGAATATTGCAGTGTTTCAAATTGGACTTCTCTTTAAGTTTGAAATGATTTTCTTTTAATTAAAAATACATAAATAAATAATTTGTTTTGGTTGGAAAAATCTTGGAATTCTCATTATTACATTATTTCTTTATAATATAAATAACGCTATAGAAATTTTACTGAAATGGAAAGTAATTTAGAATGTTTTAAATAAGTGATCAATATCATAGACTGCCTTCAATCTATGATATGGAATAAAATACATCCTTACTTTAGTAATTTATAAATAATACTTTTACAATTCTTATTCATCTTCAATATTTATTTGTAATACAATAGAACCCTGGTAATCCGAACCACGCAAATTCGAAATTTCGGATAATCCGAACAGAATCTATGATCGATAAAAAAATTTAAATCTCACTTGCAATGTACAAGAAGTACATATTATTAAAATAACAGTTTTTAAGCTAGTTTTTAGCAAAATGCAACATCACTACATTATTTTAATTTTACATGTATGTATTTTAATGAACTGTTTAACAATACGTTCTTTTTAATTACGTAGCGCTCATGTTTATATGAAAACAAAGTAACTTTCACTTAATTAGAAAAATCAGTATTATTCTTCTGGCATAAGAAACTAAACCTGCTAGAAAATGTGATATTGTGCCAGCGTCCCATAAGCATCACATCAATCGGCATGGCAGCTGCGTGTTGTTCTATGTAGCTTAATGCCAATTCAAAAGCCTTTCCTCAGCCCTACAAGGTCAAACAACCCTCATTCTTCTGTCTCACCGTTATGCTACGTTGCCAAGTTGGAGCTAATACCATAGCTGTAACTGTGTACTGTATAGGCCTACCATGTAGAGTACTAATATGTTTTTTCGGATAATCCGAACATTTTCCGAATCCGAACAGACCACAGCCCCAATTAGTTCAGATTTCCGGGGTTCTACTGTAGTTTAAAGTTCCAACGATTTCTTAATTACCCATCTCCCCTCCCCTGCTATGGTACAAATGCTCTAAACCCTTTCTTGTGGATTTATGTTTTACTATGTAAATAGGATGTAAAATATGTTGGTTATATGGTATGTACCCACAAATATTCTTTATAGGTCAACAATATTGAATGATGAATTTTCAAATACTTTAATGTTCAAAAAATAATGTGAAAAATTATTCCAGTCATTAAAATTAATATGAACTTAATCATCATGTTTTCTCCAGCTCATTTAAATATCCATATATTTATTTATTTATTTATTTTTTTCTTGTACACTATGTAGAAATATTGTTGCAGTAAAACAATATTATTGACATTCTTAGATATAATGAATTTCTTAAGAAGCACAATATCTGTCTGACAATTTAAAATTTTAAAATTCAATTTTTTACTCCATCTAAAGGTAGCTATTCTAAAATTTTAACTGCAAGAAATATCAGGGGTTTCAAATGAATGAGCGATTTTTCTGCCTATTCAAATAAACCTATGCAATTGATAACTTCTTCCTATAATACAGAGAATTCAAAGTAGTTATGCAGATATTTATCTAAAGTTACTTTATATTTATATTTTAAATCCATGACTTTATTTAATCTCTTTCAAATAATTACTAATAATATAATGAATTTCTATTTTTCCTCAGCCTTACATTTAACCCAAGGGATTTCAAAATTTTTCCTTGAAATTTTTTCACCTCTTATCATTTCTAGATCCTGATGAGAAGCAACCCAACTCATTTTCTGTCATCTACCCTCTCAACATACTTTTTTAAATGAGTTCCCTCTTCTCTCTAGTCAAGATATTTATTTCTGATCAACTCATCTGTCTTATAACATAATGGTAACCCTTTTCCATCATATAAGACTATATAAAAAAGATACCAAAATACACTCATTAATGTAAAAATTTAAGCACCAAAAAAAAAAAAAAAAAAAAAAAAATTTATAAATGCAAAAGAAAGTAAAAAGCTACAGCGAGGGTAGATATGAAAATGAATAACGTTGGATGTGATTGCACATGGCCACGCATCCTAAAGTGGCACTGCAATCGCAAGCCTTGGGGCTTATAAGGCATATGCAATGAAGTCCACATGCACTGTAAGGTGATCAGGTGAGGTCTGTAAGTGATCAACATGCAGCGAAGATGCCTTGGACGTCAGTACGAACAACTCATGGAGTTTGAGAAAGGTCGTACCATTGGGCTGCGAGAGGAGGTTGGGTGAACTGCCCTTCATTTAGGCCATTCTGACTTTATGTAGTCAGATCGTGTTGGGAGCAATAGATACGTGAGGGCACCTCTACATGGCGGACCGGCTCTGGATAATCCAGATAGATCATTTGATCATCGGAGAGGCACGAACAGATCCAATGGCTTCCTTATCCACTATCCAGCAACTTGTGGCAGGGTCACAAAGGAACCCTGTCTCTACCAGAACCATTTCCAGACACCTAGCAGAGGCGAATCTCCATTCTAGATGCCCCTTCCGTTTTGTGCCTTTGACACCTCAACACTGTCGGTTGTGTTTGTAGTGGTGACAGCAGAGAGCAACGTGGAATGCCACGGACTGGCAACATATCATCTTAGCGACGAATCCCGCTTTTGTTTGGGAATGGATTACCAATGTATCAGGATTTGCAGGACCACAGGTGAGTGCTGCAATTGCATATGATGTTCATGTGTCACTAGTAGTGCAACATACAGCCCAGCAGTATGTTCAGGAGATCCTGCAGCCCCATGTGCTGCCTTTCCTGGCTGGGTGCCCAGTAGCAATTTTCCAATAAGTTAATGCTTGTCTGCACACAGCTAGGGCTTCACAGGACTGTCTACATCATGTTGTAACACTGCCTTGGCCTGCCTGCTTGCCTGATTTGTAGCCAATCAAGCATGCCTGGAACCAGATGGGACGCCAACTATTATTATGCTATGGAGCATTATCTGCAAGAACTGTGGGCAAATCTGCCACAAAAGACAACATACGGCGTCTGTTTGGCTTTATACCTGACCGTATCACTGCATGTATCCAGGCACGAGGCAGTCCAATGATGTACTAAATGTGACCTTATTGTTTTACCGCAGGTCCGCGGGACATCGTCCTGCTTCTGTGATACTGTAATCACTCTGTCCTTTATCTCTACTACCACAGTAACAAAATTTCATTTTAATCCAAAGCTTCCTTCTTGGTGTGCAAATGTTTTCCTCAAGGAGTGTAAATTAAAACTAAATAATTTAACCTTGTGTTATAAATATCCTCTAGGACAATGGTTCTAAAATTGTATGGTATGGCACCACAGAATGTCATAACAAACTCACAGGGGCACTGCAAGAAATTTTAAATTTTTGAATTGCTAAAAAAAAAAAAATGTTTTTTTATTTACTTTCAACTTACATGTATTATTCTTTCATACAAATACTAAGCTGTTAGGACATGAATACTTATTAAGTTGTTTAGCTCTAACTACTTAAAAACTGAATTGTTAGATATTTCTTTTAGCCTAAGTGAACTGAGAAAGTTTGGGAACTTCCATTCTGTATTAAATAAAATTGTGCTTAATTAAAATTTATGTTTCAAGATTATATATGGAAGGTTGACTCACATTTATTCGGTCGATTTTGATCACGTCATAGAGTTAGCAGAAACCTTTTCTCCACCACTGGTTGTGTTTAATGGGATGCTCCTGCATTCTGGCAATGGCTCTGCATCGCAGTTTCCATTGAAGAAGGCTGCGTTGGAGGTAGACGAGGGGGATCTTGTTCCACTCCTCTTTGCAAGCTTTCCAAAGCCCTTCTACTGTTTTCAGTCGTCAATTTCCCAGAGCCCATTTATGTAATCTGAACCCTCAGAAGGAGATGCATTGGAGGATTTTACAGGTATCATACTGTATGGGATTGCTCTTATTGACCATGTACAGCTGGATCGCTCTAGCTGAATGGCTGAATGCCTTGTCCTGATGAATCCACTGATGGCGGATGGGCTTCATACGACTTTCTGCTGTTACGTGGTTGACAATGGATTTGCACATGAAAATTTGCACAAGTCCACAATTTTTGAAACGGCATATTTAGCATCGGAAAGAGCAACTATATACCCCTGCTTCCAATTTGAGATTTTTGGCAGCATATTTAGAATGCAATACAATTCCAGCTACCAGATAACCAAATATAAGCTTATGACCTCTGATTTGAATGCAACAATGCTGCGTCACGTGCACATAGGAGATAGCGTGTGCCCTTGAAATCAACCGAATAAACATGAATCAACCCTCCATATTTCTGTTTCTTTGATTTTGAAAACAATATCAATTTAAGTAAAATCTTTGGAAATTGATAAAGCCAGAAGAAAGTCAACTACAGAAAAATATTGATTTGAGTTAATATTGTATCATTTAAAATGTATTAATTACTGGTATCAAATAATTTATCAGTTTGTCTTCAATAGAATAAATAAATAAATATATGAGAGGCATGGTATAAATATTTCTCTGCAAGTATAAAAGCCATACTAATTCTGCTAATTACATAATGTTGAATTGGTGAAAAGATCTAAACCATGA
This sequence comes from Thereuonema tuberculata, assembly GCA_023159025.1. Lineage (NCBI taxonomy): Eukaryota > Metazoa > Arthropoda > Chilopoda > Scutigeromorpha > Scutigeridae > Thereuonema > Thereuonema tuberculata. The sequence goes on from JAFIDM010009631.1 coordinate 179,157,816, forward strand.
AAGACCATTAAATCAATACAAAAAACCTTACTATGAAGTAAAGTACTATGTACAAAGTAAAAAAAACCGGGTAATTTAAAACTAGTATGAAATAGTGATAAAGGTAGCTAAAGGTAACTTATTATTTTAAGAATTTCAATATTAAAGACATTAAAAATATTTTATATTTGTAAAGTAGCATTATTATGATAAAGAAATGAAAGTAAAAATGTATTAGGCCCTTTTTCATATTGAGAAAATTTGCAAATTACAATTGAAACTCATTATATAAATATCGTATTTATCTACAGATATTAAGCTCAAATACCGTTTAATGACAACAATTGTAATCTATCATAGTTTTAATCTATCATAAATACTAATTCTAATATCAAAATTAATAATGATTTTCAAAACTAATATTAACGCAATCGAAGGTTTAGGTTTTGTTTTGTTTTTTTAATTTTTTAAAAAACAATTTATTAAATTAAAAAATAATGACTATCCACTAAACTTATACCAAATTATATTAAATTAAAATTTTAATCAAGTTACAAATTAGTTTTTTTTTTTTTTTCATAAAATACAACAAAGTTATTCAGAACATAAAATAAGGATAATTATAAGAAATATGAATTATTATTTTTTTTTTTTTATAGCTATAACCAGTTCGAAATGAAAGTTTATTTATTTTCCTATATATTTCTTTGCAACTACAATAACAAAAAACAAAACAAATCTTGATTGGCCTTTGAAATACATCAAAAGCTAATGTTTAAGTTTGGAAAATTAGGAAACTGGGGAAATAAAGAGGAAAGATTTCTATTTGACAATACAGTTGTGTAATTATCTCTGAAATATTCTTTTTTCCTATATATGTATATTTTTTATTACTAAGGTAAGAATGATCAGTTTCTGGCGAGAACTTTTCATCAATTTTTGACCACATTTTAATCAGCAATTTTATCTATTTTCAATTCACTAGGATTTACATACTTAAAAGGAATATAACAGGATTAAAATAGTGTAAGTTAATTGAAAAGTATATGGACAGAACAGAGGAACGAAACCTCTTGAATATAAACAAATAATGACTTTTCAGGAGTGCCTTAGGAGTTTTTTTATGGCTTCATTTAGAAATAAATTAATAAATAATAAATAAACATTATTTATCTCATATTACCTAAAGATGGGATATAGAAATATGAGTCTTTTGAATTTATTAACAAAAAAAAAAAAACAAAAAAAAAGTACAAGAATAAAAGCAGACAGAAAGATAATTTAAAGATATAAATAAATTGATAGGTAGATAACTTTTACCACAATATAATTCAAGAAAGAAATAGCAGGAAAGTAAAATATAGATAAAGTAAAGAGATGTATAAAGGTAAAATGTAAGCAGATGCCTAAATTTTCATTGCTAATTTATAAGAGAAAAATTAGGCATCAACTGTTTGCTATATCATCTTCTACTATTTTTGTTAGAAACATTTTTTTGATACAAAGGAATATTTAATAACACAGATATCAAATTTGTTCTTACTGGCATAAACGGAATGAATTAGCCCTGATTAAATCAGAGGGTAAAAGTTAATTCTGTGACTTTATACTGATTCATATTTGTAATTTATTTTCATTCTTTGAAATATGTTATTATAAAATGTAAAATTAATCATCACTGAACAAAAATGAAATCACCTGAACTACCTCTACAATAATTTTAAGCTACAGCATTTATATTCATTTATATTCTGAGAAAACAGAAAAATAAAAATGCATTAATAGAAAACATTACACATAAATCACCATAAAAGTCACAGTATTAATTTTCACCTTCTAAATTAATCAGGACTGTTTCATTCCATAAAGTCCAATAAGAACAAATTTTAGATCTGTGTTACTAAATATTTCTTGTGTAAAAAACAAAGCTAGTAGAAGGTATAACAAATATTTGATGCCATATTTTTATTCTTCGAGAATAAGATTTAAAACAGTACTTTCCGTTCGCAAATAACTATGTAGTTATAAGAAGCACAATGAATTCTATCAAATGAGATTTGATTCAACATGGAAGGAAACATAGCTAGTGGCATGATGTCTTGCAACTAAGATATCTCAAAAACTACAAAATTTCAAATAAATAAAAAAAAAAAAAAAAAAAAAAAAGGAGAAACACCTGGCACGGACAGTTAATTAAATCAAGCTATGAGAACATGCCTTATAAAATGATAAACAAATCTATATGAAGAACAGGTAATCATTTTGAAAAGAATGAATCAAAATTCTTATGCATCTTTTACTAATGGTGATAAAACTTCAGGTAAGCAAGCTGTTAACCCTTTTTATAAGAACTGAATGGTAGCCTCAAAACCAAATACTGATAAAAATAGCAGAAACTCAGATCAGGTGGGAAAGTATTTCAATTTGCCATAATGATAGTTCTGGAAAAATAATTCTCCATGATTTTCAGAGGAAAAAAGTTAGCCGCATCAAATAAGTCGAAAACTGAACTGTAGCTTAAATTAATAAGTTATATCTCTAATAGATGCCAGCATCATTCCATCAGATAGAGAGATAGAGAGAGACAGCTAGCGCGCTAAAGAACAAAACAATCAGATCATTAAATACAACAAAAACTGTAAATAATTTTCTGATTACCTTCGGAAAATGACACTTAAAAGCTCTATTACATTTGTTTGCTTGTGTTAAAACTAGCATACATTCCTCATTTTACTAAGAAATAAGAAACATTTTCATGAAGGCTGAATTTGCAGGAAATTTTCAAGGATCAAGTAAATATGAAATCAAAGACAGAGATAAATAAAGCAACAATGCCTTTACTATGTAATGTTTGTAAGCTTTGTTATTGTTATTATTATTGAGGAAATCACCTTCAAGGACAGATTTCTAAATGAAGAGTGACTAGGAATATGTTTTAATAATAATGTCAAAGGCTTATACTACCCAACGAAGTACCACTTCCATTAATACCCAAGAAAGAGGCACTCAATAAATAAGTGGATGCTCATTTAAGATGGGTAAATTAATTACAACAATTAAGCTTTGATCCACAGTGATAATAAAAGAGAGAATAGAAAAAAAGAAGAAGAAATAAAACAGGTAAAGGAAATTCCAAAAATATACATTTAAAAAAAGTTAATATCACATTAATTTTAAAATCTTACTGAAACACAAGTATAACCAAGTGCATTTCAGTAATATTTAAAATAAACTCTATGGTTCGGAAAGGTAAAAAAAAAAGACAGAAAATATTAAGAATACTTCTCCATATTAAAAGGAACTTTCAATAATATAATATGGTTTTATATTCTATAAATAAATAAATAAATAAATAAATAAATAAATAAATAAATAAATAAATAAATAAAAAGGATTATAAAGTTGTAACAAACTGAATAATGATGCTTTACAAGAAAGATTATGCTTATAAATTACATTAAGCAAGCAAAGAAACTTATAGCAAATATTAACAAAAATCAGCAATAATGAAATTTTATTGCACAAGCTTAAACCAAAAAATAAATTAAAGAGGAAAAAAATTGATATAAGTTTATAGAATTATGATAATAAAGCAAAAATCATAATAAATATAAGAATGAGGGAGGGACAAAAAGAGTGAAAATAGGTTACAGAGACTGATCTACTGTGAAATAGGGAAACTATTACTTTATTGTTGTTGTTCTTATCAATCAATCAAATCAAATCAAATACTATAAAGAGAGCAATTCTTGTAAATTTTATCTTGAAAACAGGTCTAAGGATTTTGATGAAATGGGTGAATCTACCGTTTTCGGGTGCAAGAAAGCGATTTAGTCTTGTTTCGACTTCGGGAAAAACTGATTTAGGGGATAAATGATTGACCTCAATACCAGGTTATTGTCTACAGTGTTCTTACTTTAATTTTCTTTTATTTAATTCTTATTAAATTCGTGTTCTGTGAGCTTTTACGAGTAATAAAATAAAAATTTTACTTAATAATAATATTTAAAACTTTCTCCATTCAATGTCGCGGGCACTAACTGCAGAGCTGTCTATTTCCTTAAAAGGGGATTAAAAAACCAGGTTATTGTCTACAGTGTTCTTATTTTATTTGAGGTAAAATATATGGTATTATGTTTGCAAAAAAGTCAAAGAAATCTTTACTTCATCATCAATCCAGTCAGAAAATATTATTAACCATACAGCTGATATTGAGGCATCTAAATCAAAATGAGAGACAGTTCCTACTCCATTTCTGTCTTGCGAAATAATGGATGAGAACCTATTTCAAGTTTTAGAACTTTACTTGTAAAAATTCTTCATCTGATAACAAGTTCTCTTCCTTCAAACCTTCCAATAAACAAACTGACCTGCACTGTCTACAACTACTTTTGCAGGACTTGCCAGCTTTTTCATAATTTAAATGAGTGAACATTGCAAAAAAGTTTCTTTGAAAAGTAAACTATACTTTTAAGCCATTATATGTTCATTTAAGTGTTTAATTTTTCAGTAATGAAATATTAATAAATTAATATATATATATATATATATATATATATATATATATATATGCAAAATCCATGAAATTTATTAAGTATTAAGTACACATTCAATTAAATTTAAAGCAAACAAAATTGGATCTGTTACACACTGATGTCCAACATTCACAAAGAAATGAATATCAATAATGATATGCATTTTTATATTATACAGGAGAAAAAGAGTGAAGGCATTTCACAAAAAAGTGTTCCTAAATTCCTTGAAGAAATGGGTATGTTTTTTTTATAAAAGCTGATAATGAGCTGATGCAAAGAAAAAAATTAATTAAATAAATCACATTAAAAAAAAAGATGATCGCCAGAGGAATAAGGAAATATGTGAATGCACCCTGTAAAGACAGTATAAACTCACCCAAGTATTTCAAATAACTTTTCATTACATGATTTGTTTACTTCCAATTTTTTTTCTTAGTCTATTTAAAAGAAATTAATTCATGTGCCTTTTAAATATCTCAAACATTTTGAGTAGTTTTTAAATTAAAAAGTAAAATCAATTTTCAACTGTAAAGAAAATATAAACTCGCTAAGAAATGTTTTGATTTTGACACCTGCAAAGTGATTGGAATATCCCAAATTTGCATAAAGATAACTAAAAGTGGCTAAAGTATGTAATCCATTCATTTTCGTAGCAATATATGCCACTACTTTATCATGCCTCATGGAAATTCATTAATTGACAAAGAAATACGAAAAATTCATTTTCTCCTTGGTCAAAAAAAGTCAACAAGGCAAATAGCCTCAGAATTAAATCGTTCACAGACTGTTATTCAAAAGGTCATCAAGAAAGGTGATAGTTATGGAACCACAAAAAGACTAGGTAGACCTCCAAAACTCATACCTCGGGACCACCGAAGAATTCAAGATCTTGCTGCATCTGATGAGATGTCCACCCACGAAATTGCTCGTGTGTTGCCAAAGACTGTATCTCACCAAACTGTATGGAAAAGCTTAACGTCAAATAATCACATGAAGTTTGTAAAACTGTAAAGCTAAACCCAAGCTCACTGCCACTCATCGTTCTAGCAGACTTGACTGGGCTAAGAAAATAGTGAAATGGCATCAAAGGTGGAACGAAATAGCTTTTTCTGATGAAAAACGTTTCTGTCTTGATGGCCCTGACGGATATTACGCATACTGGCATGATATACGCACTCTGTCGAAGATAAGATTAAGCAGACAACAAGGTTGGGGTGGAGTGATGGTTTGGGCAGCATTTGGGGCAGGAGGTAAGGCAGATATAGTGTTTGTGGAAGGCAAGAGGGACTCTAAAAACATCAGAACCTTATGTACGACCATTTAATACCATTTGGACCCCTTCTAGGAGGGCCAAATTGGCAATATCAACAAGACAATGCTTCTATACATGCATCAAAATCCACCAAAGCGTGGTTTAAAAAAGAGAAAATTGATGTCATTCCATGGCCCTTCCGTTCACCTGACCCTAAACCCAATTATAAAAGTGTGAGGTTGGATGGCAAACATTGTACATGGCCGAAGCAAACATTATCTTCACTTGAATGATCTGAAGGTTGCAATTTGGAATGCTGGGGACCAGATAAAGATGTCCGATTTGAAAAAATTAATTGGGACAATGCCTGACAGAATGATAGAAATTATAGAGAAGAATGGAGAACCAATACGTTATTAATTTCAATAATTTTTGAAATATTATGTTTTGAGTTTATATTTTCTTTACAGTTGAAAAGTGATTTTTAATTTTTAATTGAAAAACTACTCAAAATGTGTGAGATGTTTAAATGGTACATGAATTTATTGCTTTTAAATAGACTATGAAAAAAAAACGGAAGTAAGCAAATCCTGTAATAAAAAGTTATTTGAAATACTTGGGTGAGTTTATACTTTCTTTACAGGGTGTATTACATATCTTTTATAGCTTCATTGAAAATGGAGTATAATAAACAATTTTAAGCTCTTACTAAAATGCAATAATATGTATCATTAAATATTGAAATGCAGTTATTTATATAATAAATGATTCTATTTCTATACATATCAGTTTAGTTATTTCTTAATATTATTGCATGTTTTTGCTTAAATTTAATCAATACCCTATTCTAATTGTAATCCTAACAATAATAAATAACTGTAATGAAATTCAATAACTTTTGAGAAGTCAATACAAAAAGCATTCGGAAGTCACTTATATTTGAATGGAATTTCCTTTTTCATATTTGCTTTACTCAATGTGAAAAGAAAAAGAGAAAGATTTTAAGCAAATGTACATAACTCAAAAATTTACAATAACAGAAGTACGATGGATAAATGCAAAGGAATGGGTTGGGAAAAGGATATGAATATGTTAAAATTATTAATTAGGATAAAATAAAAATTATAAAATTTATATATGAATATATGTATATATTATTCCATATCATAAAAGCATTCAGCGATTAAAATTTTCCTACATCAATTTTATAGTAAAACTATATCCAAGCAATGTATATTAAAAACAAATGATTTTCTGAAAATTTTTTAACTTTTTTCATAAAAGTTAAAAAGGGGGTTGTGGTAAGGGTATATGTAATTTGCCATTTTTTACCTGAGACTTGAGAAATTGATAGAGTTACTAACATTAATACTAAGAAGGATTAACCTGAATATTGAAGATAAGAAAAAATCAAAAAACAAAAAGGAACAACCCTGTTTAAATATGATCCCCAATCTATTCTATTTCATATTCATAATCAATCAGAAGTCCACTGAAAAACAACATTCCAATTTCAATTCTACATCAATTGCAAAATTAAACATTAAACAAACTTTATATATTATTTAAAAAAAAAATGCTTTTATATTTTTATACATAAAAAATATTAAAAAATCTTAAACTTACCTGTAACTCTTGTTGATTCTTTGTTGCTGATGAAAAGACTGAAAAAGCTGCAATCTTCATCTTTGTTGAATCAAGTTTCATTCACGAAAAATGTTTAAGTATTACAGAAGTATAATTGCACCATAAAATAGCTGATAAAAAGTCAGAGCAATATATCTTTTTAGGCCACAGAAAGAAGAGTAATGACTTTTAGTTAATAACATTTCATTAAGGAAAATAAACAAGACAACAAAGCATTTCAAAATTGCTAATACTGTGATCAAAAATTGATGTGCAGATTTTTGCAAATTTATTTTGGAGAGGAGGGAATATTAAAACCTGTTCTTCATTTGTGATTAAATAAGACTAGATAACTATTAAGTTTCATTTTAATTAATATGACGAACCATTAGTTAATTTAGCAAATAATAATGAATGAATAACATATTAATTAGTTCCAAAATATTAATTACTAAAATTACTCAAACAGGTTTTAAGAAAATTAAAAAAATAAAAATATTTCTCGTTTCCAAATCTTAATTTTTGACTTTGCCTTCAATTTGTAAATTTACTACATTTTGTTTTACTATAATGAACTGCAGGAAACTGACTAAACAAAACTGACAAAAATGCAAACAATAAAAGTTAAAAGTTGGCTCATTAATTATTACTTTTCCAATAATAATAATATGCTCGCGTTCACAATATCCTCAAAACACAACTCAACGGCAGAAATAAAATTAAAACCATCAACACTTTTGCTGTCCCCACACTAACATATTCGTTCGGCATAATTTCATGGACAAACACTGAACTCGAAGTACTACATCGCACAACACGCACTACATTCACGAAACACAACATGCACCATCCCAAGTCCATTACGGAAAGGATGACTCTTCCACGCATGGAGGGAGGCCAAGGACTCACCAACCTCATCACCCTATACGAAAAACAAATACACACATTTAGGGAACACTTCCACCAAAGAGCACAACACTCCTCACTACACTCAACCATTGTCAAGGCTGACACACACTTCACACCCCTGGACCTCTAAAACCCTTCTCCAACACTCACCACCCCCGACACCCACACTCAGCAGCTGCGTGAATCATGAGATCGTAAGGAACTCCATGGCAGACATCGCCACAAACTCAGCCAGCCTCATGTCCATGTGGAAGCGTCAAACAGATGGCTGACAAGTGGCGAGCTGTTTGGGGAGACCGAAGGGTTCATGATCGCTATACAGGACCAAGTCATCCCCATACGCAACTATAAGAAACACATTTTCCACGATGCAAACACACATGTTGACAGATGAACACACTACGCATGAGACAATTGACCACATAATATCAGGCTGCCCCCTTCTCTCCCAACCACCGACACAATCAGGTAGCATCGATCTTTCATCAACAACTAGCACACAAACACTCACTTATTAAGAACACGGTCTCGTACAACAAGTACACACCACAAAGCTTATTAGTCACCCTCATATAAGCTGTACTGGGACCGCCCCATTCATACAGCAAAACCATACATCACACTTGTTGATAAGGTCAACAAACAGACCTATCTCATTGATATTGCAGTGCCTGTCAGCTAGAACATGCAGAAAACTCATGCAGACAAGATCAATAAATACACCGATCTAGCACACGAGCTCCAGAAACAGAGGAGGCAGGACCGAGTACGTGTTGTACCCATCGTTCTGTCTGCCACTGGTTTGATGCCTCACACATTGCACCACAGCCTCAGCACACTAGGATTTCACAAAAACACTTATGCACAACTCCAGAAGGCTGAAATATTCAACACAACACGCATAGTTAGGAAATTTATGGACACAACCACACATCCCTAACCATTCTTCCACACTTTTTTTTTTACATTTGTCAATATGTGCTTTGGTCCTTGACCCGTCATATTGTCTTTGCTGGGGAAACCCATGGTTTGAAACTTTTACATAATAATAATAATAATAAACATGCCCATATAGTTCGCAATTTCTACATTGGAACTCAGTTCATTATAAACCACAGTTCATCATATGACCTTCGTCTTGAGAAAGAGAACTGATGAGAGATCATATTAAAACCACCAGACAAAAACTGAGCAACAATTTATAACAATAATAACCAAGGTTTTTTGTGTTTTTTCCCCACTTATATGGTCCGGTATGCATACCAGTAAACTTTTAAAGTTAAAAAAAAAAATCTTGAAATTTAGCAACACTAGCATTATGATTAAGAGCAAAGAATGTTAACGTGGAGATGGCAGCAGTAGTGTTCTGATGACAATTTGGAAACTGTTATGATGAAAGACACTAATTTTATGTTTTTTTTTTTTTTTTTTTGGGTGAAATGACAGAGTACTAGTAAACTTTTTTTTTTTAGAAACAAAGCCCTGATAATAACAATAATAATAATCTTGTAAAGGGCCTAAACACATTCATAATATATTCTATTTTAATTGTTTGAAATATGATTTAAATGTAAATAAGTTTATTTGTGGTGTAAAACAATTGTATCAAATATTTTTTTCATAGTTCATTATTTATAGAAAAATATTTGGAGAATATTTAACACTACTTGTCAATTGGATAAAATAACATTTGGAGTTAAATAGCTCTTGGTTGATGAAAAATGATATTATAGATCAGTATAGTGTATTTCTGACAATTTAAACAGATCGCCAAGCAGATATGCTCTTGAGGTATCACTATCTGTAAAACTGAATAAAGATCTTTTTTGTTATCAGGACATAAAACATCCTTTTGTATTGACATTGCATTTTAATTTGGAGATGAATGATATATAAACCTTGGAATGGAAAAGAAAAGCTTTAATTATTTTTTCCTAAAGCAAAAATAATGTTAATGCGATGAAAAATAAAATAATATCACTGTGCCATATCTTATTTTCCAACCAAAAGTGAAAAGTATGGGTGCTTCAAAAAAAATTCATCAGATAATGTGATGTTACAAATTCACGTAGTATTTATTAATAAAAATAAAAGTCAAAATATTTATGGATAACTGTAAATAACACAGTTTAAATTTTAGGATACTAAAGACACAACAGCGTATCAGTATTTGCAATTTACACTATCAGACGCATTAAAATGAAAATTACAGTAAAGTAAACATAAATGCAAATTTAACTTAATTCAATCTATAAAGTAAAATTTTGAAATTAATATTTACTGAACAACTTTAAAATATGAAAATATAAAAAAAAATATAGACTATTCAACGACCTAATTAACACCAGAAAGAAAGAAATATAAATTAAACAATGACATATTTAAAATCAGTTTAAATGCTAAGATATAAAAATAATAATAACGAAATAGTAATTATTTAAATTTGGTAATTATAAAAATTTAATATTTCTGGGGTAATGGTTCTTTATGTACAATAAAAAAAAAAAAAACCTTTAAAAAATAATTTAAATTGTTGGATTTTTAATGTTGTATTTAATAATTCTTGTATTATAGTGTAAGATAACTTTACTTTTATTGTATTCACAGTTTAATGTGATATTATGGGTTTATATTTTAATGAAAAGATTTGATACATAAGTGTTTTAGTATATGATCAGCTTTAAAAGGGAATGTGGAATTTGCAAACAATCCTAACTAGTGATGTACCAAATATCAGAATGTACCTGCTGGAACATGGCAAGAAAACTGAACAATTTGTTCAGAAGATGAATTATTGCTGTCAGTGCAACTGTCCATGTGATCACAGTACAAAATAAATAGTAGCTATGCAAGCAATCAAGATCCAAAATTGTATTACAATTTATCATACACTGCAAATAGATAAGATAAAATTAGCATACCATGAAACTGATTTTCTTATTTTTCCTTTCTTTCTTTCATTAAGTGTGTCTAAAACTATTTTATTATTCATCAGATCTGTTTCTAAAACTAAAAAAATTATGCAAAAATAGGATCTATGCTGACCTATTTCCTATTGTTAAACTGCGTAAGACAATGCAAGAATTTACACCCTTTAAAACAAAATCAGCAAAAAACAATCGAACAAAGAAAAAAAGCTCAACTGAAAAATAAAATCCCTTGTTGAACTCACACATTTAATTAAAAAAGATTTTTTGACAAATAAAAAGATAAAAACAAAATTACTTGGAAGATATTGGAAATTGAACTTTTAGACCAGTTATTTGCTTTCTTATTGCAATCCATCAACTACAAATTCCATGATTATGATAAGCATAAAATAAGCTCACATGAAAGTGTTCCTTTTAATATCAAACACATAAGGAGAGTGGTGACACTTGATCCCCATTTTGCATTTCACTTTCTATTTGCCAAACGGCCAGTGCCAACCATGTCATGTTAGTATCAAAGGATAGGCCTTGATGTGACTTATCAATGAGCAATGCTTGCCTTTGAAAACAACTGACAGTTGTACTTAAAACTCACTTATTTCATTTTTGTCCAAGCAGGATCAACTGTCCCTACTGCAAAGGAGACATGATCCCGTGGTACGTCTGGCGAGATAAGTGTTCCTGGGTGCTTTCGAAAGGCAAATAAATAACATAAATCCATCTGCTCGATGGTTTATTTACCAGACTTCAGACACACAATTTCAAGTAATTGTTGTAACTTTAAGGGAAAGTAAGAAATTCTGCTGCATGTCGTTTAGACTTGTGATGTACAGGACTCAGAAGTTTCATCACTAGATCTTCTTTCTGTACAATCCTTTCATTTCCTTTGTCAGAGAGAGAAAATTGGTTTACTGTTTGCCTTTATTTTTTAACAAACTTACTTTTACAATATCATCCCTAACTGAAACTATCTGACTGGCATAATGATTCAACATCTTTTTGGTTGTTATCAAAACAACCACAAAAATCATTCGGTTCCATGTCAAAGTTTGTTACTTCCTCAGTGACAATGGCATCTAGGTTCGCAGATGCAACCTCAATATCAAGATCAGAGCTGAGAAGACTGCGACTGTCTTCATCAGAAGAATCCTCCTCCCATGTCTTCAAGACTGTCCTCCTCCTTATTTCCTCCTGGTTCTCTTTCCTAGCCTTTGAAGAAGAACCTCTTCCAATTCTTGTCTTTCAGGAGTCAGTCAGAACTCTGCATCGCATTCATTTGCTATCCGTCTTTCATGTTGCAAGAGGTGATCCCGGATCAAGTCTCCTGCTGGATCAAGTCTCCCAAAGAGTAGTTTAGTGCTATAATTAAAACTATTTAGCCTAAGAATATCACAAAATGCAATGAAAAATTGTGCAAATACTTTCAAAGAAACTGAAATATTATGGTCTTGATCACATCTACAGCCTCATCGATGCCTATCGTCTCCAGACCAAAAACTATATCAGCCAACAAAAAAAGTTGAAAACACAAAAAATACACAAATGCATACGAAGTCTTTAAAGATGACAGCAGTTGCTCCAAACCTTGCTCATTGCCTTGCCCCAGTTGTTTTCTATCAGTTTTATCAGTAGGCCCCATAGTCGTTACTTCTAACGCGAGTTTTGAAGGGATGATCAAGTGTCACCACTCTCCCCTATATTCTGACAACCAAGATCTAAATATCATTGAAAGGATTTCTTATATTTTTTTTCCTTATAATTGCCTCAAACCTTATAGTTCACCCTTAAATATGCTATTGGTTTCAACATATGCAGAGAAACCAATATTTGGTTTTACATTAACCATTATTTTTGTGATTATTAAAATATGTAATAAAAATTATGCTAAATCTATTTTTACAGCAATTGGTAATGGTAGTTATCATTGGTTTGTAATAAATAGGTGTGTGTATGTTTATGTAAGCCTAGAACTTACTATGAGCATATTTACATTTTATGTTTGAACTATTATGCTTTTTTCCAGTATATATGTCTTTCAAAGTTCCTTTCTTGATATTTTTGGCAGAGACTTAAAATATGACTCTCTTTCTTTTTAAATTGTAAAGGTGTATCAATTACAGTGATTTTCTAGATAAATGGGAAGTCTATAATTTATTTATTTATTTTTTTTTTTTTAAATCCTAACTTCATGTAATACAATAATATTATAAAAAAAGAAAAATAGCAAATGTCGGCATAAATTATCTGATATGCAATGCTAGTTAAAAGTTTTTTTGTTTTTTTTTGGTTTTTTTTTTGCAACTATATAATATCTACTACAAAATTTTTTTCATTATACTGTGGATCAGTTTCAACAAAATGAAACTAATATAATTCCGTTTTAAAATAAAGAAACAGGCTTGATTGAAAATTTAACTGAGGAGTAAAGTGGTTTCAGCTTGTAATTATTAATGTCAACACTATATTTTTTTTAATATACAAAATTTAAGAAATTATAGTTTTATTTTAACAGTCAGTACAATAGTTGATGCCAGTATTTCCAAAGCGTGGGTATGCCTAACTATAGGGGAATGGAAGATATTGCTTCAAAGGAAAGGAAGAAGTTATCCTCAAATAACAAATAACTGCAACATTCATAACTTACTGCAATATTTAGTCTAATAATACTGAAAAATGTACACCATCTGTCAAGTACTTGTACAAGAATAATAAAATGATATTATTTAACAAACTACAGAGATAACATAGTCAATTAGAGAATTGCTTCTCAACCTTTTTCACAGCTTTAGATGCTTTAAGCTAGATTACAGATTTATTCTCCGATTTTGTTGTGGCATACTAAGGACACACCAGTTGGAGTACTGGAGAACTGGGCAGTGTTTGTGGATGGGATACTCCAATATCTATTCCAAAATTGGCATGGGTTTCCCATGTTTCTACAAAGACAGAAGTTTCCAACATGTGAGAGGTGTTTTTTTTTTTTAATTGCACTTTATATTATGTCACTACATAATGTTTAGAAACCACTGAATAGAAAAATTTTTCCTGGTATTACAAATCATCAAAGGTATGGAAAAACTTAAGAAAAAAAAATATTTCTTTATTTAGCAAAATTACAGAATAGTTAAATATGAGTAAAATGACATTAATCAATCAAACAATCAAGTATCTCCTAATAGCCACTACGCATTATAGTAACTTACTCTATTGCAAAAAAAAAAAAAAACTGATACAACAGCTTTAAGTGAAAATACTGGTTTCAAATTTTCAAATAATAAAATTTCAGTTAGTACTTTACTATTTGGTAAACTACACTAAGCATCATTAATGACAAGTCCAAGATCAATTTTATTTATCTTCAAGAATTTCTAACAAATAAACGATTCTTTACTTCCCAATTTTATTGGTTAAATATGTTAAAATTATATTATTTCAAAAGTAAATATTCAATGTATCTGATTTTTTTTAAAGCACTACCTGATGATATATATATATATAAATGATATTAAACTATTTCAACATAGCTTCATAAAATACGATGAAAAACCCTTTTTCCTCTTTTTAATTGCTCTGGATTTTGTATCTTTACCAATGTTGTGTACATTGCTGTTTCAGAAGAGCTGATCATTGTGTCAATTCACAATAGTTTTAATTGCTTATTTATATATTTGCGATATGGTTTACCATTTATCAAGATTACTTCATGCAAATCTCCAATTTTTGTGGAAGATATATTCAAATGTTAGATAATTAATAAAAATATTCTCAGGGACTCAAATTAACCAAATGCTACTTGGTGTTTCTGCTGGTTAAAAACACATTGGGATGATTCATTTCCCCAGTTTTCACTTAATCCTTCACCAATCAGCCACACAAGCTGCTGGAACAAGATCCATCCAAAAAGCAACTTTTTTCCAGACTTCACAGGCCCAGTGACTTGCTTTCACTCTGATACTACTGTGAGATGTGGAATGGCAGGTGGAATGATTTGGTGGTGATAGTATTCTGGGTGGTCTGAATATATATATATATATATATATATATCAACATTTGTAAAGAGGAAAGACAAGTAACTATTTTTTTCTCTACTGAAAAGGTTTTAATATTATTGTTGTTACTGCATGAATGCAGTAAATTCATACACAATTCTGAATTAGACTTTTTCAAAACTTGAAAGAATCTCTTCATTGAAGAGTAGAGTATTCACAATATTTTTTATTTAAGAATAAGCATTAAAACTGAAAATTAAAGTTATCACTGTTATGTATAATATTAAGAATTGTTAAAATATTTTCACAAATTGGTTCATAAAATCTAGATGACCACCATAGATTCCTTTCTTTCCTGCTTTAAAATTATAGTCCAACTGTAAGCTAATATTTTCCAGTAAATTTAAACAAGCAATTAATTATGTGATATTATTAAGAGAGAAGGTTGTAAATATATAACAGCAACTCTATTGTTACAGACATGGATCCTTAAGTGTCAATGTGCAAAGAATATCAGCAACAGAAGAGTGCAAAGTATTTGTTAAACAGAATTTTAAGAAATCTTGGTGATATTTTTCCATAGGAAACTATCAAATTTGCTTTTGAAATCTGATCAAACAAAGCATTCTAGCAGTAGATAGTAAATGAAAATTTAAATTAACAAAGATAATTAAAAAAAGAAGAAGATCTATAAGTGTAATCATTTTAAAATCTAAGTAATAAACTTGTAATTTAAATTATGAGCAATTCTGAAATATATGTTTTCCCAAACTTCCTGAAAACAGACCTCTCATCACAGAAAAAAAAAACTTACAGAATTACAATGATAATTTGTGTAGATATACATATATATGCATATGTAATAATAATGTTTTTGCTTTACTACATCTTACTTTACTAGGCAATGAATTATAATTTTAATCATTTCATTGTCGAATTAGAAAATATTCAATTAAGCAATTACAAATCAAAATAATAATTATTATAACTTAAAAACAATGACTTATATCAATGACCCATCCTAATGTTAAAGCATATTTGTTGCTACATGGTCTTATTTTCTTACAAGACTGACAAGTCTTTAAGCAAATAATTTTATTCATAAAATCTCTCTTCTAATTGCAAAAATCATCAAAATGCAATTATGCTTCGAAATTATATTTGAATTAGCCACAAGCTTTTATAACAAAACTTCATTTAATTTAACTACATTTAAATTTTAAAAAAATACAACGAAACAATAATTATAAAGTTTAAATTAAAAAAAAAGTTTCATTAAAAACTATAGGTGTCCTATAGGTGTCCCAAAAGTCTATATATACTATTTATTTACCAAATATAATGAAACAGACAGGAACTATTGGAATGCCCTGTATAATAGATGAAAAAGTCAACTATGTGCAGATGTAAACTAATTATCATGCCTTTGTTATTCTGAATGACAATCACTGACATTCAAAATATTATAGGGGACAAAGGGATAACCTGCATATAAGTCATTGATATAAATACTACATAAAAATAATGACAACAAAGCATATTTCACTATTTGCTGGATAGAAACAGAATAAGAACTATTTTAAGTACATTATGTTCACATGGCCAACCATAAATATTGTCATGAATATTTAGGCTCCATCATATATCATTTAAAAATAATACTGCATTAGATAAAATACGTTATGTATTTACACCCTACCGCTGAAGCTTTGTAACATTAACTACAAAATACCAGTACTTTCTTAAATAGCAATCTCTAAAGCAAAATTAACAAATAAATAAATAAATAAATAAATAAATAAATAAATAAATAAATAAATAAATAAATAAATATTAGAAGTTTTATTTTTGTTTTGTTTTGTTTTTAAATGTACAATTAGTCTGAAATTCTTTTGTTTTTAAACAGATCAGTCTATTATCATCTATAGGTTGACAGTATCCAAGCACTGGCATAATTATTGGATAATAATTAGAATTATTGGCCAATCAGGCCAAGGCAGCCTGTCTAATTTGCATTTCTACAATGCTAAATATTAAAATTTTCATTACTGAATTACTATGATCTTAATCTTGCAAAATTTACAAAATTATTCATTTTTTTTCTCATTATTATTGGGTGAGTGCAAAAGTTCTACCCGTTTTTGGATATGAAAATTTGCAATGGAATTGCCCTCACACATGACATTGTAATGACGCTAATCGTCTGCCAATCAAACGTGTGGATGCCTCACATATAAATGCATCGTGTCTCACAAAGTTAATCATCTCAAAAAAAATATCAGAGGGTGTAACATGGAACGCGAGAAGGAGCATATAAGACATTGTTTAATATACAAGTTCGATAAAAAGAGTACGGCAGCCGCAGCATGTCGCAATGTTTGTCAAATTTATGGGGAAGATGCAATAGACGAAAGCACATGTCGTCGATGGTTTTGTAAATTTAGGGAAGGAGACAGAAGCTGCCAAGATCAGGCTAGGAGTGGACGATATTGACCAAGCCATAAGGAACAGCTCGAACCCAACCATGCAAGAATTAGCGGAGACCTTCAACGTACACCGGACAACGGTCGAGAGACGGCTGGTTAAGTTGGGTTTTACGAAAAAGTTGGATCTTTGGGTTCCACATAACCTGACGGCTAAGCAACGGGATGACCGAATCGCCACCTGTGTTTCCTTACTTTCCCGGTACAAAAATGACCCATTCTTGACACAAATTGTGACAGGAGATGAGAAGTGGGTTATGTATTGTAACGTAAAGCGTCGTAGGATTGTGTGTCGCCCTTCTGATCCGCCTGCATCGACTTCGAAAGCTGAACTTCATCCGAAGAAGGTGTTATTGAGTGTGGTGGGATATGCAGGGAATAATTCATTGGGAGGTCCTGCCACTCAATCAAAAACCATCAATGCTGCCTTCTACTGTCTACAGCTAGACAGGCTGCATTCAAATTTGGTAGCAAAGTGGCCAGGTCTCATCAATCGTCGCAGTGTTATCCTTCATCAAGATAACGCCAGGCCACATGCTGCTGTCATCACT
This sequence comes from Thereuonema tuberculata, assembly GCA_023159025.1. Taxonomy (NCBI): domain Eukaryota; kingdom Metazoa; phylum Arthropoda; class Chilopoda; order Scutigeromorpha; family Scutigeridae; genus Thereuonema; species Thereuonema tuberculata. The sequence goes on from JAFIDM010009631.1 coordinate 179,176,070, forward strand.
CGACAAAAGTTACTGGGCTTTGGTTGGGAGGTTTTACCCCACCCTCCCTATTCTCCTGACATGGCGCCTACTGACTATCACCTATTTCATGCGTTGAACAATTCCTTCAGTCAGAAAATTTTTGATGATCTGGATGCTGTGAAAACTGCCATCCAAGAATTTTTTGACTCGAAACCGCCGGAATTTTACCGCTGTGGGATTCATCTCTTACCAGAAAGATGGCAAGAGGTCCTAGATAGCAATGGGGATTATGCACAATAATAGGTACTGTTCATTTTGCGTTTATTTGCTCTTCTTTATGGGTAATAAAAACGGGTAGAACTTTTGCACTCACCCAATACATGAAACCAACACTTTTTTGTGACAGTATGCGCCAATACAATGTACCTATTTCTAAAATATGGATTTTATATATATATATATATATATATATATATATTGATAGATACTGAGCATAATATACGAGTACTGGCACCTGATTTATTATAAAAACAAAAAAAAGCCTTCCATGAAGCTGTAACTCATTTTGAAGGTAACAGATTGTTGTTTCATTGTTGAAATTCTCATTGTTGCAATTCTATCATGCTAGAACAGGTTATAATTAAAATAGATAGACCTGTTTAGGAAGATACTGAGAGAAAGGTAGCAGACTGGTGAGAAATTCAACTGAAACTTTACAAAGTCGCTGCCAATATGATTTTCTGTTCCTGAGATTTTTAAAGGTTTCTCTGACTAATAATGCAGTTACTTTCAACACTATCTTAAGCAAGCTCAATGGACTTAGTCGAGGAATATATTACTATCATGGCAGATAGCCTTCATCTCTAGGTTTCTTTAGAGATAGCCATTTTCACAAAATAAAACTGTACCTACAGCAATTGTCTAAGGTCACACATGTTGATCAAGGCTCTTATCTCTCTACCTCTGAACATTCATTCAAAGTTATAGATCACCCAGACCTTTAAAACTGCCACATCATTCATTGTCTATCTAGACAATTTGATGGATATTGTATTTCTTCTCTAATGATTAGTAAGTTGCATTGGTGTAAGACAGAGATCGCCAAACCGTCGATCGCGAGCTACTAGTAGCTCGCGGGAACATTTTCGGTAGCTCGCGTTAACACTCCAGTTGGCTAACCTTCATTCCTCCACTGAGCTGATGCTGATGACTACAACTGCCTGTTTCTCCCATGCAACTGCCATTGTTCTAATGATGGCGTTTTCAAGGAAAATGCAAAAAACCTATCACTTTCATTCGGAATGGGAAACCGATTACTTCTTTACCCAGGTTAAGGACAAATGCTTACTATGCTACGCAAGTGTATCAGTTGAGAAGAAAGAGAACGTCGAACGTCACTTCAATACCGTTCACGCAGAGATTGAAAAGGATTTCTCACTGAATTCTGCTCTAAGGAAAGAAAAGGTAAGGCAGCTAAAATCTAAACTTAATGCTCAACAATAAACTTTTTATAACCATTAAACAGGTAAACAGCAACTGAGGCATCATTCCGAGTTTCAAATATTATTGCACAGAATAAGAAACCATACGAAGCAATAATCAAAACTGCATTTTTAGAAGCTGCAGATGCATTATTTGATAGTTTCAAAAATAGAACTGAGATAATGTCTGCTATTAAATCTGTACAGCTTTCTGCAAATACAGTAATGAGAAGGGTTGAGGTTATGAGTTCTGACATTACCTCACAACTTAAAACTGACTTTGATCGCTGCAGCTATTTCTCCCTTCAACTTGACGAATCGACTGATATAGTTGATACAGCTCAGTTGGCTGCCTTTGCAAGAATGGTTTTGATAATTTTTTTGAAAGAACGAATTTTTGAAAGAACGAGGCGAATCCTTCCGTGAACTAGAAGATCCGGTTTGGCTGTAACATTCTGCTTTTCTTGCAGACACCACCGAAAAGTTAAATATCCTTAACTTGCAACTTCAAGGTAAGGATAAAGATATTGGCGGAACAATTTCAGATGTTGCTTCATTTACAAAAAAAGCTGGAACTGTGGGAAAAAAATATCATCCAAGATGAATACAAACACTTTGCCTGTTTGAAACAAACCCTTGACAAGCAAGGGTCTTCAACACCTCCTTACAATAGCAAACAATAGGTTGAAATTATTTCAGATTTGAGAATTGAATTCAACAAACGCTTCCAAGATTTCAAAAGGATTTCAATTGTTGCACAGTTTGTCAAATCGCCTTTTATAGAGATTGATGCTGAAGAGTTCTCTACTTGTGTCATGCAGCATTTTGATTTTTTCAAGAAGATAATGCTGCAGGGGAGTTGGAACTGATTGATTTTCAAAATGATTTATCTGTAAAATCGCTTTCTTCAAGCTATGAAAATATTTGGCCTCTTGTTCCTAAAGAAAAATACCAAATTTTGGTCCTGATTGGTCTCAAAGTGAAGGCAATGTTCAGCTCTACATATCTGTGTGAGGTTTCTTTTTCCAGAATGAAATTTATTAAAATAAGTACAGAAACAGACTCACTGATGAACACTTGGACAAATGTATTCGAATGATAGCCACTACCTACTCTCCCAACATTAAAAAACTTGTTAATGACAAAAAGAGTTCCATCCTTCTCATTGAAGTTAATAAGTCTGATTAAAAAATCTGTCCTTAAATTTGTTATTTATTACTAACTACACTTGAATTTCTTTTTTATGTACAATTCAACTTCAATTTCTTTTTGTTATATATAGTTTAATTAAAATTGATTTAATATTTATGTAAGTTTATAGGTAACAAACAAATGTAAGATTTTTTTAAATAAGTTGGTAGTTCTTTTGGTTGGTAGCTCACAGTAGGATTTAAAAACGGTATGATAGCTCAGGAGCTTCATAAGTTTGGCGACCACTGGTGTAAGAGAATCTTGATTCATCTATAAAGACCAATGAGCACCACTATCCCCTTGATAATTGTGATATTGTCTGGTTCAATTCAGTTTGCATCCTCCAACACTGATGAGGAGGGAGGTGGGTACAATGTACTGATCAGCAAATATAATGAACACGTTTGTTATGCCTCATTCTAGTGATGGAGCTAAGAAAAGTGTTTCTAGTTCTCTAATTAGATCTAGAGCCCACAATGAAATTAAAGGAAGAGGACTCTGTGATGGATTTCTGAAACATTATTTATTCTTTACAACTGATGCTAAATCCTGTAGTGCATAGAAAAGCTCATGTTTAAATATACTTCATGATTTCTATTTGTGACTGTCCGTCAGTTTTTTTGATTACCCTCCATCTGAAATTTTTATTAGTAAATGTTATTGATTAACTATGTAGGAGAAAATTCCCCTTCAGCAAACAGATTACTAGTCAAAAGTGAAAGAAGCAACAATGGTATGAAAGTATCTATCAAATCAAAGCAATATGTATCTATGCTAGCATGAGGTTTCCATAAATAAATAACACTACGGAAATTTAGGGAAAGAGTAGCAATTGCTAAATAAGTTCATGTTGGTTTTTTTTTTTAATTAGCAATGTTTTAACTTCCTTTCTTCATTCACACACACACACACACACACAAAAAAAAAAAATTCTGTAAAAGTCTAGTTTACAGTATCGGGTGTTGGTGGGGTTTTTTTCGCGTCATCAAACATGGCTGTCTTCGGACTGGGAAAAATTGTTCCAAAATTTACCAACAGATACATCCTAGAGCTGAGCAGACCTCACTTAACCTAACCTACAGCTAATTGGAAAAAACACTTCGGTCCTTCAGACCTCATTCAGATGAAATTTGTTTCGAAGGCTAATTAATCAGACTAAACAGTTCGGTCCTTCGGACCTCAAAATTTGACGTCATGTATCCTTGAGCAACATCGTACAAAACATCCTATTGAATGTACATAGAGTACATAGAGTCTAGTACCGTATTCTAGACTCTAGCCAAAAATTCTTTTATCAGTACTCGTGTCATACCTTTTTTTAAAAAAATTTTCTATACCATTTACAGTTACCAAGTCTCTCATAATTTGCAGCTAGATCTTTATGGCAACAAAACCTACAGGAGAAATCATGGTAGAACTATTTTAATATCAAATGTCAATGGAATGTAAGAGAACAAGATGAAGTAAAAGATAATTTAAGAAAATCTGTATCCATCACTGTTCTCCAATATAACTACTACTCAGAATGTAAAGCAGGAATTTCAAAGATGTTTTACAACTACTTATCCTTTCTTTGAAATTACTTTACTATAACCAAGTCAACTGATCTATGTAATATCAATTTTTTGTTTTTAGTGTAGTTCAGTGATTTTTTTAATATAAATTATTAATTAATATGCAAAAATCTTAGTGAAAGTAAAATCAATAAACAATTTAATATTTTGCGGAATTTTTTTCTCGCCATAATTTGAATTTTCAGTTTTTAATTTCATTTGAGGAATATCCAGACTGATTAATGTACTTGTTAAATTCTTTAACAACCAAATCTCAAAAATCTGCTGTCTATTACTGAATCACTTTTGAAAGTGATCCAGAACTTGAAGAAAATTCTATCTGAGGGTGTTTGTACTATTTATAAACAATGTCAAATTGAATAATAATGATTAATATTTGCCATAATAAGGATGCCATAATTAGGTACAAAATGGTATTTATGAGTGATTAAACAGAAAGAATACCATGATAATGTTTATTTGAATTAAGAATGCCATCATGCAAAACAAAAATCATTATTGTCCTCCAATGAATCCTACATTTTTTAAATGAGTGCATTAACAGTTTCCATATTGATCTCAAAGATTTAAATCATCATTTCATTTTTACAACATATAAAAGCTAATGACTGATAGATATAAATTATGTCATAGTTAAGTTAAAGTATCCCACTACAGGCATTTGTTGCCCTTAGATAAGGCTCCTAGACGTTCCTGACCAATGGGATTAAGTTGAGGTCAGGTGGTCAGTCGTCGCTCGCCTGGCTTTAACCTCCAATACCCATTTAGCAAATGGTGGGTGGACCCTAGGACCCGTCTGGAGGATAATTTACCTGGCACCTCAAGTGCCTTAATGTTTGGCTACTGGGCCCACTTATATCATAATTAGTTTGCATTAGTTATTACTAGAGTGAATTAAATTACATTGATCTATTTTAGTTACTTACATTACTCCTTTTAAAAATCCTATTTGCATAGAGAAATTAATGAGTGTTAAATGGACCGAACTATTGCATATGAGTTTACTATGTGTGGAGTTTTTTAAACTGATAAATAGGAAGGAAAGATGGCAGCACTATTCTGATGATTCAATTTCAATGGCTGTGGACTGATGATACTGTTCAGTGAATGGATTAATGCTAAGCAAGTTAGTGCTTTATTTCACAAGACTAAAACTCTCAGTCCATGGCAAGAGTTTGTATAATCCCTCCCTCTCTGCATTTCTTAATTTACATTTCATCATCCTTCATTTAATTTTGTTTCATATTTTACTTTACAAAATTCTGTAAACTAAAAATTAGGAATTAATCACAACACACTAGCTACATGTAGGAATGGTCAGCCTTTTCTGAGCAACAGTCTTTGTCAGTTTAAAGTTGATGAAGGCCAATGCCTTCATTGCCAGCCTAAAAGTTGCCAGTAATTTAAATAGATAGATATGATTTATGACTAATTTTCAGTATAATTCAAGGCACAATTTATGTAAGTATACTTAAGAAAAATTAAGCACTTTCGTGTAAAATTCATTTTGAAAGCCTATATGAAAGTTGCATATATAAAATTCTAGCAACAGATTTATGTGGTCATACAAGGGAAGAAGTTCCATTTCTAGTTCTTAAAAAAAAATGGCATCAAATATACAGGGTATATCAAAACTCTCTGTACAAATTTTAATGGGAGATAGAGAGCTCTATGACAAATCTTTTTTGTCTATGAATGTATGTCCGCTGACGACAATCTTCAGTGCTAGAGGAGGAGATATGGAACACCAAGACAAACCTAAATGAATGGAAACAAGTGTGAACAACATGTCTATTCAAAGAAGGTGCTCAGCAATGCATGCATGACAGCATCAAAGCATTGATTGCCTTACATTTTGAAAGATTCCTGGCATTTTGCAAAAGTTGCAGCGGCAGCGATTCCTGCAACAAGCTCTTCTTTTGAGTCAATGGCAGCCTCGTACATAAGGATCTTATCTTTATGTGTCCTTAGAGGAAGAAATTGATAAATGCTAAATCGGGTATGTTGGTGACCAGGCAGTAGTGCCCTCTAACCCCAAAGTTGCAATTTGAGGATGCACATTCTTAGACAAAAAAGGTTTGTCTTGGTACTCCTATCTCCCATTATTTCTTGTATTTCTTTCACAACAGATGTAAAATGTGCATTCATTCAAAATAAAAACTGAGTTTAGTGATCAATTGTGGAAGTTTATGAGATCTAAATTTCTATATGTTTGTAAAACATTATCTCTCTCTCTCTCTCTCTCTTTTTTTTTTTTTTTTTTTTTTCCATTCATGATTATAAAATAATAAAAGCACAGAAGCAAGTGAATGTCAATATTTTAAATCATGCTCATATCACACTCAGAATCCAATGCAAAATTAAGCTAACATTACTTGTTGATAATGTAAGCAGCAAACTGTGGTCACATGAGATGTTGCTGTTCTCAATAACATTTGAATGTTAAATGTCCTTTATTTTATTTTTATTTTTTTCCTTTTTAATGAAATTGATAAATGGTCCTTACTGGTTGTACAATTTCTAAGCTTGAATAACAAAAAGAGATTTTATTGGTGTAAACTGGTGTAAAGTTAAACTGGATGGCTGCCAATAGTTAAATTTGGTTTAAAACTGAAAAGAGACACTATTTCAAATAAGTATATTTGAATGTAATTATTTTCAGAAAGACATATGATTAGCAATACATTTTTTTGGAAGGGGGGGGGGATTTATGATTAGTGAAAAATAACTGTGGATTTATTATTATTATTACTGAAAATATTCAAGTGTTATGTGGTTTGCTAACCTTATCTTGATTACAGCCCATAAAGCTGAAAAACCTTGAAATGAAATGAGTTTGAGGTTGTTATTCAAACTGGCTTATTCAATCTTATTTGTCTTAATTATTGAAATAGGCTAGTCTAATATATATTCAATCATTGGCGCATCTAAACTGTATTTATTGAGAAAAGAACTAATGAAGAGAAATACTTCACTTCTACGTTTGTCAATTATGGTGGGGCAGTATTAATGCAAAGATACTGCAAAGACACTTCAACAATATCACAATACCTATTAAAGTCCAAGGAAAACAAACAGCTGTGCAAACTATAAGAAGATAGTAATGCCAATGTAATGAACTCAACTTAAGCAAAATATCTATTAGATATTTAACTTAACCCACAAAATAAAAGATTAAAATATCCTGATCATAATATCTTCTTATAGGTATTTTTTTACAAGGAATAGGTATGCAAAACTTACTGTTTGGAAGAATTCATTATTCCAAAAGATCAGAGTAATATGTAATTAATTTTCAATTTTAAACTAAAGGGACTCATAGCTGGCTTAAAATACAGAAGGGTATCAGAATTTGTCAACCATTAGTCAATCCTGAATGAAAATTACTGATTATTATCTATCAATAGCAAATAAACTAAGATTACAAAGTTTAAGAAAGAAAAGTATTTTGGAAGTATTATTAACTGATGCAAATTAAGATTTTATATTTTCTCCAGTGCTTTATAAACTTTTTTTTTTTTTTGTTCTTTTTTAAAATCATAAGAAATGACAGTCATGCCTCTGTATAATTGATGAGAATACATTAATTTCAATATGATTTGGCAGACTACAGATTATATTACGATACTAAAAGAAAAGTATTTTTTAGTATCTTAAAAACACTAAACTTTTTATTTCTTTTCTAAACTGGCAAAGGGCTTTATTACAATGTAGTCTCTTATAAAATAGCAATGTTATGAGGTAGTTTTCAGTTGCCCAGTTAGCTTTAATAGGAAATTGAAAATACTTTTTTTTTAATAAAATCTGTGCATTACAATTATCTAAATGTATTTACCATTACAAAGGTAACCCATTTTTAAGTATCTTGAAGGTCACTTGGACAATCAATGAAAATGAAGCTTCATTTAAAAATCCTTGCATTATTAAAGGAATAACCTATAAAAATATATACAAAATTATAGAATAAAGTGAAGACAACATATTGAAAGAATGAACAATAATGCATACACCAAACAAATTACAAGCCTAAAGGGAAAAGATCAGCTGGAAGACCATTCAAGAGGAGTGAGACCGTTACAGGCTACAAGGACTAATACAAGATAGGTAGAAGATGATGATTTAAAAATGCCTTAGTTTGGGCCACTTCTTAAACTATAATACTGTCATAGATTGGATTTCAGAAAATTTAAAGTCTTTTTCTCCAAATAAACAAATTTTTACTATCACTTTACTTAGTTTTCAATTCTTTATTAACACCAATGTTACATATAAAACATTGGCATTGTTCATAGCTATTATTTGGATTTTTTTTACATTGTTAATTTTTCCACAGAAATTAACTTGATGTGGTGTAAGGATATTGATTTGTTTTAATTTGCAGGTGACCTCTAGTTGTTCAATCTCACAACTTGGTCTTTCAGCAATAATTAAATTTTTATGGAGAGATGTTTCACAGATTTCTGAATCAGTAAAAAATAATAATCAGTATTATTTTGTTGTTTTTGCTATGAAGTCATGTGTTGTTTACAAGCCTCCCAATTCTGACTCCATTTTTGAAAAGAAAAAAAGAAATTAAAGCTGAATAATTGATTTAATGCACAATATTAAAAAGCATTTAATGAAAGTTTATGGATGCCAGATCTGTATTTAAACAATATAGTTTGAATTTTAGACAGATTTCAGATGATCTGTAATTTTTTAGGTTGAGAAAACCCTTTTGCTTGAGAATACATTATTCATTCAAATTACTGAACCTTGCAATGTGATTATTGCAGTCCATCTATCAAAGATATGATCATGTGTAAAAGTAAAGTTAGATTTGTATTTTTTAAATTTCTGGAACAAAAAAAAAGGATTTAAGGTAATTCTTATTCAACTATACAACTGTGACTTTAAAGTAGCATGATTAGTACACCGCATAACATTTTCTAATCTTCAGGTAATGCTGAAGTCCTGCCTTTATCAACTTTCCTTCAACTAGTTTGATAATAACTAGTTGGAAAAGGTATCCTCCTGTTTTATAGCTATTGAATTTCTTGTTGAAATGAAACTGATCTTTCAGCAGTTTTTGTTTCTTCTGTGTTTTGCCTGACTGTCCTTCCATTTTTTTCCTCTTTCTGATCAGACTGGTAATTCTAATATTATTGAATTTATTTTTCCAGTTTCCTTCCTTCTAAAATATCATTCTCTCTCTTTTTATTTCTATTCTTTGTATTAAATAGGGTCGTTCTTATTTTTCTTCCTTCTTTAATCCTGCAAGTGCTGCAATTTTAAACTTGATAGCATTGCATTGCCAAATTTTACCAAAAAAAGAATGTCCTGCAAAGCATAAATCCAAAACCCAACATTTGAAAATTAACTGCAAAACAGTTCAAAGGAAATTTAAAGCATATCAATTTCAGTTCTGTATTTGAGAAACTAATAGTTTATTAAAATTGTATGTATGAGGGTCAATCAGAAAAATAGATTACTACAACTAGAAATTAAATCTGAGTTTGCCATAATGCTGGCAGTTACTGAAATATCCGCTAGAGAGCTGCACTGCTTAGTACCATGCATGGTCTTTTTTGTCATTGGAGGCGAGTGTTGTCATTTCAAAATGGTGATCCACTTAGATAACGGGTCTCCTACTGAAGATCGTGCATTTATATGCTTTCTTTAGGTACAGAGTCAGTAACTGACATCCATCGAAAGCTTATTGAGGTGTACAAAGATGATGTGATGAAGACAACAAGTTGCAAAATGGTGTCGAGGGTTTACAGATGGTACGAAAACTGTCATTAATGCAAACCCAGGTGGCCATTCGAGTTCCTCAATGACAGCTGTCAGTGCTGCACGTGTCGAGGAACTGACACAAAAAGACGAACGGATAACTCTGTGACAAATTGCAAGTGATCTGGGATTGAGTTATGGCATTGTGTAACACATCCATCATTTTACTCCAACCAGTAGAGATCATCAATGGAATGGAAGCATATCGGTTTACCAGTGAGGTTCAAAGTTACACCTTCTGCTGGAAAAGTGTTGGCAACTGTCTTCTTGGATGCGGCAGGAGTGTAATTGGTTGATGTTCTGGAACATGGGCATACAGTCAATGCCGATAGGTACTGTGAAACTTTAAAGAGATTGCACAACAACATCAGGAAGAAATGTCCTGGTCTCCTGACATGTGATCCTCCTTCATGACAATGCCTGACCACATGTTGCAAGAAAAACACAGAACTGGCCAAATGGTTTCCACTGGAAAATTTTGGGACATCCACCATATAGTCCAGATTTAACTCCTAGTGATTTTCATTTGTTTCCTGTCTTGAAAGAGAACATGGAAAGTCAATGCTTCACATGCAATGAAGAAGTCCAACGTGACACAAAAAAGTGGCCACAACAGCAGAGCCCTGATTTTTATACGACCGGGATGGACAAACAGATTAAAAGTTGTGAAAATGCCTCAATCATCAAGGTGACTTTGTAGAAAAATACTGCATCTGAGCCATTTAAAGGGTACTTGTTTTCTTTCAATAAAGGTTTGCTTTTCGTGCATACGCTTTATAAACTTCTTTTTTTCTGATCGATCTATATATGTTAAATGTGATACTGTGAACATTCTGATGTTAGAAATTCAAAGTAATGAAGGAGATGACAATAAATAAAAGTACCTAATGCACTAAATGTATTCAAAATATTAAGTTTAGTAAGAAAAACTGTCTTTCCCAAACATATTGACAAATACTTTTAAAATTAAAGGATTCTGATGCACTGCATCTGAATTCCATTTCTGCGGATTTGTTTTTTTTGTTTTTTTATCCAACACCTGGGCTCTTATTAACGTTCTCCTATTGGCCTCGACAAGATGCAATAATTGTGAGCTATTTCAACGAAGAATCGTTGCCCAGGGTACACCATAGGAGATGGCTTCCACTATAGCCATAAAAACAGATGAAACACAGAAGAAGAAAGTAGAAATATCCAAGCCCCGCGCAGGGATTCACACCCAGATTCTAACAGATCTGCTGCATGGCAGGACCACTACCCAGACCACTCGACAATGCCGGAACAGCTTTTTGAGGATTTGTGAGAACATATCATGAAGATCAAGAGATTGATAACAAGATATATTTCATTTCATATTCTTTTTCCTCTGCTTTTGAATTATAGGCTAATACGTATCTGCAAAAAGCCTAAAATACCATTACATTTTTAAATCTTTAATCAATAGTGTGTCTAGGTAAGGAGTATAGTTTAATAGGTATAATATTAGTTGAGTTGGAAGTAGTCAACTTGGGAGCTGACAAAATGCAATTTTCCAGAGAAAACTGAATAACTGCACTGTTAATATAACTGAAGCAAAAGTTTATTTCAAAAGTAATTCTGCTAAATGCTTTGAAGGAAGGAATTATTAAAAAAAATGTTTAGTACTTATGAATTGTCTCAAATTCTGAGACTAACCCATTGATGAATTATTTAAGCCACATTTCATCGTGTATTCAAATTAATTTTTCTCAATAATTAAGAATTTTACTTCAGTATACAAAAATAACATTAATAGTAATGGATTATATTTATCTATAATCTGATATATTAAAAGCCTCAGTAAAAGTAAGATTGGAAGCTCTGACTAATTAATTCCAAGTTTATTTTACTGCTACTCCCCTATAGTCAGTGATATAGTCATCATGGACATGAAAATAAAATATGGTTCCTTTTTTCTACTTGTTTGTTTTCCATTCTGATAATTATTTGCCTTCTAAAAATACAGATAATGCACTTTTTTTTAACTCGATTTCAGTAAACTTAGTAAAGTTAATTTAGTATAATTTTCCTTGTTATATAATTTGTCAGTTCACTGGTAAGTTTAAAAAAGTAAATTTTAGTATTAAAAAAGTTTCTTCACATAAATTATAGTTCTTTTGCTTAACATATTTGCTTACAATCTTCAAAATTTCATTCACTCTTCAAAAACAATGCCTGAATTCGATGCTGAATGTTGAAATTTGGATACTTCACTTTGTCAGATGGTTTCATGTCTTAAGTTGTTCGAGTAGATATAAATTCCAAGGATAGAAACAAAGCACATTGAAGAATTTAAATAAAAAGAAAAAAATATATATTTAAATACTGCAATTATTTTTTTTTCCTTGTTTCTAACTCTTGCTGAATCCTACTTACAAATGGGAGACAACTACAAAAAGCTGTAGTTCTCCAATAATATATCAATCTTCGTTCTTGTACATCTCGAACAACCTTGATGAAAATGCTTGAAGAAACTAGTATTCTTGCATCTTTAAAAGTGAAAAATAATATCTTCCTAGCTAATCTCAACTGAAATAAGTATGTGAAGGAAACACCAAGAATAAAAATAAAAACAAAAAAAACTATGTGAAGTGTAAATGAACGAACTGCTACAAATGCTAATGAGCTTTCTTTTAAGGAGTTGCATTTTCCCTCGAACAATAGAAACCATAAGAATCAATGCCCTTATAAGCTTAGATCATGTGTAAAGCCTTATAAAAATTATCATAAATACATTATGGATCAATATATCAACAAATATGACTTCACGGTTCAACTCAATTCAATATCAATGGATATGGTCTATTATTAGCAATACAGAGATGCTATTTCAAAGATGTTATGGCAAAGAATCAACTTGAGAGTGGAAACTTGGCACATGGGAGGGAACTGTAAAACAACAAACCAAAATGAAATAACAATAAGCACAAAAATAAAATCAAGGGTACTGGGACAACTAGATATTGTACTCACATTTACTAAGAAAGAAGTAACTATCAATGTTTCCATATGAAAAAAAAAAAAAAAAAGAAGAAAAAGAATAATTTTCAAATGGTGGCACAATTACTATGATACATGACAGAATAGTGCCTAAAACTTTCGCCTTAAGTCAAATATATTAACAAGAGATGTGGAAAGTTTATACAAAAACTAAGAGCTGAATCTGAATTACTATAGTTATTTTATTGCAAATTCCTATTAGTAGGCAGTAGCTACCTCAAAAGGAAAAACTTGCCAGGATTTCCAATTTGCCTTCCTTTCTTTATTATCATTTGCCTCCAAAGTATTTTGTGTGTGTGTGTTTTCTAATTACAATAGCAGAGGTGACATTTTTTTTCAGAGAATTCTTTTATGAACACCACTAAGAAGAGGTTTTCGATCCTTCAAATTTTAAGTAAAACCTGAAGAACTTTTAGGAGCTACTGAAAAGTCAGAGCAGCTCTTCACTTTTTCAATCTTAAGAATTCATTTACAACTTTGCATACTGCAGTGTTGCTTAAATGAAATCAATGAAGCAGGTGCTGTTCTAGATAGTCTTTCCACAGCTTTTTTTTTTTGCATTCTTATGAAATTGTATAATGTTAGTATGTAGCTTTACTCTATTAGGAAATTGAAGAATCTGCATTAATACCATATATATTACAATGTCCATTAGAAAGCATTCTATATTTAATGGTTTACATCAGTTACCTACACTTCAGCCACTGCGATACTATAGCTGAATGTAGTATCAGTACAAAATAGGATATCTTTCTCTAATTATTTAGATATCTTGCATCTTCTTTTCCAGGTAATGCTGATCAGTTTGTCTATATATATATATATATATATATATATATATATAATTTTACACAGGATGTCTACTGAATCTGAAACAAAAAATTTAAGGACATAGTCTGATTTTTAAGGACATTTCCCGTACATTTCATGTCAACCCAAATTTCCCATGCAAATCCCGGATTTCGTGGTTGGTAGACACCCTTATACAGGGTGTTTCAAAAATACACGGCATAATTTCAGGTATGTATTTCCCACATGTAGACAATCAAAATAGTTCATTACAACATATGTCCGGAAATGCTTCATTTCCGAGTTATGGCCTTCACAACATTGAAAATCACCGGAACGTTTTTCGTTCCGCCGGTCGTTGCCATTACAGAAGATGTTCAAAATGACCACCTCCTGCTTGAATACAGACCTCACATCGATGTCTCATTGAACGTTTTTCTTTCTGCAGGTCGTTGCCGTCAAAGGACACATTAAGAGGGCACTCTGACAGATCATTCCGAGGCGAAGGTTAAATTCAGTGGTGTGTTTGGCGTTCGACTGTGTGTCATGTACACAAATCAGGAGCTGGCAGAGATGCACTTCATGTACGGTAAGGCAGACGGCAATGCTGCGCTGGCTCGTCGTTTCTACCAGGAGAGGTACCCACAGCGACAATGTCCAGATCGGAAGACATTTGTAAGTCTCCATCACCGTCTGTGCGAGTATGGAAAATTTCACTCTCCTGGATTGGGAAGGGGACGACCAAGGTCTACAACTCCAGAAGAACAGGAGGAGATTCTGGAGACTGTGAACAGAACTCCTTCTGTCAGCACACGAAGGTTAGCGTTGCAAGTGAATGTTCCCCATACGACTGTCTGGAGACTGCAGAAAGAGCATCAATTGTATCCTTATCATTTGCAACGTGTACAGGCGCTGTCACCAGCAGATTACCCTGCACGAGTTAGGTTCTGTCAGTGGTTCTTGCAGCAGTGTGCTGCAAATCCGAACTTTCCTGCCTTAGTATTATTTACAGATGAAGCACAGTTCACACGAGATGGCATAACAAATTTCCACAATCAGCATGTATGGGCGTATGAAAACCCAAATGCAACTGTTGTATCTCATCACCAGGTGCGGTTCTCCCTCAACATGTGGGCCGGTATCATTGGTGATCGATTAGTTGGACCCCATGTACTTGTAAACAGACTTACGGGGCAGGCGTACACAAACTTCCTGGAAAACACCATACCTCATGTTTATGACGACACTCCACTGATCGATCGTCAGCACGCTCACTTCTTGCATGACGGCGCTCCTGCACACTTCAGTCGTACGGCTCGCCGGTACTTGGATCGAACGTTTCCTGATCGATGGATAGGTAGAGGTGGCCCAATTGCTTGGCCTCCACGCTCACCTGATCTGAACCCTCTCGATTTCTACTTGTGGGGCCATTTAAAATCATTGGTTTATTCGTCTCCGGTGCCTGATTTGGAATCCCTTCGGAATCGAATTGTGGCACGTTCTGAGGACATACGCAACATTCCTGGAGTGTGGGATCGTGTTCGCAGGTCATTGAGACATCGATGTGAGGTCTGTATTCAAGCAGGAGGTGGTCATTTTGAACATCTTCTGTAATGGCAACGACCGGCGGAACGAAAAACGTTCCGGTGATTTTCAATGTTGTGAAGGCCATAACTCGGAAATGAAGCATTTCCGGACATATGTTGTAATGAACTATTTTGATTGTCTACATGTGGGAAATACATACCTGAAATTATGCCGTGTATTTTTGAAACACCCTGTATATATATATATCAATGTGTTTCAAAATTGCACTTAAATACATTAAAATTATGAGTGTTAGTTAATCCTTTATTTAAGTTTTCTTCTTGACAAGAAGATTTCAAGTGAGTTCCTTGCTTATTCTTTTTCTTATACAAAATCTATATCCTTATATTCATCATCGCACTTTTATCTACTATTTATCTTTTTTTCCCATCTATTAATCTGCCTTCCTCATCTTTTAAACTTCTCTCATTACTCACCATTCATAAATATTATATTGGCAAGGAACATATAGAAGACAGACAAGTCTTTTAGTTTTGTCATTAATAAATAAAATATTACAAGGCTGTTGCATGTTCAATTTAATGTATCTAAAAAAACTATCCACTTTCTTTGAAGAACAAATTCTGATCAATTAAGAAGAAATTATTTTATCATTTAAAACTAAATGCATTTTTATATCTGGTCTTTTTTTGTCTTGATGAAATGCAGTTATTAGCAACTGTAAATTTAAAATATTTATTAAAAATATTTGTAAGAAGAATAATTCTCTTATCTATTTCTATCCTATTTATGTGGAGCAAATGGTGAATGCTATTGCTGTGATTCAAAGGATTAACAACATAAAAGCACTTACCTTCTGTTGCTAGGTGGTCCTGAGAGTCTATAAGCCCTGATGGATCTACAAAAGGAATGTTTTTGATAGCTGATAAGGGGTTGGATGTACTGCAACTTGATTCCTCTTCAAAATCATCTGGAGCCTCATCTTTAATAATTATTACAGGATGTTCAGAAGGTCCTGGATCCAATCCTAAATAGCAAATTAAAAAGTCATAATTAAGATGACTCCAACGCCAAATTCTTAATTCTTTTATTGTTTACAGTAGAAAACTTTAGCTCTAAATAAATGAATCTAATCTACAACTCTTGACTTACTTTCCAATTTTCAAGGAATATTCCTTGGGACTTTTTAATTCATTTCTCTTTTTTTTTTTTTTTCCAATTCTATAGAAGCATAAAAAAATGATGATCTTTCCAGCTATTTATCTTTTATTATTATAAGTTGATTTAAAGGCATTTAGTATTGGGAAATGGATGCTTGACAATTCCTTTATAATAACTTTTTGTGCACAACTGTGCTGTAATATTTTCAAAATACATAAGAAGAGATAGGGAATAAACAAGTTAAAAGAAAAAAATCATATACTTTTTTTTTTTTTTTTTTGTACCGTATATATTAATTACTAGAAAATTAAATATTTTGAGTCAAATACCAATTTTCACTAATGGGATTAAAACAATTTTTATTGGTTTACGAATTTTATTATTTTTTTTTTAGTACCATTAGTATATCAAATATCTGCTTGGTTTTAGATTTTCTGTTAGTTGTGATATTCAATTTCTAAAACAAAAAGGAATGATCATTAAATTCTTAAATATTCCATTAATAACACCTCATTTTTTGCTAGTTTAATTAAACAAGTGAAGATAGATTTCATATATATTCAATTTAATATCATGTTTGAATGCTGCAGCTAAAAGGGCAAATTATATCAATAATTGTGATAATAATTATTCATATCTGAATGGAACTGCACTTTTTATTGGTACTCACATTTTCTTTTCAAATATTCCATCTGTTTAAAAATATGAGAAGTAAAATTTTTGATATACCCTAATTCCAGCAAATAAATAAATCCTTTAAATTCAGGGTCTTTTAAAATTTTGGAAGCTTAATGTTGTTGTTTTTTTAATTTTATTTAGTGTTATTGTTCTTTTTAAGCATTTTTGTCTCATAAACGAATATTGCAAAATTCAGCCTCTGCATATTTAAAATATAGTGAATTAATGAATTCGCATGAGTCATGTAATCTATGAAACAGGATTATAGTTTTTGACGTTCCTTTCTGAAACTGCAAAAAAGGGCTCTTCCCCACGGCGCCCTCTGTTGAGAAGTCCTCCAATATTATGGCTTAATTCTTCTTATGTCATCTTCGATCACTAATTTAGTTCTGCTTATCATTTTTCCGTGATACGCCAAAATAATAAATGTCATTGTTAAGCAAACTCGGGAAATAGTGTCTGTTTCTGAATTGCTTCTGATTATTATTGCAAATAAATAAAGGAAACGTTGTTTTGAATGCAGCACTGATGGGTTAAAAAGTTAAAGATCCTAGAGCTGTATTTATAAATATAGAAAATAATTATTAATCTCAAAACTATTAGGTAAGACAGTAATTGTAGAAAGAAAAAAGAAAAAAAACCCGACTGCATTCATTATGGATCTCAGTTCTATATTGAAACACATTTATCAAATGTTATTCATTAAGTTTTATCAAAAAAACAAAACAAACAAACTAAAAGCAATGTTATCAGGGCAATTTTTATATGTATTATTATTCAGAATTATAATTATGTTCATAAAATTATTTTCGTGTTTCTAGATATTCTGTGGCTCTACCAATTTAATATTTTATTCGATGAACACAGAGTTGGGGTGGATCGATAAATGCAGCAGGAGATGAAGGTACTGGATTCGGTTCACCTTGGCCAAAGACGTCCACATAACTAACGATGGATTATTATGCATTAACGTCGATCATAGCCGTTGCTATTGGCGACCATTAAGCATATTACATGACGTCAGTCGGGTTGGCCCCTTTGTTTTACATATTATTCCCAGTAGATAGCACAATCTTGGATGTTCAGTTCACATCGAATGACGTCATTCAGGCCGAATCTTAATTAGCCGTTGTTTCTTTGCTAGTAGATAGCGCCCTCTTTCGCGCCATTTTCATCGACTAAAAGCAATCGATAATAATTATTAACAGATGCAACAACAAAGATAGAGGAAATAAATCAAAACCTAATCTTTCACAATCATATGCCTATGAATAGGTTCTCTACCTTCAAAAGACGAAAACCTGCAGCAATGTATTTAATATATAAATGAAAGCATTATTATTGATGGTTTTCGGGAGGCATTGGTTAAATGAAAATGATCTGACAAAGATAACCGCAGTGTTGTAATATTTCTTCATAAAAAAAAAAATAAAAAAAAAATCGTTATTTTTTATTAATTTTTTGTATTAATTATAAAACTGATGCTGCATGTTTATCTTTAATAATCATAAAGCATATGATTAATTAACGTTTACAGATAAATATTTTCGCTATTTCTTTTAAAGATAGGTCGTAGGCGCAGGATGTTGTGAGAGGTTATTCGATTGGAATCTTGAAGTTGAAGAGGATGGCTGCACAACAAAATTTGAGTTGACAAAATATCCTATTTCCACCTACTATTTGGTGGTCAACAATAATATACAGTATATACTGATAAATTTAAGTAAATTTAAACTTGATAGTAAGTGTTTTGAAAGTTAGTATCGATTTAAAAAAACAAAACAAAATTCTTAGGCTTTTGTTTAGTGTTTTAACATAGTAACGTTTCGATTAAGAATAAATGTAAAGTAAAATAATGAAGCAGCTTTTAAATATTTCATCTTCATAGTAGTATATACATTAAAATGAAATTAAATGCAATGGCATGATATGGAAACAGAAGAAACCAAAGTATGGATATGATTTTTTGTTCGCCCTGCAGTCCTTCTTTTAGGTCTTTCATGCTGTCTTCGAAATAAAATCAGTATCCATTTTTTTACCTATCTCATTTAACTAATTTTCGTGACGTTGCACAAGAAGCATTCGTTTCCCTGAAAAAAATTCTGAAGTGTTCTGGAAAAAAATTTTTTTTTGCCATCTTCACGTTTTTGAGTCTTAGTTTGTTACCATATGTTAATTATTTTTTGGGGCAATATTCAGGTCAATATTTCCCCTAAACACAGTTCACAGTCACACTTAATGTATTTATTCTAAATTTCAGTTTCGATGATTTATTATTAAACTATATAAGGAATTTTATCTTAACTTTTAGAGACTTGTTTTGAAAACTGCGAACTAATCACTGTATTTTCGTTATAGATGATGTTTTAGGAATTATTAATAAAACCGTGTAAACAAAGGGAGCTGAAGAATGCTTCTTTCCAGTTTGTCAGATTTTTAGAAATTCCCACTAGCTTCCTGTACTTTTTAGGTAACTAAATATAAATTTTAGCATTGTAACTAAATCGATTATTTCAATGTTGCCATTTCCCATGGTCGCCTTTCACTTATTTTAAGACTTTTTATAAGCAATCACAAGTGTAAATGATTAATAATTGCTTCTATCAGTAATGGGTTCATTTCTATTATTACAAAGGCCAAGCCAATCTAGAATATGGATTAATGATAAATAATAAATAAAACTTAGAATTTGGTATATGCATTTATTTTCTTTATTTGATATAGAAATAAATAAATCCAGAGCAATAAGTTTCGATAAATAAAATAAATTGAATGTTTTGCATTGCCTAGCTACAAAAATGTCGTTGGATTACACACATTTTAACATTAATAAAAATATGCGTAACTTTAGGTCGGTTTATTGATCTTAATTTATAATTTTGTAACGTATTCATGGAGAGAATAATAATAATAATAATAAGAAAACACTTTATTGGTAACTGTATTAATGAGTGATTACATCTTCAATATAATATTTCGTATTCCTTTTTTTTTATTATTGATTTGAGCATTTTAAAGAACTTTTAATTTTTTTCAGAGCTTTTCAGCTTCAATCAGGCCCGTTTTAGTTTCAAATTTGGTATCTGCTGAGGAGTAAATTTTAACATAAAATCAGTAATATCTAAATTAAAAAGATTGAGATCTGGGCCAAAGGTATATTGCAATCATGAAATATCTTCGTAACGTAATAAAATATCTTTCTTATAAACGATAATTCTTAACTCCTGCAGGCTGATCACAAATGATTATTATAAGCATGAAATTTTATTTATTTAATGGATAAGTTTTATCAAAACAGAATTAAATTTTAACATTTTAAATAACAATTTCATGTCTACTAAAAATTTAATTTGATCAACCAGTATGCTTTCCGTAAGAACAATCACGCTATTCTATTCACAAACTGGATAATGATTTCGCAACATGTAAATATTAATCATCCTACTAGGACAACTGCTACCATTAATAATAAATGATTCATGCTTGCATATGTTTATTCAAACTTTTTCAACATAATGGTCGTGGAAGTACTAACAAAAAAATGAAACTGGAACTATATTTCATTTTTTTTTTTTCTTCATCAGTTCAATATTTTACTTGTATATTGGCTGAAACTTACAATTGTTACGGATTATATGGGTTTTAGTCTTTAAACTATTGGTTGTGGGAGATTATACTATTATTCTTAATAATCTCCATTGTCTCTTTCTATAAGAACTAGTTTCTCGATATAGACATAGAAGTAGAAATTATATTACAATGCCTTACCATTCTTACTCCCAGTTCTTTTTGCTTCAATAATTATTTACATTAATAAAATTCAGGACAAATAAAATTAGCTATCATTAACATTATGATTTATTATTTTAATATTTATAATTAATAAATATTGATTTATTTAACTTGAATCAAAAATTCTCAAATACTTTTAATGCTATTACTATGTTTAATAAATTACTTTATTTATGTTTGATCAAATAGATTTTCAATAAATTCCACCACCACCATTGATTTTTCTGTAATGAACATTGCTTGCCAAGGCAGTAAGTTTTTAATGCGCATTAAAATTAATAAAATATAATGTTCGACTTAATTCATTTGCATATTTATTTTTTTATAACAACAATGATTTCACAGATATTTACAACACATTCTTTGATTAAAGAATTTATTTCTTTTACAAAAAAAAATCTAAAGAAATCAATAAATTCTCTGCAATTTGATAATTCTGTTATAAGATTTCGATTATTTTAGTGGCATGAAATTCAAAAACTGACTGTGACAATAAGCTTTTCGATGGCGTAGTTTTTCGCCAACGCGTTCATCTGCAGACATAACTACCTCCCTTGATAGAAATGCCCTCTTGTGTTCTGGTGCAAGAAGAATGATAATGGCCGGCAGGAAGTCGAAGCCCGCATTATTACAGACACCTGCCCTTTCCCTACAGAGATTGCAACAACAACCCATAGTTTATTTTTCCTGTAAAGTACAAACATTATTTTTTGGCATTATTTAGTTCTAGGTCACATTTTTGTCTATTCAGAAATCAACAATAAAATGAAACAAGTACCTATTTTGTTAGGAAGGCATTCGTGTATCAGGAAAAAAAAAAAACAACAACTTAAAAGTCTGTAAATCCATCAAAACTGAAATAAAGCTTACCTTTCAACCTCTCCATAAAATCTGAAATATGGGAATTTAACTAAAAAGATTATAACTAATGAATAGTAAGGATAAAACATTATGTTTTCTGTTTGTTTCTCATAATTCAGAAAAGAATTAGCTGAAAACATGGAAAAAAAAATTTTTCCCCCCTTTTTATATGTATAATATGTGTGTGTATGTGTGTGTGTGTTTAAGGCTTAAAAACTATTTGAAAGAATACTTAATATCAGATATCAAAAGTGTTTATTTCTTCTCATGTAATGACAAGCCAAACAGAGTATCGTTAAGTTTCGATTTTAGTCTGCTGATAATTTCTAAAACTTAACTGCTTAGTTTCCAATAAATCTAAATTTAAGCGATATTTACATCACGAAACTACAGTGATTATCAGTAGTAAAAAAATAAAAATAAAAAATAATAGTCAACTATTCAAATTACATGTGATACTGATAACATATAATGAAACCACGCGTTATAGGTTTTTGTTTCCTCTCAATTATGGATTCTGATGAAATGATAATGTATAAATTTCGGTTAAACACATTTACTTGTGCAAAATGACTTAACATCATATTCTACAGATAATTGTAAATGCCAAGTTTTACAAAATGGTTTTGGTCTGTTAAGCACTTCTCAGCAAAAGCCTTCACAAAAAAGATTAGCAATGCATGAGGAAGAAAAGATAATTAGCAAACAGAGATCAACTGATTTACTAGCTTGAATTCACAGCAATAAAACGGAAATAAAAATATTTTGTTCCCATGCAGTTGCTGGCTAGTTTTTTTTTTTTTTTTTTATAAGTTAAACCGCCTATTTATAAACGTTATTCATTTAATTTACATGGAATAGAAAGCAGACTGATACAATGTAAATAACAAAGACAAAAATCACGTTACATTATATGCGTGTGTGTGTTTTGTTTCCCTTCTGACGTAAACAAGATACTAGTACAGGGTGTCTACAAAATCTGAATTAAAAAATTCCCTGATTTTTTTCCCCTGATTTCATGAACAATTTCTTTTAATATTCCCTGATAATTCCCTGATCTGTTCAACCCAAAAAAACAAAACAAACCTCCAAACCGATCTGTTCAACCAAAAAATTCCCTGATTTTAAGTAATAATTGCAAAATTCCCTAATAATTCCCTGATTTTTTTTCCAGAATAACAAAATTCCCTGACAATTCCAGGTTTTCCCTGATTTCCCGGTTCTGTAGACACTCTGTAATATGTACTAAGGTGTAAAAATCTGAATTTTTAATTCTGAAGTAACAAAATAAATAAATAAAAATCTGGATACACAACGGGCTCTTGTCAAACTGGCTATACATAAACTGGCTATCCTGTCTTAACTTGAATTACGTTGTGGTAGGTGGTTTATGTTACAAGATGAGAATTTTTGAAATTACAAATATTGAAAAAAAATATTCAGGAAACTTCATTGTAATATAATTTTAAAACTGATTGTTGTCTAAATAAATGAAAATGAAACTGCATGGTTTGAAAATGTTTTAAGATATTAAAAAGATTTTTGTTTTCAATTATTTATTGGAGCACTTTCTCTAGTTATTTTATAATAGATTTATTAATGGGCATTTCGAAAACTAAAGAAAATAATTCAGGAATTTATTTCCTTTGTTACGTTTGCTATCTTTTCTTTAAAACAACTGAATCGAAGATTTTACTTTATTTGGAGATTTACTCTGTATAAATGTTGAATTGGTATATCTACAATATTAGTTATTTTCTTCAGTTGTCTGTGGATATGAAAGAATTCCGTCATTTCACTTTATAAGAACCCAATGAATATTTGGAATGGTAAAGGATCTAATTTAACTAGAGGTTTGTTTCTCAGTCTCCTTATAATGCCAACAGGGCAGTAATTAAACCTTTTCAAGGTAGAGGGCGCAAATGGAAAGAATGGCAATTAATTCGTGCAATTATCGATAAAATTTATATCTCAAGAACAGAATGTAATACACATACACATTGAACAATCATTTCTCTTTTTTTCCATGTTTGTTGCTGTAATATTTAATGATTTTTTTTTTTTTTTTTGTAATCGTTCAGTGATATCTCTGTCCTCTGCTTAAGAACTTACAGAAACTGAAAATGCAGTGTATGCCATTTTCTTTCTATCACTGAACAAAACTTCGAAAATTGTTTTCAGCTCTCTGTCTCTATCTCAGGAACTGCTTATTATACAAAAATACACTTTAGCGCCATATTCAATCAATCACTGAGAAAACTAGTCTCATTTACCTCTCTAATAAGTTTTACTTCTCCATCACTGGATTATCAATTTGTTTCAGGTTATCTTACGACGTGAATGATATTTGACTGACAAAGAAAAAAGAAAGACCGACATCAATATTTTTTCTAATCATTATAAATTTAAAAAATTAAGTTTATAATGAAATCAATAATT
>JAFIDM010009631.1:179200434-179226998 GCA_023159025.1 Thereuonema tuberculata
ATTTAAAAAAAAAAAAAAAAAAACTCTTGAAGGGAAAGATAATTAGAGAGAACACTTTGAAACTGTAATACTTTTCATCTATTTTTTTTTTCCTTTATCAGACTTCACTAATTGTTAAAGAAAGTGGAAAATTCAAAAGCACCCAAGTATTTCCTTTCTTTTGCTAATTGCGTGTGTCTGGGACAATGGTACAGACAGAGCTGCTTCCTCCCCCTTGGCTGAAGCAGACATAACGGGGATATTGACCTGCTGGGAAGGGCTTCAAGGTCACTTGAAGGAGGAATCCGTCCATAGGATTAATCAACATCATTAAGATAACCTCTGATATCCCAATACCAATCCGTTTCAAATATTCCTTTGAAATTAAGAATCGATAATTAAGTTTATTTACGTATAATCTTTTTATAACTTAATTAGCCAATCTACAATATTTAATCGTTTTGTTTTTTTTTTTTTTTCCTTTTTTTATTGATAGTTTGAATTACTGCAATGTCTTTGTAATTCGAACTTCATTAATTAGTAGAATATCAGAATAACAACAAAATATTAATAAAATCAAAAATATATTTTTTTTGTTTGAAAGTTTGACAATTTATTAAAATTAATTTGAGCAGAAGTAACACGTCAATTAATAACAGTAATTATTAAGCTTAATAATGACAAATTACATACAACTGTATAGTAAGGAAATAAATAATATATATTACTGCGAATATTATCCAAATATATAATGTTAGAAAAAAGTCATGATTATAAACCACGATTTATTTTATGTTACTTTTTTGGGGTTGGTTGTTTATTTAAGATAATTGAAAGAGTGCCGTGATTTTGACATATCTTGATTTGCAATTCTTTACTCACTAATTTTTAAATAGATTTGTGTTTTAATTTATTAGCTGTAAAACTTTTATCATCCTTCTATAATTTTCTAATTTCAGATTCAAGATTAAAAAAAGAAAAATACTACGCTAAACTTTATTCTAAAATTTATTTTAGTATTTTTTTTCTGTTTTCTATCCTAGAGATGTTCGATATTTGATCGACATATTTACGACCGATTTCCCGCGGATTTTGTTTGAGACATAGACAAACGTTTTTGCTGCCTACAATAAAATATCTGTAATTCTTATTTAATTTCGGGGACATGTTTTTTTTTCCTATTAAGTCAGAAATCTTAAGTTTGAAATTTCTTAAAATTAACTTTTAAGAATTACTCTGTTCATAAGGTGTTAAAAAAAACTAACATCAAACTTTTTCCGTCAAGAGAACTGAGGGAAAAGAAATGGCAATCAAAGGGGTCGTCCATTAATTACGTGAGTTCGGGGGGGGGGGGGGGATCCAAATTTTTTAAAAAACACCACGTAATTAATGGACGGTCCCAAACGAAGGCACGACGCTAACAAAAAATGCTTAAAACAAAGTATTTGCAAAATGAATGGTAAATCCTACATAATAAACTGAATGAAGAAAAAATCAAATTAAAATTAAACCAAATATATTATCGCTGATATAATGATACTGGAGTACTGAGTTGTTTTGTCGCGTATCGAAATACTTCAGGCACACGAGATTACATAATGCATGTTTTAAGAATTTTTATTTTTGTAATATAAAGCTTAGTTGATTAAAAAAAAAATACTTGTGTATGTGAATCGTGGTGTATCTTTTTGATTCTTTTGTACAGTAAATTTGCAGGAAATACAATTCGTCTCAATTCAGAAAGCCTATTTTTTTTTACTTAATTCGAATTATTTGAAATGTAGTGGATAATGTAAACAAAGCAATTGATAACTTGTTGTAATAATAACAATAATAATAATACAAATGAGAATGAAGGAAAGACTATTTAACATCATATATTTTTGACTGATCTTATACATGGTGATTTAGAATGTTTAAAATTATATTGTAGGGGTCATTCTGAGTATCAACGGATGTCCGCTTGCAAAAATTAATAAGCAACAGGTTAACAAAGGAACGGAAGCTGCTTATTGCTATTATTGAAGCTGGGATATTTAGAAGAAGCCAGTTTTGAACGATGTTACTTTTCCAAATTTTTTACAGGAGATAAATGAGAAAAGTTTGAGGTTGCTCAATAAGCCAGTTACTTATGAAAAATGCCATTAGTATTGTTTCTTTACTCAACTTACTAAAACTTAATGAATGTTATTTTATGTTCATGTTATGATTTCTTTAATACTAATAGTTTATTAAAGTTTTAATGTCCAATGTTAATATTTAAATGTGGTTAGGAAAACTGTAAACTTACCTGCCTCAATTTACAAAATAAAATTTAATAAATAAAAGATTAACACCTTTTTTTATGAGTTTTGCTTAATGTGAATTGAGTATCTTGTATTTATTTCTATGATTAAAGAAAATCAAGAATACGAATAAAGAACGGAGTAATGCAGTGCTTAACTCGTCAAAGCAAACCAATTTATTTCTTCATAATTAAACCCATTATAAGTTTGTTTGATGATGCACATGGATGGAAGGCATTATAAACTGTATTAAATTACAAAAAAAAAAAAAAAAATCAGAAGTGTGTCGTTCTTTTCAAAAATAAAGACTGAGAGAGATAGAACTGAATGAAACTTATCTGTCCTCGACAGTAAGTTTAAATAAATCCAAAGTCCAAGCAGGACCACCATATGTGCAGTCTAGGTCTCCTAGTATCAGAACACGGATCCTCGAGTATCGGATTAGGTGACAAGGTCTCCTAGCATGATCCTTGAGCTTTGCCACGTTTAGGTTTGATACATTATGAATTGTAACTAAGATTTCTTACGTGTGGATTTGTAACATATGACATTTCTTTGATCAGTAGCCAATGCCACTGTGATTATAATATAATGGTTGCAAATACATAAGTTGGAGGAGGCTTAGTCAAGAGTAAGAATTCTACAATAATATGATTTTTTCATCCCTTGTCCTTTTGTAACTGTAAGAGAAATATATATTCAATACCATCCCGAAGGAATTGAACATTTCTCTTTGCTTACAGTTAAAAGATGGAAAAGAGACGAGAGGTTCTTAATACGAATTTACCATTGTTGACTAGGACTAGGCATCTTCTTGTTTAATGTACTACAATGGCACGGTTATTCATCTATAGTTAGAAATATAGTCGCATTACAACTTACAATGTACCGTATATATAAATGGCCTCTCACTTGATCTAATACAGAATATATCACCTTAACTAACATTATAATGATCTGTCATTTAATCTGATACTAGGGAGCCCGTTATCTAATCTGATTCTGCGGCCCAAACGACATATATGGTGACCTACTGGCAACTGCTCAAGTGCGAGACCTGAATCCTAAGTTTGATATCGAGATTAAGTGGATGAATTTGGAAGATGAATCACATCTTTAATTTTCATTGATAAAAATAATGTCATTTTATTTCAAGTTTCCACTGAGCCGAAGAAATAAACTACAAGCCATCAAATAAATATGATAACACCCAGGAGAAAGTGGTAGTGTATCCTTAATCTTACTACTGCTAATAATATTTAATTAGAACAGCCGAATCAATGTATTGAGTTTATTAATAGGATGAGTCCTATTTTTTCATTAAAAGAAAAGAAAGTTCACAACAAACATCTAGGTTGTTAGCAACTGGATATTGTTCCTAGTGTCTACCACTAAATGAAAACAACGTTTGGAGGCTGCATGAACTGATAAGAGAAATTTTGAAACATCAGCAATAAAGATCAGTACATTACATTGCTAATAATGAAATTTAATATTCTAAGTGAAGGAAGAAGAATATAGTTTAATAATGAATTGATTGAATTGAAACATAGATTGAATTGGTAGCTTCAAAAATAGCCCTCAATACTTAAGATTGGATATTAATTTTAACCTTCTTTCCGAAGGAAAGATCGGCTTAAGCAAATATGTGGATGTTCATGTGTATACATTCCCCCTCCCCATTCCAAACTTTGACCAAATGAACGGATTTCTTTGAAACTCGGCAGATCGATAGATGTTTTACATAAAAAGAATATTTTGCTTCATTTTTCTTCAAAAATTAAAGGAATGACCTTATCGTGAAAAAACATTACTTATCAATAATATGTTCAATCATTAAAATATTGCGAGCAAATATCAATCAAATTTCAATATCACTGACTACCACCTTTTTTTTTATTTTATTCTAAATTGGAGAGGAGATTTGCCTGATTTCGGACGATCCCTAATTTCGCAATAATTTAATTTAATATAAAGTTAGGAGTGTCTGAAGACTGGAACCAAATATCAATACTTGAGGCGTGGAAGGTGCTGCCTCTGGTGTTGGAATTTAGCTCAACATTCAGACACTCCTATTTTGCTACTGAAATTAATCCGGAATTACTGCGAAATTAGGCAAGTCTGCCATAGGAAGTTTCATTCAAGAATGAAAATTAGATGTAAGAGCACCGATGATCTTGGGAAAGAATGTTAAGTTTCAAAAAGGAGCGGGAACACATTTCAATTTAAATTTGCTGATTATTATTATTTTATTTAATTATGTGCTTCTTTCAATGCAATCAATTTATTTTATCATCGATTTAATGACCATTTTATCGACTCACGGAAGAAACATGAAATATTATGGCTAGATAAATCAGTAACTGTATACAAAGAAATGGTTCATAAGATCTCAAACAGATATTGTAGGTTGTCATTTTGAAGCCAAGGTGTCATTATTATGTTAATCTCAACATTTCGTATTATCATTTCCAGAGAATATTAATTTCTTTATTCTTTATGTATAAATTTATTCTAGTAATTTAATTCAAATTCACTTTTAAAACTACTTACTTTTCATTAAGAATATTCTTATAATATATAGACCTAAAATCAATTATAGATATATAGATATAGCTTTCAATCAGGAATCATATGTTTTAACACGTATTTATATTAAATGTTACAGTTTACGCCCCTCAAACAAAAGCCTATGAAATTTCGTGACAGTATTACAATTTTTCTCATTTTTTTAATGCCTTCCAAATCGCTATGGGACAAATAAGTGCAGAATTTGAAAAGGTTTTACCAATTGGTGATACACCTTCACATTGCAACTGAAAACGATATCTACAGAAGGATTCGACGTCACTATCTCAATACATAACTAAGAACTGTAATTCGCTCTATTTCTTTGAGGCTGGACACCTGCAATCTATACAACACTAATAGGAAATAGGTAAGATCCGATTTGGTTGAAACTTAGTAGGTTAGCTGTTAATAATTAACAACTGTTGCGAAGATGCAAGTTGCGAAATAGTTTAAATTAGACAAAATTATGTTTGAGTTCAGGTCAACTTTCAATTCTTATACAATTATATAAAGATACCGTAGTTATTTAATGTCTAAATTAGAACAAACGAATATATACACACATACAAACCAAAACTATCTGTAGAATGAATAGATCCAAATATGGTTGACACATGATCATCTCCAACGATATAGACTGAAATTATTTACCTATTATATCGGGTGGCCATAATTAAAGAGGAGGTGTTTAGAGCCCAACTAGCAAAAGACCCGTTCTTCCTATGAGTTGTAAAACACAAATGTCCTCATGTAGATGAGAAAGAAATTGGAATTGTGAGATCACTTCGAAGCTTTCTCAGTTGGTACAGAAATCACGTCATAGGTTCAAAGTAATGCTACATTCGCATTCTATAACTCGAGATCCCTAGAGATGAAATGAATATCGAGATCGGAGGATATAAGACTTCCCACCCCTTTCTCCCCATCTCCACACCCCTATCACTTCAAACCTATGTGCGGCAGCCAATCAGAGACTCCCACAACGCACTTGGCCAGGCTCTGAAAATGGCGGGATGAACACCAGCGGTCGCATCAAGCTCGAAGCAAAAACGAACGTATTAAGTGCTTTAGAGGAATCTCAGAGTGCAGCAGAAAGCGTCGATGGCGAGGGAAGTTATTACAGTCCAAACAAACAGCGATGAATATGCTGTTAAAAAATTTTGCAAATTAAAAATGTGCTGGCCTGGAATGTAACTGGCTTTTAACCTCTAATATTTTCATTCTGCCCCCCCCCCCCAACAAGATTAACTTTGTTCCAAGATAACATCCGGATTAATAAATTGTCGAATTGTTTCAGATATGAAGACACACAAATGGAAGTGGATGAGCTTGTGACAGAGGAAATAGAGCCAGAATCTGTTTTAGAAACTATCTCTATCATCGCAGACCCAATGCACAATGCAGAAGCTGCAGCGTTGCTAGAACCTGAAGTCGAAAGACCTACTGGATCACAGTCGGAAACCGATCTGGAAACGGCGGCTGCTGAAGCACTGCCAGTAGACGATGATGAGGGAACTGTGATAAGGAGAGGTAAAAAGCTGGTAAGAAAGCGGCAACGAAATCCAAAACAATGGAAAGCCAACATTCGTAAAATAAAGTGCCAACAAGGAAAAGAGTTATACCCAGTAGATAAGCTAGTCAAACATCAACACAAACATTCGTATGAAGCTTCGAAACAAATCGTAATTGCTCACATTAATTCATTCTTGCGCGTCGAATCGCATTACTGTAGAGCAAGAACTAAAAAGGAGTATCTGGAGACTACTTTAAACTTTACAAAAATGTATGATCTTTATAAGGTTAAGTGCACTAAGAAAACATACAGCCAGTGAAATTGTCATATTATAGATTTTTTTTAACTCTGAATTTAAGTTAGAGTTTCACGTCCCCAAAAAGGATAGATGTGATCTGTGTGAAGAGCACAAAATCAAATCTAACGAGTCGGTATCTACTGCACGACAAGAACAGTACGACAAACAAATAGATGAAAAGAAATTAATGAAGGCAGAGAGGGAAGAGGATCGAATTGACAAAACTAAACTTGTCATCTGTTTCGATCTAGAAAATGTGAAAACCCTACCCAAATCTGGAACAAGTAGTTTTTTTCTACAAACGCAAGTTTGACCAGAATCCCATAGGAATCCCCCCCCCCTCTCCCCCGGTGGTGATTCTAATAAACTACATATATTCTGAATAAGAAAAAAAAATCATATCAGTCACTGTATGTAAGCTAAGAGACAGTCTTCAAAAACCGATTGATTCCACTTGTTGAAAAGCTTGGTCGTGTCAATAAATTCATTTTCAGTTCTAGAAATACAACAATTTCCCGAGTTCCCAGTTCTTTCTTACGAAGATCTTATGGAGGTTGGCACAGAATACCAATGGTATCTAGCAAACGCTTATTGGTGGAATCATACTAACAAAGCTGGTAAATAGAAGTTTTCAATCATCCCAACTTTGATCTTAAGGTATAATCATTTCTCATCCACTCCTTTTGTGCTGTAAAGAAGAATCAAAACACAAGCGTGAAAAGTCTTACACGCTATTCATCTTAGTTTTCATCTATTTTTCCTGATAATGGCTTACGAAAAATGATAGACGATGAGGATGACTTGAAAGCATTTCTGTAAATATTTACCTTTTTATTTTAATCTGTCTTATTTATCATTGTTTATATCAATAACCATTTGTTTTATCATTATTTGTTATGTAAACTCAATTAAAATCATTTTTGATATTACCAACAATTGTTGTTTTTCTTGTTTAATTTTTTCCCCTTCGTGATATATTCTTGTTACTGACTTATGCGTTTTATGGTCCTTTATAACTTATGTTAATTACCTGCGAGGGTAACAACAAACTTTTTAGAAAAGGTGAAAAAATGTAAGTTTTTACATGTATTTCTATGGAGACTTTAGACCTTTATAACTTTTTCTCCCTTCACTTCCTAGAGATCATTTTGACACCATACTATAGCTTATTTAAAGAGCTTTCAGATAAGGGAGGGTTGTATTCGAGGGTTCTAAGAGGGGACACCCTATGGGATTCATCCTCTTCAAACAATCTTACTAGCCTATGCTTCCCTAACTGCAGTAACCTAATCAAAAAAAAAAAAAAAAACAACAAAAAAAAAACGGAATCTCTATTTCAACAACCAAAAAAAAAAAAAGGAATCTCTTATTTCAACAACCAAAAAAAAAAAATAATAATAAATAAACGTTGTAAAGGCTGGCTGGTGGGGCCCCTCTCAGGCGGGGGCCCGGGGCGGACCGCCCCTCATTTTGCTACGCCATTGCACCATCTGGACTGAGGTAATTGGAGGCCGGGCAGGCATTGATATTGCGAGTGCCGTCATTCAAGTACTAGAAAGGGTTGTAGAAGATCACCCCTTAGTCACATCTTTCACTTTGTGGAAGGATAGCTGTATACCACAAAACCGCAACTCTGACATCTCGTTTGCAATCGCCTACTTTCTAAAAGAGCATTCAATGATCACTAACATTGAAATGAAATTTTGTGCACCAGGCCACTCTTGTGTCCAAGAGCTGGACAATATGCACAGCATTATTGAAAGGGCAATGCTACCAGCGAAGTTCTTTCCACCTGTAACATTTCTATGAGTATTATTGGGCTCTCGGTCAGGTAAACCATTTCGCATGATTCAGATGAAAGCCGTCCACTGCATGAACTACAAGGCATCTGCAAAGCATTTTAATTACAGTAAAGTGCCTTACTCAAAAGTATATCATCCCAAGTCTACCAAAGTAAGCAATGTTGTGGGTTACAAGACATAATATGCTGATAAAGCGTTCGCTACACTTTTGAAAAGCAAACCCCGGGATACCCTTCCAGGAATGTGCCATCTTCTCAGTCTCCATCTGCGAGTATATTTCCTATCCCCAGAGTAGAACTTCACCAAGGCACCTTATCAAAAGCCAAACAGGATGACCTCCGCGATATGATGAAGAAGCTTCCTGCACTCGACTGTGCTTTCTATGATACAATTTTAAAAAAGTGATTGATTCTAAAAACAGTGATACATACAAAATAATATTGTTAGTTCGTTTTACTTGTTTTCTATGTTCGTTGAAGATGGGTTAATAGCTCATTTCAATAAAATTCTCAATATGTCCTTTTTGTTTGGACTTTGTAATTCCGAACGTTGATAAGTTAATAAGGAGTGACGGGTTCTATCTGCAAATCTGGGTTGCTGGATTACGAACCAAAAGGTGCACTAGGTCATTAATTTCTTCCATATAACATGAGGGTGTACGTGCAAGTTTAAACAACACTTATGAGAAGTTTGGAAAATTTGGTGAAGCTGTAGTCAGGTGCAAATGTTTAACCTTTATTTCTGAACAGTTGATGCAAACGTAGATACAACCGTGTAATTCTCATATAGCGAAATCTTTCCATAGTGAGTCAGTCAGTGCTGATGTAAGAATTTCAATCTCGAGTTTTGTGAGATTTTTTTACCAGTCCCCTCTTTTATTTATTTATTATTATTTTTTTTTTTTTGACAATTAGCATTTTTACCCTCATTAGGCGTTTATAGGGGACAAAACGCCTAACCCCATCCCATTTCAAATGTATAGAATAGGCCCTATTTTCTTTCCTCTTTTTTTGGTTGGATGACCGGTTAAGAAGACTTTGGCCCCTCGGGAATTTTGAAGTCAATCTTTTCTTTTTTGGCTTTAGGAGATATGCTCCCTATCTTGGCTCACCCTGAAATAAAATCCTATATACGCCCTTGTCGTTATGCTTTTATTTGAGGTTCGTAGAAACCATCTAACCAAGTTCCGTTGAAATAAAATCATTCTTGTCAAAGAGATGAATGGTTTTTTGTAAGTTTTAAAACAAACGAACGAACGAACAAAAGCATCGTTAAATAAAAGATAATGCTTACCACTAAGAAGTAGAGAATATTTTGCCTTATTTTCTTAGTTTTTTCCTCCAAAATCAAATCTAGCTGCATCATTTTGTTACATGGTGTCTCAGGTTAATTTTAAAAGATTAATACATTTATACACTATTAAATAATTTTACTAACTTTTTGGCTTTTATATACAGATTTAGTTTTTTTTAACAAAACGTATGATTCTGACACAATTTAAAAATCAACAGAAAGAAATAGAAAGAAAAAGTCACAAGCACATTTCCTTAACTGATCTTCTTTGGTAATGTTACTGTTAGTGTAACAACAACAACGGTTGAATGGCTTCTTCCTTACATTGTTGAATGTCTTGTATAATTTGCTTTCAAATGGAATGGTCTGAATTTAAAGCATAACGAAAAAAACAAAACAAAACAAAAAAAATGGGGGATCGGAATTAAAACAGAATTCTCAAAACACAGTCGTTTCTTTTATTAGGGTAACGGATGCTAGGATGGGTTGGGTTTTTCGGTAAGTCTAGTCTTGGGCAAAACACGTCGAACCAATACGTTGAGCAATAAGAAAATTAAAAGGGGAAGGGGAACAAATAAATAATTCAGTAACTTATTGGTTTGTTACAAACTGATGAACCATCTTATACGGACAACGGCACCAACTTTAAAACCAACCTTGACTGTTGCCTATTCAGAAAGAGATGTACACTTCATAATGGCTCCGTTTTAATTTTCACAGCTCTTTCCCTTTCCAAACCGTGCATCCTTTTTTCGTTGTAACCCCTTCCTCGATTGGCTCTTAACATATAGCGGCGCAACGTGTCTTTCGGTACCCGGAACCTACGAGATGCTGCCCTGATGCCCATCCCTTCAAAAAGAACAGCGTCCAAGGCTTTGGTCATCATCTCATCAGACCACATTCGATATGGTTTTCGGAATGGTTGCGCCATCGAGACACCTGCAATGAGCATTAAATGAGCCAGTCGGCATCAGTTAGCTTAACAGTTCTCTCCACCTTCAATCAATAATACAGAGAAATACAGATTAATCAGAATTGATTTACACTGGTAAACAGCGAATGTATTTTTTTTTTTCTTTTTGTTTATTAAAATATTTTCTTTACAGATGAAACGATTATTCATCCAATTTAGTAATAACAGATTAAAATCATTCGGCAGTCAGTAAAATTGAAATTTACATTGAAATCTCCACATTAAGCGGTTCGTATGAAACGAAGGAAAAATGGAAAATTCAATTGTTGAAAATTAATTTCAAGATTTCCCTAAAACAATTTCCTCCATTAAATCTTAACTCTTTTTCGATCTATTGTTAAGATTTCTTCTTATTAACCTTTAGATGCAAACACTCACAAACTTGCAATAAAGGAGAATGGGCAGATCTGCCCCACCACTGTATAGCGATGAGATATATGCGTAAGGAAAGATCTCCATAAATAGAACATTTTTTATTATAACGACTTGTCTCAATTATTAGTCAGTTCGAAATTATATGTCTAAATATGACGTACCTAGTTGACATCTTAATTCCCGGATGTATTAATTAATTATCATTTAAATATTTAATTATTTTAATAATTATTTTCAGTAACAGTAAATATTATTTTCATTTATTACATGTAAATAATTATTATTTACGTGAAATAAGTGATAATATTAATTTTTAATTACGTATAATAATTATTAAAAGTTAATTAAATAATAAATTCGAGAATTACGATGTCAACTAGATAGTCACATCTACACTTATATAACTCCGAACGGACTAATAATTGAGACGAGTCCTAATAATAAAATACGTTCTATTTAAGGAGATCTTTCTATAGGTATATATCTTATCACTCTACAGGGGGTGCGGCAACTTCCCATACATTTGTGCCCATTGTTTATTTGAATTTTCAGACTTCAGTAAATAAGTTCTAGTAGAATCATTATCCACCTATCCAAGCAACTTCTTCCGTGGTTAGCTCTAAATACACTTTTAAGTTTCCAAGAATTTACAATATTCTTAGAATACTTAAGAGCTGTATTTGCTTTTTACTTTGCTTTATTGCTGTATCACATGTATAATTCTAACTGTCATTTTTTTCTTCATTTAATTAAGAGCACGATAATAAATAATCCTTTCTCCAACTTTTAATTTTCAGCTCAAATATCTCAAAAGACAATTAGTGATTTGTGTGTGAAAGTGAATTTAGAGAACCGATGGAGGGCGAGCAGAAGTAAAAGTTAAGAGCCACTGGTGTAACCTCCTCGCTCAAAATAATTTCTTATATTGTTTTCTAGATTTGTCTGTATCTAACACACTTCTTCTGTGTTTGGAAAATAATTTTAATTTCCTGTGAAAATATAAGTAATTTTTACAATGAAACGTTCGCGATAGGAATCGAACCTCCAACCTTCTGATCCAAATTAAGACATCTTATCCATTAGGCCACGGAGACTAAATTCTAATTATTGTTAAATACTGTATCTCTTAGCACTCCGTGTGTGCTTTGTGGGTGACGCAATGAGAGAAGAGCCAGAGAAAAAAAATACTTCATTAATTTTAGCCTACAAGATTAAAATTTAAATGTCAATGTTCATTTTTTTAGCCTACTACAAGCGCAGGCCAGACGAGCATTATAGATTCAGAAGCTTGCCCTCAGCGACGAACTGAAGAGTCGTCAGAGACATTTCTCGATATGAATGAAGAAATTAAAAATAATATTACAAGACTTTAGGTGTTTCAATTAAATTTGTTTACATTTTAATACATACAGGTGGCGCAAATTTGAGGCTAGCAACTCGTATCTGATGATACTTTTTTTTTTGGATCATATGGAATGAGGCCAAATTAGTCAAATAAATTTAAAATAGTTATATGAAAAACCTACCTTATGTTTTCACCAGACGTTATAATTAAGAATTTTTTCTAGCCTTAGAAGGCAAGTCACGACAGCTTTAATCTAAAATATACGTATTTTAAAATTTGAAAAATTTACAGAATACAGTTCCCATTATCAAAACATCTAACCACCCTCATAGTTTTGTGGAAAGTGGCCAGAGTTCATAAAGCTCAAATAGTCCTATTTGTTAATTTTGTCCATCCCTAATATATACATTATTCTTCCTCTTTAAAATCATAATAATGTGTATATTAATGTTATATATAATGCATATTATTCTCTAAATGAATTGATCTTATGATATTAGTCAGTGATAAATGCCATTTCTATCAACTAACAAATTTTTATATAACATTAAATAATATTACTTTTAAATAAACAAAAAAAAAACAAAAAAAACTTTCAGTTTCCTTTAATATCTTTTATCCAGGGATATAATTTCATTTGATTGTTTTAAGTGCATACTTCATTTCGTAGCGATCGTTTAGGTGACTGTTTCAGATCGCCCATTGAATACAGTCAATGGTATCCTCGTTCCATTCTACCAAAACAGTTCGTTTTCTGATGACTATAGCCTGTAACATATAGAAGACAAATGGGGACCACTACCTACAGAGCAGATTTCGGGTCCCCAGCGGACACAACACACAGAAGAAGACGAAAGAAACAACCATGCCACGACCGGGATTCGAACCCAGGTACTGGCGCATTGGACGCCACGGCTGGCCGCCGCCGAGACCGCGTTTTCTGATGACTAGCGTTCCATCAAGGAGCAAGGATACAATCGATTAAACTTCGTTTTCATCTGTTTGTAAAAAATAGAAGATAAGCAGGTCCCGTGCAATAAGGATAAGGAATAGTAAAGCAATCGCAGAGAAGTAGCAGTGGAAGGAAAATTTTGTGAAAGGTCGTCATATCTTACACAGACCTTAAGTTTTAAAGAATAAATTCGTATTGGAATGTCTCTTCTAGTCTAGGCAGGTTGTCTTTAGAAGGGTTATTTCATTCACTGGGACTGCAAACGGCTCAGAGGATGATTGAAAAGGCACCAAGTTTTTATTGAAAACTATTTTATTTGTTTATTTTTTAATATTACTTAGAACTTCTATTTTACATAACCAATGGTAACTTTGCTTTGCTTTTATACAGAAAGTTCTTATTCGTTTTGATATTTATTAAATCAAATAGTACCAGTGATTTTCAAATAAATTATTGCTGTAGGCTGGTAGGGGTCCTTTATGGACTGTATATTAATGATGATTTCTTTACGGTAAGAACCACTAAATTAAGCCAAAGAGGAAAATAGATAAATAAAATATGAACTTTTAAGGGTAATCGACGCTAAATGTCTAAATAATGTAATTTCTCATTAGGGACCGTGCATGTGACTGGTGCTGCCAGTGGCGGCAGAAATTGGAAATATTGTAAGGAGAGCTTCTAACAATAACTTGCTTACGAAAGGTTGCATGCCCATTCTTGCAAAAAATTTCATTAATGGGCAAAGGCAGCATTAATTGCTGCGTTGTTGGATGCAATAGTACTTATAAAATACAGAAAACGTTCACTTTTATTCTTTTCCTGCAAGACCATTTGAATTTTTTATTTTTATTATTTGTAAATAATCTAACTTTTTGTATAATTACATCTTTACAGAAACAAAATTTTATATAATTACCAGTATATCTCTTTCAAATTGTTTTTTAGGCCAAATGGTTCCACCTTGGAACCAACTAAAAATTCAAAATTATGCAGTCAGCACTTCATTGGAAATGAAAAGTCAATGCACCTACTTCGTCCAAGTTATTTACCAACTATTTTTCCCAATGTATATAAACGAAAACAAGTGCCATTCTTGAGAATCGATTCGGCTATAAATTACTTTGAAAAAGATTTGTAAAAGTAGAAGGGCAACAACAAGCTATATTTTAGAAAAGGAAATATGGCTGCCGCATCCCAACAGTTGGGACTGCAATAGCCGCCAATGGAGCTGTAGTCGAAATCGGCCATCTGTGCACGGTGCCTTCGATAATTTTGAAATACAGTGAAACTTCTCCGAGCGGCCACCCCTGTATAGCGGCCACCCCTCTAAACGGCCAATTTTTCATGGCACGGATTTTTCGACTCATAGACCTAATGTTAAAATAACCTGTATCAGCGGCCATCCGTCCCCCTCTAAACGGCCACCGAGTGGGATTTAGAGATTTCCCACCACTTCATTTTTCGGGAAATTCTACTTGAAAACGAACTTGAAAAAATGGTTGTTATAGAGAAAAGTAAAAACTTAAAACAGACACCAAATTGTAGCCTTTTTAAAAAAAATGTAAGAAAGCATGAAATAAAATACTGTACTATTTTCTCTTTAGATAAGTTTTAAATTTCATTTTAAATAAGGAATATATGTCAGACTTGTTTATATTACGCATTATAATAATTATCTTATAATAGTAAGATACGCATTATAGCAATTATAATAAAACCCTTCAGAGCGGCCACCCCCTCTGAGCGGCCAAATATTCTCGGTACTGTGGGGTGGCCGCTCAGAGAGGTTTCACTGTATATGTAACCTATATTAGAAGTTCTGCTTTTATTCCAGAAATATACATACGTCATTACTGAAAATCTTCGCAGTCAGTAATATGAAAAGCAGTTAACAAATGCTCGACGAATTTAATCAGAAAAGCACTTGATTCTCAACAATCCTACTCGAATTATCAACTTGGATTTTCCAAAACTTCATCGCCGTGACACGGGGAAAATCCTGGTAAAAATACCGATGATGAGTTTCGCATCACGGTGACGCCATAATGACTACTCGTTACAGTGTATTTTCTTAACGGTGGAATGAGCACTTGTGAGCATAACAAACCATCTGAACACAGTCCAAGTCCAACTACATGGGAAAACGCTCACCTTCAGCTACGGACCAGTGACATATTCGGCTAACTGATAATGAGGAGCTGGAGTCTTCTCTCTCGTATAGAACAACATGTTACTAATTCAAATTTCCGATTTTACTCTGAATTTTTATTTAAACATAGCTTTTCCCACACTTAATATATTAAAGCGTTGCTTCGACATTAAAAAAAAAAAAGAAATAATGCTAACATTTAAGTTTTTGTAACCCATTTTAAGTTTTC
Source organism: Thereuonema tuberculata (assembly GCA_023159025.1). Taxonomy (NCBI): domain Eukaryota; kingdom Metazoa; phylum Arthropoda; class Chilopoda; order Scutigeromorpha; family Scutigeridae; genus Thereuonema; species Thereuonema tuberculata. The sequence goes on from JAFIDM010009631.1 coordinate 179,216,199, forward strand.
AAATCTCAAAACAGATTACATTTAATTAAAAAAGAGGGGGAAAAAAAAAGGGAATGGAATAAAACTTTGAAATTTCACTGCAATTAGGAATTATGTTTTCATTAGGTACTTATTAATATCAGTAATCTATTTAGGTATCTATTAAATTCTAAATAATTTTAGCTTATTTATTTCTCATTAACATTCAACATGCTTTTAAATGATTAAAAACGAACCACCATCGATATTACTGCAGAGAAAATTCAGGAACGAATTAAATAACCAATATTGATTTTTATCAGAAGTACTTCGCATCTTGTAATTTCCCAAAGTCATTAAGGGCATTGCAACCACAAATATCCTCTCTTTTTTAAAAACGATCGCCATTAAATATCGATTTTTCACATCCTTTTGGAAGATAAATTCGTAAACTCGCTATTCGAAGCGTGAATTTCTTCGATAAATTATTGATTAAAAACAAACAAAATTTTATATCGAAACTCAAAATATTGGTAACCACATTGATTGACCACTTATTCAAACGGACAAACTAATTCCCATTTTCCTCCAAGATATTCAAGGTAAACTACTTCGTAAAAAAAGAAGAAAACCTATTATTACATCATGCAGTCAGCAATGGATAAGATCTTAACATTTTCTTTCACAAAAGAAAAATCTTTATTTCTTGAGGGGAAAATTTGTATGTAGGAATTATTATATATATATATAGTTTTTTAAATCTCTTATCTGTCTGGTTAGTTTATAATGTTAATAAACTTAATATTTATTAGAAATGACCGGGAAAAAAATGTTGAATCCTTAAACTTTGTCAGTGGCTCTCAAGTTTTTTTCCTTGTCTATCACCTTAAAATTACGGTATAAAAGAAAAAGAAAGAAACTAAAGGATGATGATCGAGTGTAAGTCATTATGTAAAGGAAATACTATTTGAAGATGACGTTCACTTACAGAAAAATCTGCCATAAGAAAAAAAAAATCACTTTATTTTTTATTTTTGAAGTAAATAAATCAAAACCAATTAAACAAAACAAAACAAAACAATCATCAAAATCAGATTCTGTTTGTATTAACTATGAGTAATTTGCTGCCATTTTAATCCCTCTGGTTATTTCTCGGAGTTGTTATGATTGGCCTGTTTAAATTTCCAGACTCAATTCCAAGAATCTTGGAATCCTGGAAGGAACTACATTCGAGTTGGCATCCTATCACTTCAAATCATTCTGTTTGCCTTTTAAGACCAGGAGTGGCCAAACCACGGCTTTTTCGACATCAAATGTGAGGCTCGCGGAAATATCGTGACTGATCTCATTTTTGCATCACAATTAATATAAAAGATAAATAACTTACTTTAAAATTTTCAAGTTTTACAATTATTTACCAAGTATAAACTGAGAATCTACTGCATCAAAACTTAACTTTAATGTTGATGGTGAGTAAGCATATTTAAGCATTTAAATCCAATTTTAATGCCGATTTGAGTGAGGGATTAAAAAAATTTAGGATCAGTAAGGATTATAGAGCAATTGTTAATAAAATGTGTCTGTAACATTTGTCCAGGTCTTGCGGCTGTCGACATCCGAAGTTTATCTTATGTGGCTTTTACGTTAAACAAGTTTGACCACTTCTGCTATAGATGTACTAGATCGTGTATTGCTTGCAATCTCTCCCCATGACTTCATGTAAATTTATCATTTTAAGTCCATTCTCCCTTTGTTGATAGAATTTACTTTTTTTTTTTTAATAGTCTTATAGTAATTTATTTTTATGAAGATATCAGCAAATTTAAAATTTAAAATAATAAAGCCGTCGGACCATGATGTAAATCAACACTGAATCTTGTGCAGTTGCAGTCTTGTGTGCAAGATGCAGGAGCTAAGTTAGAGAAATCCTAGAGTTTACCCAATTGTCTGTCAATGGATCTGGTTTTCTTGAATTTAAAGGAAAGAGATCATCAGTGTCACGTGACGTCCCGACTTCCATTTCGTTTTGCGATCAGGAATCAGAAGAATCCACTTTCCGTGACTTACTGAAAGAGTTTGGTTGAAAGAGGTCGGCTCTATCACTTGGCCCACCTCGAAATGAAATCCTATATATATTTTTTTTTTATTTATTTAAATGTTAACCAGTCCTATTAGGTGCAATTAGATTAATTACACCTGTATTATAGGTGCTGGAAATTTGTTATATGACTTATAAAGTTGAGATTGAAAGCAGAGATTAAAAGTTTTTTCTTATTTTATCATTAATTATATCATAGATTAATTGATTTTTAATGTATTTAATGCTGTTACTAGTATAATTTTCCCAATTTATTTGACTAAATAATTTAAATTTGACATAATTGTCTAATCTAAGACCAAAATTATTTTTTGGTTTATTAATTTCAAAAATATTTAACCAATTATTTCTAGTCGAAATACCAATGTTGTAGTTTTGTTTTTTGTCTCTAATTTTGTAGAAATTGTTCAAAATAGTTTTATAAACAAATTTTTCTTCTATTTTTAATATTTTATATTTATAACGAATTTTTTATTGACACATACGAATTGGTTTTGTTCACAAATATTGCTTAAGGTGCCATTACGAGATACAACTGAAACGTACCTTGATAGGATGTTTTGAAGTAATTGAAGATACTATTATACTGGAGAATTAAAAATAAAATCTATACAACTATTATGCAAACTAAATGATTTTGGCTTCATATTCATTTATAAAATTTCAGCAATTCTGGCAACGGTCAGCTTGGATGTTTAACTGAATTCTACATTAAACCAATTCTATAGTATCACTTCATATATAAATTTCCTGTTTCACCCATCACAAAAAAAAATATATTTGTGATTAAAAACTAAACATCTACAGAAATAAACTGAAATTTATTTCCAATATCTTAACTTAAAGGAATGTAAATACTTTGTTCTCAAATTTTAATGGAATGATGGGAAAGTTTTCTCGGCTTTGGAATACGACATTGAGAAATAAATCGAAAAAAGTTTTCCCACCAACCCAATTTTCTGAAGAAGAATAAGCTGTTTAAGAAAAATAATCTCTAACAATTATCTTAAAATTCATTGATAACATTTAATAAATTTACTTCTCATCGCTACGAAATGCAAATAGTATATGATGTAAAGCATCATAGCCTTAAATATATTTTGATAATGAAACTAATATTCAAAATCCTAAACTAAATTTTATAATCAAGAATTAATTAAATAAAAATCATGATTGGGTAAATTCTTATTAAGAAACTAGTATAGACGCCCCGTCAACAATGACGGTATAACAATATGACGGCTTTTAGTTGAGATAAGAGTATTTGCCGTCATATGTAATTTCTTCATTCATGACGAGAAATGTCTCTAACGACTCTTCAGTTCGTCGCTGAGGGTGAGCTTCTGAATCTAATGCTCGTCTGGCTTGTGCTTATAGTAGGCTAAAAAAATGAACATTGAAATTTAAATTTTAATCTAGTAGGCTAAAATTAAAGACTGGCTGTTCTCTCATTGCGTCCCACACAGAGAGGGAGTGATAAGAGATATTTAATAACAATAATTAGAATTTAACCCCAGTGGCCTAATGAATAAGACGTCTGACTTCGGATAAGAAGATTGAAAGTTCGATTCCCAACGCGAAGTTTCCATTGTAGAAATTATTTCTATTTTCAGAGGAAATTTAAATTCTTTTTCAAGCACGGAGATCAGGAGAACAATATAACACATTAATGTTCAAACTTTCGTCTTGTCCTTTATCTAAGTTTTTAAAAAAAATCTTTTCTTTACTAAGATTCCAAATAAACTTATATTAATTTTATAAATTATTCTGTAAAACAGTATAAGAGTTTTTATTATTGTCACTGTATAAAATTATTTCGTGAGAAACTTCTGTCAAACATTTAATGGTCAATGACTTCCGCTTAGGGGCAAATTTAAGGGAGAGCAAGTGATCGCGACGATTTTATTAATATTATAACATTCTTATTAAATGATCACTTCTTTTTTTAATTATTTATTTTTAAATTTAGTTATTTAAAAAGAAAAGTTATGTAAAAGAAACTCAAAATTTTATTTTTAATAACAGCACTATAATAACTGAAAGAAATTAATGCTGTAAGTAGCGAAATTGTTATAATGTCAATGACTACAACGAGGCATGCGACAACCCAGTTCCAGAACAATAGATCACATATCAATCAAAGGACTGTGCCGATTTCTATCAAGACAATTACTAATTATTAATACAGATCTTAACATTAACTTATGAAATTCTTAGCAACAAAGTATAATCAAAAGTACATACCATTTTTATGAGTCCCAGGAAACTTGGCAGACACAAATAACACATTTGACTTACTGTTTTAAAATAATGAAGAAATTTCAAACCTTAAGAAACTGAAGGTTGAATCCATTCTATTTTCAGGATACTGGATCTAAGATAAGTTGACTGTCATTTTTACATAAAATGTATACGTGCCAATGTATCAGTTGACTTTCACTTTTCGAATTGAAAACTGAAGTTTAATATAACTAAAACATTATATTTTAGGTCGAAGCTCTTACGTTTTATTTGCAAATACTTCCTGTGATAATTTAATTCAAAGACATTTTCTCATTTTTATATTTGTTGAAAGTTTCTAGTTTGGCTGTTAGATGTCAAGCGCTTGTTGCCATCGCAAACAGAACATATAGCAACAAAAATAACGATAAAATTTGAACTGAAAATATCATTAAATATAAATAATGAATCAGCAAAACATAATAGCGATCATTATGATCTAACAAGGTCACTCTATTAACTCTTCTCTTTTGACCAAATGTCTGACATTGTGAAAATAATAGTGGAAAACTTATACAACTTATACAAAATGCTTTTCATTTGCAATCAATAACAAACCAAAGGTATAGGCCTTCAAAGTCAAGATGGTGTAACTGTCAATCAGTGAAAAAATGCTGAAAAGGAGACAACATATATTGACTTTCCACTCAATGTGTGTTCAACTTTCGTTTCGGATGTATATTTGCTCCTAATCCCACCACTATTAGAACCACTATTAGAAGAAGCGGGAAAAAAATATACCGTCATTGAGTAACTTTTTAATTAACATTACAATGATGCTGGCTGTCTGAATGCAGACATCTTAGTCAACGTAATGCAAGCTAATATTAGGCAAACTGTAATCTATCAAACTCGAATTATGCAAAGTGATATCCAGGACCCTCGATAAAGAATTCACTAACCAAATTGAAGTAACAGCAACAAACAAATGCTATGGATGTTTCCAAGAATCAGAGGTTTTTAACGATTCCAAAAATTATAACTCAAATAAATCTGAAGATGGCAATAAGGACATGACTGCTCTTGGCATATCAAGAAATGCTCTTCCAGACAAAAACGTTGGTTGACTTGCCATGTCCGTCAAACTAATTAATCAGCAAGTACAATATAGTCAATACAGTAGTTGACAATATTGTACTGATAGCTAAGGAAAGTCATTCAAGATTCCTTTTGATTTCTGCTTCAGAAAAAGAATCAAGAATTGTATTTGTTGCACCAGTATCAGATGCTCATAGTATAAATATTATTACTGTTAGCCGGTGAATATCATTTCCACTACTGTAATAACTATGGAAATTAATTTCGTAATAATATGTGCGCTCTTACGGTCGATTTTATTTAGAAGCTTATTAGCTTTGATTCTCTGTAAATTCCATTTTGTTGACGTATCTTACATTCATGGACATATATGGGGGAGGGGCCCTAAAATCTCACAATTTATAGATTAGCCCTATTTTTATCTTGGTTCGATAGCAAGTTGAAGGGATCTTGCCCCCCCCTCCCAAATTTTGAAAACGACTTTTTTTTTTGGTTGTTACTGGTCAGTTTAGTAACTGACCCGCTTATAGTAGTGGTTCCGTTAGTGATTTGAGAAACTATATCTCGATCGAAATTTAAAATCAGAATGAGTGGAACACTGTCTTCTTTTCAATATTTGGCAGTTACGCCACCTTTTATTTTAAAGGCCTAAAACTTGTTTTTTATTACTGATGGCAAATGGAAAATATTTGGTGTACATGTTATTCAATATTATTTCTCACAATGTGAACAACTTGGTCAAAACAGTGGAGAATAGTTCGTGTGGAATTCCCGTACAAGTTCAAAGGAATTGTTAAAATATTCACGTTTATCTTATGTAATTTAAGGATCATATTTCAGCAACCTCAATTTTTTGCAAAATGTTAACATCGACTTATACATCAGCATATGTAGACATCTTCTGTTAGTTGATTACATTTGGGTCATTCCATGCCAAGTGGTCTAAACGTTCCCGCCATCATGTCTCCAATTTTGTTCAAATTTTAGCTGTAGCGCCGGTAAGGTGTTAAACTAAGTTCGCCAAAATTTGAGGTCCCAAGCTTCAATAGCTGTTGATCTAGACCCACTATTTGAAGGGTAGTCGGTCCATGTTCGCGCAATATTGAACAAAATGCCACTTTTGGGGTCTAATAAAATTGAAATTAATTTTTAAAATGGCTAAAATTTGAGATCGTGTACAATTTTTCCTGCTGATTCCAATAAAATTAATTTTAACATTATGGATGCAAAATTTAGTCAAACAAGTTGACTCCAAGTGTGCATAAAAATTTGTTGTGACTTCCCGCCACAAAATTTGACAATATTTAGACTCCAACAACTTCCAGGCAAAAAAAGGTATGGACTTGAAATTTTGAACAAGCACTATGCTTGGGCTAGACATATTACTGCCAAATTTGCAACTATCAAGCACCTATAATTGCCCTGCAGGATCTCTTCAAATTTGGCACTGTTGGCACGCATGGTAAAATTTACAAAGTTTAAAGCCAATTATTAAAAAAATAGTCTATCTGAATCTGCTTGTGAATAGTATCATCTGAAAGAAAAAACGTTGCTCTACAAGACTGATGTATTTTTTTTTTGTTTTGCAATGCGACCATTAAGTAGCCATGTAGGCAGGTCAAAGTATGTTAAAATTTGTGTGTGTGACATATTGCATCCTGATTACGGTATGTTTACTGCAGTATCCCAAGCCTGATTGTGGCTATCTTTGCTTCAGGAAAATTTTGCTCTTTCCAATTTCTATGAATTTGAGTCTTAATAGTCACTTAAAATTATTAATATAATTATAAATTCATTTGCACTTCATTTAGGGTCAATCCATACCAAACGGTCCAGCACTAGTTGCTCGACCATTTTTAAAAAAATTGATTTTTTTACTGTTGTTACCCCTACACAGGAGTACTTCAAAACAGGCATTATAATTTTTTTTATTTGATTTCGTTTTTAAAAATATCGTCCATTTTTGTTTTAGGGTTTCCGGCATTTGGCCTTTGCAGACAGTTGCGGTAATTTCGGTAACTCAGCTAAGAAAAACGATAGAAAGCTGTGGTAAAAACCGTTATTTTCAGCACATTCTAACTACATTTTATATCCTATACTTTTTTACCATATCTCTAACACAAATGGCTGAAATTTGGAATTGAAACTTATGTTCGCTTTTGAACAAAAATCAAAGTTCCGTGTTTTGTTTTTTTTTTGAGCAGGAAGGAATGAAATAGCAAAGCTATAAATTCTTTTGAGAAAAGATATACATCCAAAGGTTTAGCAAAAAATATTTCAGCTCTGTTACTGGCTTCTTAAAAAAGTTATAGCGCTTTAAAAATGCCCTTTTTTCATTTTTTTCGAAGTTTGAGCCCCAATATCTCTGGTGGGGACCTAATAAAAATTTGATATTTACAATATAAAGAGAACTTTATGAGAGGTATCTGTGAAAAAAATTTTGAGTTTGATACCTGTGTTAGCTGAAAATTATCGCAACTGTCTGCAAAGGCAAAAATGCCGGAAACCCTAAAACAAAAAAGGACGCCATTTTTAAACGAAATCAAATAAAAAAAAAATAATGTCTGTTTTGAAGTACTCATGTATAGGGGTAACAACAGTAAAAAAAAAATCAATTTTTTTAAAAATGGTCGAGCAACTAGTGCTGGACCATTTGGTATGAATTGACCCTAAATGAAGTGCAAATGAATTTATAATTATATAATAATTTTAAATGACTATTAAGACTCAAATTCATAGAAATTGGAAAGAGCAAAATTTTCCTGAAGCAAAGATAGCCACAATCAGGCTTGGGATACTGCAGTAAACATACCGTAATCAGGATGCAATATGTCACACACACAAATTTTAACATACTTTGACCTGCCTACATGGCTACTTAATGGTCGCATTGAAAAAAAAAAATACATCAGTCTTGTAGAGCAACGTTTTTTCTTCAGATGATACTATTCACAAGCAGATTCAGATAGACTATTTTTTTTAATAATTGGCTTTAAACTTTGTATGATGGCGGGAACTTTTTTTAATTTTAGACCACTTGGCATGGAATGACCCATTTATCAAATCCTTTCTGTACTAAATTATTCAAGAAAACAACAACTATAAGCGAGTTAAACAATAATTTATTTAACATAGATTTGGGTAATCCAAATTAAGATAGAAATTACAGCGAATTCTGGGAGTCAGAATCAATGAAAGCAGGTAATGAAGAAAATAATTCTGCATTTTATCTTCCATGAGTATTTTTAAACACTACGGCTATGAATCCAAAATACGTCCTATCGAAACTTTCACTCTTCAGTTCGTTAGTATTAGATATCTGGTGAATAATATTAAAGTTCCATGAGATCGATTAATTCTGAATTTGGATTTGGATTTTTCAGTCAAAATCAGGCACAGCTAAACTGAATTAAAACTGATATAGGATCACCATCACAAGTTCAATAATTACATATCAACTTCTCGTTACAATAAACAGGATTCAAAACTCATTCTGTGTTGATCCTGGACATGTGAAAAACTTAGCAAGGCAATTTGGTTTTTCAATTAGTTGGGAGTTTTTATTTTATTACTTGAAAACTGCAAATCATTACGAACTGCTGTCCAAGGCATCAAATTATACGACAACGTAATAGTAACTGAGACCCTCTTAAATCAACGTCATCCCACAGTTCAAACTGATGTTAAACGTTTCATCTCATAGCAAACAAAAAAAATTTTGTTTTTATACAAACAAAATTTGATTTGAAAGAACTTTGATACCTTCTTAAAATAAATTCTGTAAGTGTATCCGTGGCGACTTTTCAAGTAAGACGGTATCTATATACGACAACATTGAAATTTTATAACATACTCCTTTTTTACGTTCTTAAGAATAACAAAATTTTATATTAATATAGTTATGATGTAGGATATACAGTATTAATATTTTAAGAAACAAAAAAGTAATAATACAGAGATATTTATTTGATTTTTAATATTGTCTTCGTAAAACTATAAATTTGTCACATTATACTGTTATTTTTAATATTCATACATTATTGGAACAATATTAAGTTTTCAATGTATGATTCTAATATATTATTAAAATTAATCTTTATGCTTTATTTTTAGTGTGTATGTAAAAAGGAATATGTTTCAAATTTCGTAAATACCAAGTCTTACTTGAAAAGGAGTGGCCACGGATAGACTTATAAAAGGTGTTCTATGGAGGCAATATGTGTTATTTTAATGGCTTATTCAAGGATTAAACAAGGTACCAAAATTTGATATTAATTCAGAAAGATTAAAAACCTTCTGGATATGATGTCGTCTACAAACCAGCAGTCTACATTCCAGGTTTTTGGAATATTGGAATGAAAGGGTTATGATAGTCGTTGTCGTTCAACCAAAAAATAAAAAAAATAAAAAAATAAATAAATACAATACAATAAAATAAATAAAAATAATGATAATAATCGGAAGTGAACTTCCATAAATTTATTTAGTTTCCTTGGGATGGGAGGTGGGAGGGTTACAGACAAAGGGATGAACTTTCTAACCAAACAAACAGGTAAAAAATCCTAGATTTCTTCCATTTTCGGATGGAATGGGGGGGGGGGGGGTTCTAACCTTTACCAACTCCCAACTACCCCCTCGGTACGGCAGTGAAATCAGCATTTAGGAGAATACACAATTCAAGTCACAATTTGACCCGACATATTTATACCTACGAAACAAATAGTCTCGTTGGGCTGCCTCAGCGATTATGGTAAATAAAAACCTATCCTAGGAAGTTGAATGGTAGACTAATGGCCAAGTGCACTAAACTTCAATTAACTTTGACGGCTGCATTGTGGACGTAGCTAAAATCAGTGGGGGGTGTTGCTTCAGAAAAATTTTAGCCTTTGCTTTAAAATTGTGTGAAAGGAAACAAACATGAATAAAAAGAAAATTTATTCAGAAACTTGATAAATTTCTTTTTATACAAGTTTGTTCGTTCGGGAACAAACGGATTTCACCATCGTGTTCAGAGGCCCAAACACTGTAGGAATGGGGTAGTTTCAGCCCCCCCCCCCCCTCCAATATTCGAGAAATTTGGCATTGTTATTGTTTCCCCCCTAAAAACTCCTGAACGGAAGGTCGGATTGACAAATGGATTTCATCATCGTGTTCAGAGACCCAGAAAACATAGGAATACGGAATTTGTAGGGGCCAATGCCCCAACCCTTTAATTTTGAAGGTACCTCAATGATATCACTAAGTAGAACATGTGTTAATCAAATGAAAATAAAGCCTTTTTTTAGTTTTAAAAATAATAATAACTGGGTGTCTACAAAATCTGAATAAAAAAATTCCCTGATTTCATGAACAATTTCTTTTAAAATTCCCTGATTTGTTCAACCAAAAAAAAAAAAAAAACAATCTGTTCAACCAAAAAAAAAAAA
>JAFIDM010009631.1:179227098-179300858 GCA_023159025.1 Thereuonema tuberculata
AATAATAATAATAATAATAATAATAATAATAATAATAATAATAATAATAAAATCGGAAGTGAACTTTCTGAGTTTATTAGTTTTTCTTGGATCTGTCTGTTTGGTAACTTTAAACCATTTATCCCAGGAAGTTGTAAATTAATGGGAGGTTTCTGCTAACAAATGTGAGTTTCTTTGTAGTTTTTGTAAATTCCAATGGAAATAGAAAAATGAAATAGCAATAATGAGATCTTAACATCCGAACTGATTTTTTAGTTAGATTTTTAGATTTTTTAATTTTTTGTCAAACAATTATTTATTGTGCATTTAAGTCAATTTAATCCAAAGTTGACAGATCAACTATTGCTCTTCTTATCTTTACTGTCTTATCTCAATACAGAAGATTAAAACAACATATTTAAAATGTAATTTCTCTCGAATAATAACATTAATAAATTGTTTAAATTTTGCTCTTTAAAAAAGCAAAAAAAAAACAAACAAAAAAAACAAAACAAAACAAAAAGCAATGTGAATGTATGAAGAAAGGAACTAGTCTCACTTCGATGGCCAACCGCGGAAATTAAATCAACATCGTGTTAGTGTCCAAAGGTTGCATAAGGATGATCTTCTTCATTTGTATTGGGAATATTCTGTCGCACCCGAATCACATATCTTCGCAGTGTTTCGAATGGAATACCATAGCGAGCTGCAGACGACGAGATGGTCTGACCGTTGGATACCACATCCAAGATGGCCATCTCCATTTTCTCTTTCGTCCATTCTCTATATCTATGCTGCCTTCGTGGCAGATTGATCACCGACTGCGTCTCCGACGTCTCTGAAAAGAGAGACCAGAGACTGCATAAGACAGAGCTTCAAAACACTGCGAAGCAACATTACATGGAAAGAAAGGATTCAGACTGTCAAAAACGCCAGCAAATTCCCATATAACGAGATCTAGTTAATTTGTAAAGAAAAAACATTATTTTTAATTCATTACTGCCCATAACTACAGTAAATATCGCTTTTTGAAGATCATTCCCTAGCGAAAAGGACAGAAATCTATAAATCTACAGTAAATCCATAAATTCCGAATCTAAGAAGCTCTTTTAATCAGCTGCGATATTGAATGGGATTGCACAATACAACCATACAGTAAATGTGAGATGACTAAGTAGTCCAAACAAATTGCTCTGCTAAAAATTATAATTCTTATACAACATGTTAGCTTGGATGTCTTTTCAAAACATACCCAAAGGAGATGTTTTGGGAAGGAGACTTTTGTGACCCGTTTCAAATCCTCCACCCCTTATTCCATACCAAATGGACTTGCCCTCGAAATGGGTGTCCTCTAATGGCTAAAAATGACTTGATGAAACGCAATCTCCCACCATTAAGTAGGACTTTAGACCTGGATCTCAAAATAGGTCAAACTATAACAATTTTATTTCCCTTTTGGAAATTTCAACATTAAGTTTACATGAAAAACAAGTTTTAAAATTAAGACACATATGTTGTAACTCATTCATTTCATCATTACAATGTCTGAATTCTTTCTGATGCATTTACAGTGCAAAGGTTCAACTTAGAGCAAATAAATCCTTATTAGATTTTTTTTTTTTTTTTTTTTTTAAAAAAAATAGCAAATTTAAACTATTAAGATTTACCATCAAATCAACAAAAACAAACAAGTACGATACATAAACAAAAGTTAGGAAGACTAGTATCTAGGATAAGTATACTGAAGGAAATTCAAATATTACGTAAATTTCGTTGATGTACAAGATTTCAGTTTTCTGAGAAGATTACATTAATAATACTGAACATTTACAAAAAAAAAATCTTTTAACTATCTGATTATGTGTATGGATCAATGATAAACTCTGATTAATGACCTTTAAAAAAGTAATTTAAGACATTAGTTCTGTTAACATTAGTTCTCGTTAAATAATGCTAATTTTACATTAGATTAATGTTAATGCTCTTATGAAACGGCATTATAGAAAATAATAAAAATAACGATTCTAGAATATACTACTATCAACACTTACTTCATTCAATTTTATAAATTCTTAAATTATAAAATTTAAGATAAATTTCAAAAGATACTATCAATTACTTACCTTCCTTCTGACAGCAGAATATTCTCAAACGACTACGAAAATAAAGATATCGCAAAATATGTTATAACTTGAAACCTCTTTCATTCATGGTTTTACATGAGATCGGCAAGAAAGAAATGTGTTCAGATTCATGTTTTGCATTCCAAGATTGCAAACAGACGAAAAAATGGTGAAATTACTGTCTGCGAAAATAAGATGTGCCCTTTCCCCTCCACAATCTCCCAGGGAAAGGTATTTAGTGGTACTAGATAGTTATTGGGCTTTAATCGTGCAAAGACAGTCCTGGCCACTTTGTGTTTATATATATATATATATATATATATATATATAAACGATGAAGATGAAGTTTGACAGCAGCTAAATATTATTGATCTTTAAAATAACGTAAATTATGTTTTAGAATCCAAATGCTGCTATAACACATCCAAGCAACGTTGTCAACACTAACAACAGCCTGGCATTTTCAACATGTTATAGCCAGTGGCGGCTATTCAGGGGAAGTAGGTGAAGAGGCACTTCACCAATTATTTATTTATAATATAACAATTATTATATCACGTATCACGTATGTTGGTTTTAATAGAAACATATTTTCGCATTTTGTCAGTCCCGCGCCTTGGTGCGGGACTGTTCTGGCACCGAGCCAAGTGAAGTAGCCTTTTATCTATAGCTTCTCTATCTCAGAGGCGGAGCCTATCTGGACAACTGAAGCTATGGTTGCTATGACAACCATTACGTCACCCGCTGTATAGGTGAAGTTAAAACTGATTAATATGCTCTGTTCTTCCAATGTGAAATTCTTTGTTTGTTTCGCAGTCCTATGCTTTTTAAATATGAATCCTGTTTAAGATATAGTGTGTATTTTATTAGAAACATCATTTTCACGTTGGAAAGACGAAGAAGAAAGTTATTATAATATTTTATATTATATATTATAATATATATTATATATTATAATATTTCATATTACATATTATAATATATATTATATGTAATATATATAATTTATAATATATATATTATGATATATTATATTATAATTAGATAAGAAGGAAGTTATCATAATATTTTATATTATTTATTATAATATATATTATATATAATATATATAATTTGTAATATATATATTATGGTATATTATAATATAATTATTTTCCTACTAGCTCTTCACCTAACTTCACAGCCACGAGCCGCCACTGGTTATAGCATTTGTGCTTTTGATGTTCGGTATAAAAGTAATCAACTGAAAATTGTAACAGCAAACGGTATTGTTAAACCAACATCAAACATCATCAAGGATTGTCATGAGAAATTAAAATTCGTTTCTTTCATGTAGCATAGTTTCCAATATCACTTAATAGAAGTTTGCAGCAATGGCAATAACATTATATAAGCATCCCGACAGACTCTAATGATAGTTCCACGATTTTTATTATTATTTAATATTTCGTTTTTTATATTATTATTTTTTACACTGTAAAGCATAACTGTAACATGCATTATACAGAAAATTAAAATATTTGCAAGACTACAGCTGTCAAAAGAAAAAAAAAAGCATTATCTTTAACAGCATTCTTTTTAGAAAGAATAAATTTTTGTAAAAGAGAATAATTAAGAAGCTTCACATACGAATAATGTAACTATGATGCAAGTTTTTTTTCTTTTTTTTAGATACTAATCTGTTACTTCATGTTTTTCTGATAAAAATTATTCGCTCGTTAATGCAAACGGATTCGAGAATTTTCGCTACTGTACTATCCTTCTTAGCTGTCAAAATTATATATTTCTTGAGATGGTCTTGATCTTGAGACAATGTACGATGTTCAAGCACTCCAGAATTCTTTTTTTCTCATTAGGCGTAAAAAAAAAAAAAAAAAAAAAAAAAGTCTTTCTTATTATGTATATTTTTCTCCTGTGTAATTTTAAGAATACTGATAGTTATAAAACGCTCTTCTAGGCTACATTCTATTCCTACAAAATAATATTTTTAATACGGAGATCATGGAATTAGAATATAATGTAAACAAAATTAGCATATATTTAATCATAAAAAAATTACAATAATTTTGCAATTTAAATCAATGTTTCCATTATTTCTTCAAAATATCAAGAATTGAATCACAAATAATAGATTAAATGCCAATTCTCTTTAACATTAGTCAATGGTAAACATTTTAATGCTTTTGAGCTATACTGGGAAAGGATTTTTCTATGAATCATCTTTTCGAAGTTCCTAAAACAATGATTTTGGCAGTACTGTGTATCATAAATTACAATGGGGAACAATTGTCATATTGAGCTAAAATTATTTTCTGAGAGAAATTAACATAATATTAATGTGGTTAAAATTTTATTTTAATCCGTCGTTTCTAACTAGGGGAAATTTACGCTTAAAGTTTGGCTTTTAGCCACGCCTCCAAAAAGCATTGTCACGTGGTCGTGACGTCATGTTTCCCTTTCAACAAGCTAGTCAGGCAGGCGCAAGAGTTCTTACTCACGTTATAATTGCTTTCTTTCAAATAGCGTCTGTGAAACTTTCACAGAAGTTAAAAGATATTATAAATATTATATTGTGCCAATGTGCAAAAAATACAAGCGTCACATCGCTAGACAAAATTGTTAATTTCGTGCCGAAGAATGCAGTAAGAAAAGAGACACCGCTCGCCGAAAAATCTAGTTGTATTGTCTGTCAAGATCACTTTAATGTATTACAAAATAACTTATGTTTCTTTTAAATGTGCATGCTGTTAAATAATAATAAAATTATTTCTTACGATGGACTTAATGGTGACTGCCAAGCATTACTCGGAATTATTTAAATTGTTCTCTGATGTGGATGAAATTATTTTTAGTATGGTTTTGAAATGAAATAAATAAACATTTATTAGTATTTTTTCTCTCTGTTATTAAATACGTTAAAAAGCTTAAAAATACTCAAAGTGATAAACGCAACAAAAAATAAGATTGAACGTTGCTGTTTCGTAGAATCCACAATTTATATTTTCGGTCAATTAGAGATAGTTTTATATAGAAAAGATTTAAAATTATATTTTCTTTTTAAATTTATTTTAAAAATAACTTCTAAATTATGAAGGTTATTAATGTGCGGAAAGTAGTAATAATAATGTAACCAATACCAATAATTTAGAAATAACTTCTAAATTCTTTTCCTTTTTTACCGTGTTTTGTTAATGCTGAATTTTTTTTTTTTTCAAAAGAAGCCAAAAAAGTTTTTTATTTCTCTTATTTTGTTTATTAAAGTTGAAGCGATTTGCTTCTGAAGTATAAAAATGTACATTTGCTTTTGTTTGTAATTTGCACGGCTCGTCTGTAGCGTAGCCTTCGTTAAACGAAGCTACGGCAGTGGCCGGTAAGTCGCCTTACCAAGGCGGGTCAGCGTAGGCCCCGGGCGCGCTTTAGAATTTCCCGTCGTCCACGAAATCGGTTAATTTTGATGACGTAATGAAAGATTTTTTGGCGAAAAAAATTATGTAGTATTTACAGTATACTCTGTATATATTATACGCATGTGTTTTATTATTATGAAATTTAGAAGCACGGAGGCCTATAAACACATTTTTTTGGCCCCGTGATGCCTTCGCAGCTGAACGTAGCCTATAGCAGAATCAAAGAACTCTATTTACGTTCTTTGAGCAGAATTGCCTTACAAAATTTTCCCATATCTAAAATTACATAAATGAAACGTTTAAAGTTTTCATAAACAGCATAACACAATATTTAAAAATCAATAAGTCTTTATGTTTGTTTGCTAAGAGAGTATTGATTGCCTTTCAGTTTTCATGCCCTTTATATTTCGGCAAAAACGAAATCTTCATTTCCAGCAAAAATACTGGCAATCATTAGGGAATCTACCATCGGTAAATTCCCTGAATTGCCCTTAACAAAACTGGGATCTGGAAGAGGCATGTCTGAAAATTAAATAAAACTTAGAAATCGGCTAAGTTTTGGAGGGTACTTATTGCTGATCGAGTCTCCACGCTGATCGAGTCTCGCGGTCGGGAAAAACTACGTCACACCAATCTTAATTTTAGACGTTTTCGTTTTGATGACGTCATGACACAATTCTGGGTGTGTTCGCAGGCCAATATCTTGAAAAATACTTCAAATTGAGCCGAGATTTTTAGGATGGTTAACTTTTGAAAGTAGATTAATGGAAATATAAGGTCAAATATCATTTTTATTTTTCATAATTGTTCCCCATTCTGACAGTGGCTTTAGCTTTAAATGTTGCAATCTTCAAACATTCAAAAAAATAAACAAAATACTATATCCAATACAGGATTTATTCTTTTCAAGCGAACCCTTTCAGTAAATATGTAAAAAAATTAAGGATTATGTCGAAATGCAATTGGTTAAATTACTTATTTAATATTTTTAATCATTCCTTGTTTTGTAAATAATAACAAATTCGAATTATCTGAAAGAAATACACGACAGAATGGATGTTATAAATAATCCTTTCCAAATTTTACGAAATTTACAGTTCAACTTCTGTAATTCGATAGAATGATTTTGAATTATAAAAACAACATAAATATATTTCAATAAAATATTAGCTAAAGGTTTTTAGCAAAAGAATTTATACTATAAGTAATTTACGTGTGCAAAAGTCTATAAATAAAGCTTCTGGCCGAACACAGAGAATGAATATCAAAAAATTTAATAGCACAAACTAGTTTCAAAATGCTACAAACTGCATTTCTTTCATATGACATCGAAAAAGAAATGCAGTTTGTAGCATTTTGAAGCTAGTTTGCGCTTTTAAATTTTTTGATATTCATTCTCTGTGTTGGACCAGAAGCCTTATTTATTAAAAGAAATTTACTTTGTAATATATACTACAATACATAAAAAATGAAATGCATTTATTTTTTATTCGTCGTGAGAACTCTTGCAACTAAATTTTCCTCCAGGATAATAAAAAATCTCTCATGTCGTGACATTGTTTCCTCGTGATGTGAACTTTTGTCAGAATTTATTAAATACAATAAGCGGGAAGAAAGCTTAAGATTTAGGGGGAGGAGCAAATATTTATTAGGATATATATCAAAATTTCTTGTTCCTGACTTTCAGAGTTTTTATTAATCTTCCTTTTTCTCTTCTTTTCTTCTTTCTCTGCAGTAATAATATTCATTGAACTGTAAATTGCGAATTTGCCTTCCAGAAATGGGGTCTGTGATCAAATAAAAGGATATGTTTTCTTTTGCCTTTAATGACAAATTGAAGCTTAATGTATTTCAGATCATTATTGAAAGTTAAAATTAGACAACCGACATCAGTATCACCTTTACGATTTTTGTCAAGGGGGCCTAAGCTAAATTTTTAATAATAATGTTTGAAATATAAAATTTGACTTCTACTCAAACTAGAGTTCTCAACACTCCATTCACTACCATTACTGTAATTTCTCAATAATCAAAATATCTTCTTCTTCTTCTTCTTAAAAGTTGTAAATCTACTTTGTATTACAGAAATATACATACGTATAAACTCATGCACAAATGTGCAATAACTTTTTATTACACTAATTGTTTAACATCCCAATTTTTATGTAAATTATCTAAAGCAATTCAATACAGATCCCGTTTACAGATCGCAAACATTTCGAATATTTCATTTTTAACAAAACAAAAGCATTTTTCACGTGTAAAGAAAATATATAATAGTATATAAAAACATTGAAATTAATTGTGTGTTATTGCCCCCCATTCATCTCAAAAACCTCTATCATTCTGTCAGGCATTGTTTCAATCAATTTCTTCAGGTAGTCTATTTTTATCATATCCCAAGCATTCCAAATTTCAACCTTGAGATCATTGAGATGATGATATTGACTGCCCATACAGACTCTTTACCATACAACTCCATACATTTTCCATAAGATTGATGTCTGGTGACCGCGAGGGCCATGGAATAACACCAATCTTCTCTCTTTTAAACCACTCCATAGTGGATTTTGATGCATGCACCGAAGTATTTTCTTGGTATCTCCAGTATGGCCCTCCTAAATGTGGTCCAAAGGGGATTAAATCGAGGGCTCTATGACATAAAGGCCTAAGTGACAAAATCTTCATTCCGAGTTATTAAGGGTTTTATGTTTGTATTGCCTTGCAGTTCTATGGAAGTAGCTTTTTATGGAAGTAGAATTCTACCAGTTGCAATGAAATTTTCAGTTAGGTCTCTTTTTCATATGAAAGATATGGTTCTCGGATTTCACTTAAGACATGTAACTCAATTTTTACAAAAATGTCACTTAAGCCTTTATGTCATAGAGCCCTCGAAATGATCGTACATGAATTCCTGACATTTTCTGGAGTCCAGTTTTTTTCTCCACAACACAATATCTGCCTTTCCTCCTGCTCCGAACGATGCCCACACCATAACTCCGCCTCCGCCTTGTTGTCTGCTCAGTCTTACCTTAGGTTCAGTGCGCAAGTCGTGCCAATATGAAGAGTAACCATCAGGGCCATCAATACAGAAACGTTTTTCGTCAGGAAAAAAGGATTTCTTTCCACTCGTGGCGCCATTTCACAGTTTTCTTAGGCTTTGCTTTCACGTTTGCAAATTTGAGATGGACATTCGAACTTAAGCTCTTCCGCACAGTTTGATGTGACACACATGTTGGCAGTTCACTTGCAATCTGATGCGTGGACATATCACTGTAAGTAGCAAGAGCTTGAATTCGCCTGTGGTCCCGAGGCTGCAGTTTTTGAGCTGTTCCATAGTCATCACCTTTCTTGATAATATTTTGGTAGATAGTTTGTGAACGCTGTATGACTGATACTATTTGCCTTGTTGACCTTCCTTTTCCGTGAAGAAAATGTATTTTCTTTATTTCTTTCTCAGTTAGTGATGTTCCGCGAGGCATGGTAATCATGACACACTTTTCGGAACAAAAAAATTACTGGACGACACTCTTCCCTTACTTTCAGAAATGTATTAGCTAAATCTGCATATTAAAAGTCATTGAATTGTTCAAAATCTAAAGATATCCTGAGTTTATATTTTCTTTACACGTGAAAAATGCTTTTGTTTTGTTAAAAATGAAATATTCGAAATGTTTCCGATCTGTAAAAGGGACATGTATTTAATTACTTTAGATAATTTACATAAAAATTGAGATGTTAAACAGTTAGTATAATAAAAAGTTATCGCACGTTTGTGGATGAGTTTATACCTTCTTTACAGGGTGTAAATAGATTCAAGTCATTTCATGATCCTTTCACAAAAATAGATCGTTTTGTACATAAGAAATAACCTGATCATGCTTAGAAATATAGAGCAAGCAGAGACACAACAAGGAACCCAGTTTGACTTTAAATGTTGCATGATCAGTAGTCGTATTTCTAGGCTCTTCAATTATAGGACAGAAAAGAAAAAAACAAAAACAAAAAAAACAGCTGATTTACAGGGGCATCCCAGAGCCAACGCTCGACAACTAGGGAATGGAAAAACAAAAAGTGGGGTTTCCGTTCCACTGAGTTATGCTAAGTCAGGATTTGGCAGAAGGCAAAGGGACATCTTAATGTGTGGCAATGCTGTAGATAGTTGCAGTAATGTCGTAACAACTTCCTAACAAACACTGGAACGTTACAACGTTTTCAAAAAGTGCATGTTAACGACTTACAAGGAGACAATACAGAATGTACATCAAGAGATTTAATGCCTGTTGTGAGATATAAGTATACATGAAGTACTTCAAAAATATGTATGAGTTTAGGGAGCAATACTACGGATTTCGAGATATTTGACACAGTTTTCAATGAATTTCCGCTAATTGCTTAAATGTTAAAAATGTGACTACGTTGTTTTGGTTGTCAACGATAGGTCGATGGCTAACGTCACGCATTCATTTGACCTTGAGGAGATGGGATGGGATCCGCTACATAATCTTTCTTCATTGAACAGTATATAAATATATGTATATATTGTGCTTGAGAAATAAGTGATCTTCAGATTTCTTATCCATATATTTTCATTAAGGTCCAAATATAATATAAACATAAGCCCCAATAAAATACATTGATATAAGAAGGGGAAAAAAATAGTTTAGTTGATTAAATATAAATGATCTGTTTGATCATTTTTATAAATAATCAGTAACTAAAATGAAGTAATATTTTCCCTCATCTTCTAATTTAAGGGGTTATTATTTAAATCTCTAATCGTTTTTCTAATGTAAGTCAGGAAAGAAAATGCATTCAAGTAAGGAGAAGCAAAACAAATTTAGAAAAAGGAGGAAAAACAAAAGAAAAGCCTATGTAGTGGATTCGATCCCAGCTCCTCAAGTTTAGAAACGCTTGACATTAGCCATCGAGCTATCGCCGACAACCGTAACAACTTAGTCGCTTTTCTAATATTTAAGCTATTAACGAAAATTCAATGAAAACAAATGTCAAATATCTCGAAATCCGTAGTGTGTTGGACCCTAAACCTATACATATTTCTTGACTTTCATCTCACAAAAGGCATTCAATTCTTCATGTACAGGGTGTCTTGTCTCCTTATTAGTGACACTCTAAATGACTACAATAAAACGGATAATTCCAGCAGGTTATTTCAAAGTAATAAAGCCTAAATGGTTTCTGAATGAATTTAGGAACTTGATATCAAGTTTCGTTTGCGACGAGATAAAACAGACTGTCTGTGGCGTAAATTATTAACATGGTATAAGAATGGTAACTATGTGATGGATCGATCAAGGAAAATACTGAATAAAAAAAAAATGTAATGGTACCTGAAATGTATTGGTTTGACGGCCTTCATGAAAAATAAAAACTAACTGTTGATGAGGCAAAATATAAAAGAAGAAAGTTTGGAGAGAAAACAGATTTACCAGTAAATGCATTGTTTCTTTCGAATTGTCTATTACAGATCATCCAGTTCCATCAAATGAAAAGAAGGACATCATATTGTCGTTGCTGTACTGTATATATATATATATATCCCTACCTAATCTACAGCAACTGCATTATGTTAGCATTGCCTAACACTCTTATGCGAAGTTTTCGTGCAGAATCCAAGTCTAGATGATTATACACTTACTGAAGGCAAATGACTCATCTACCAGTAGATATATGCATCTAAAAAATTCGCCAGTGAATTTATATATTAGTTTAATATAAAACTTAGGATTACTAAGATAATCAACAGTAAGTAAAGGATAAGTAATCAAAATATCTACACATTTAATCTCTGGGAAAAAATGAAGTTTATTCAACTACAAATTTTAATACAGATATTTCAAAGATACATAAACACAAAGAGAAAATAAAAAGAAACTGACCGTTAGATTACAGAAGAACGACGTCTGACAATTAACATTATAAAATTTAATTCTTTTATTTAACAAAGACAACCACTACTTTTAGTAATTAGTTAAAATTGTAATTTGTTTATGTATTTCAAAATAATTTTACAACTGATTTCCATATAAGTAAGCAATGTTAGTTTACCAAATATATTTCTATTCATATTTAAAATAATAATAATAATAAAGGAAAGGAAAAACAAAAAAATAAAAATAAAACAAATATATTAACGCATTCACACAAACCACAATATATGTATTTAAACGGTAATAAACCTAATGCAGAGAGCTTATATTACATAGATTTTATGCAAAGAAAATAGGATCTGATGCAATACCAGCTATTTGTTCGTGACTTGAATGAATAAGAACTGCTATCGCCATCGCAATCTCTGAAAATGGTGATTATAAAACTAAAATAAATAAATACATTTCTAATTTTTTTTTTTTTTCTCTTACAACTTTCAGTTTAAAATTGTTTTGAATTTAAGAAATCGATGTATGTGTATGTGAGGAAAGTCGTTTTAGGTGTTCGGCTTACAGACTGATAGTTTAATTTGCAAAAGAAGAAAGTATATGTAGCAATAATGCAGACAGACAGTCAAAACACTTCTCAGATTCTTTCATCCCCTCCCCCAAATTTTTCTTAATTAAAAAGAAAAAAAAGTAAACTAAACTACATCGAGGAAATTGCTTATTGCTACTCTCCTGATCTGAAACACAGAATTAGGCGAACGATTCCATTTTTTTTTGCTCAGAATTTCTTCAAGAGTATTCTTGGTCCACAGGCCAAAGAAAGGAACAGTGGAAATAATGCCCAACTATAATACAAGTATGGTCGAGAATCGTTGGGAGCCTAACCTCTCGCACACCCCACGGCCGGCATGATCTGTTGGTAAAGTTTTTTATAATACGAATATTTCGGGATTATGTATTTCAAACATTTAATGAATTCATTCTACGAAAATTTATATAAAAAAATTAAGCTGGTATCTAAATTTAAAACATTACCATTTTAAAACAAACGAGTTTAATCTGAAAGTGAGGGGGAAAAAAAGTAAAGAAAAGCACGCGAAATATGAACGAATATCGAGAATGCGAATTGGTCAAATCTTGATACTTCTAAACTTAACACGAACATCTGCAGAATGCAGCCTAATACTCATTTCATGTTTTCATGAAAATAAACGAACTGTCTTAGCTCTATAGTCATTCAATTAACAGCTACTAAATCAGTAGGCTTCGCATATAGCATCTTTTAACACAACAGGTGGATGGGATCTAAACTCATTTTCTATATAACAATTGAACTAACTCCGGAAGAGCGTCACTTTTTAGTAAATTATTGCTTTCTTCAAAACGAAATAACGTGTTAAAAAGGTACAACACTTCTTTAAGACATAATTTATTTTTGATCACATTTACATATGAAGCTGAAATTGAAGTAAGAACTTGCATAACTTCCGGAGTCGGAACTGAAGTTCAAAATATAAACAAAAATTGAATTAACAAAAAGCCTCTTTGAAAAGATCGTACTATTTTTAGTATCAATTCTGAAATTGATCAACTTTTTTTTCTTTGTGCCTATATTAATATTTCAAATACTTAATATTCGCTCAGCTATCCATCGCATAGTGAGAACTTGAGCAGGCAGCAATGTGGGGCGGGTAGACTAAAATAATTGCCCTTATATTTTAAATTGACCATAAATACTTATCTTACCAAATTTAAAGGAAATCAGACCACCCGCTTAAGTAGGAAATCATTTTTTGGAGGGAAATGTGGGCGGTGGCGGCGAGGACAAAAACAAATGTCCCATTTTTTTAAGTTGGACCCTAAATAAGCAACTTATCAAATTTTATGGAAATCCGTCCAGTCGTTAAAGCGTAATGCGTGTACAAACGAATATTTTTTGTACTAGTGGAATAGAAAGACTTCGCTTACTCAGTTAATTAACGATATACCAATTATAATTTATTATTATTAATTGCTGAAGATCAAGATGGATGTTGTATATGGATATAATAGAAATGAACTGCCGAAAGAACTTTCGTCAATCTACTTTCCAAATGGTTATGTTTCTCCGAATGTCAAATTCAAAACCTATCGGCAGTTACAAATGAATAGCTATTATCTATTACATCTTTCCTCGAAGTATGCAAAATATGATGAAGGATGTCACAGCTAATATTGATTGTTCAAATCCATATAAACTGAAAGGTTGTTATTTCCATCAGATCCTATTTATCAATGGACGAAGTAAAGTTGAGTGTCACCGTAGTTTTGCGCTATAATCCACAACTGAAACAGAAAATGCTCAATATGATGGCAAATAACCTCCTCTGTGCTCACATGCTTCTCCCGTGATGCGGAAAAGGACACAACTTACCATCAATTTCAGCATTCTGTCCTTCAACGTGGAGCGATTTTATCAGCAGATAAGCGTAGTTTTTACTTAAGTAATATAAGCTGTATGATTTAAGCTAACATTACTGCATTAATAAGTCACTAAAATTAATCAGAAAAATCATCATTAAATACTCAAAAAAGTTCAAAGTCTGAGATTTGATAATAATAGAAAGTATTTAATTAAAAGGAAAAATAATTATTACTGTAAAAATTCTCAACTTTTTATCAAAGAATTCAGAAAAAAATTGATAAAATCTGATGAAAACAAGAAACATTTCTACTAATTTGTAAAAAGTACTTTGAGAAAATATATAAATCTTAAAATTTATTTGTTATTGCTTATGATGTGATAACATAAATTTGCCTCTGA
This sequence comes from Thereuonema tuberculata, assembly GCA_023159025.1. NCBI lineage: Eukaryota > Metazoa > Arthropoda > Chilopoda > Scutigeromorpha > Scutigeridae > Thereuonema > Thereuonema tuberculata. Next base: position 179,241,311 of record JAFIDM010009631.1, read on the forward strand.
AAATATATGTCTCTGAAACAAGTTATACAAAAAACAAAAAACTAAAGAAAAAGTTACCGGTAAAGATCCAACCTGTTCCTCTCATTACCTAACAACAGAAAACAATACAGACCTCAAAAAAATAAAAAATAAAAAATAAAAAAACTACTAAAAAAAATGACTAGGATAGGTGGAAAGCACTACATTAATATCCATGTCTCTAACCATGGATCCTTTTTATTTATTTTCTTTTCTTATTAACGAATTAGATTCAAAGAAAATACTGAAAACGTTCTTCCAATAAATATTCTTACCAACTTATGAGGGGGATTCAGAATATTTTGCCAAAGATGATGATCTCAAGTTGGAGAGAAAGTATCCCCTAACTACTTAACAGCAGTGTACGACTTTAAAGGAACTAAACAAACATTCCAAATCGTATACAAACAAAACTGCGCGCAAATTATATTCTGAATAAACGGAAAGATTCATCACAGGAATATAATACGAAGTCTTCTATTTACAAAACTTTAATTCCTATCTTTGAAAAAAGCTGAAGATGTCAAAGAAAATTAAAATATTAATTTTTCAAATAATAAGCTTATTAAATTTTTAATCCATTAACGTATTCCTTGGTTGTTTTATTTTTTTTTTCATAAACCACAAAAACAACAAACAAGATATTCTCTAGTCAAAAATTTCAACGAAAATATTAAACTTGCATCATTATAACAGTACTTTTTGAAAATTAATATCCATTTTCAAAAATAAAAAAATGCGTAAAATCTGACTTATTAAGTTTTAATAATTTCTAAGGTTATTTGATTTTAATTTATAGTTTTTAATTATATTACTTATAAATAAATCTGAATAGTTAAATTTGACTGAATTTTAATTAAACTAAAAATTAGTTCTTTGTTTTGTTTTTTGATTTTCAATATATTTTTTATTAACTGAATTGGAGCGGCGTTCATCAAATTAATAATTTTCATATCTTCGGAAATTTCAAAATAAGGTTTGTAAATAGAAAGATTTATTATTAAACATCAATGGGTGAGACCAAGTTGTTTACTAAATGACATCCTAGAACAGCTGTTTCACACTCTTTGGCGATCATCAGCTAGTAGTAGTCACCAGTAAACAGCAAGGACTCAGTACAAAGGCTAATATTTAAGCTTCAGAGGCTCCTCTGCGATACCAAGATTTATTATTATTACAATACTAAGAAATCAAACCATATGGTAAATGTACAATAGTTTGTGAAATAGCCGTTTCAAATTTTAGTCAAATCCTTAAGTTAGCAGCTCTTCATTTTTCTGTTTTAAAAGTTTTTTATTCATTTAATTTTTTTAAAGAAAAGATTAATGAAAGACTAGTATTAGTTCTTAATTAAATGTGATAAAGTGTTTCAAATGAAATTTTCAACTCATGAGTTTATGTTTTTCTTTTTGTGTAATAAAAAGGAATTTCTTAATTTATCTTAAAATATATTTTTTGATGTCGTACGGGAAAAAAGAAGGAATATTAAACTAAAAAAAAAAAAAAAATTTCCAGTTTTTTGCAACAATGTGTACATTAATTCACGAAGCATTGTAATAAAAGCTTATTTATACAAAGTTTGGCGCCTTTACTGTGTAACGCTCAACATCTCCTGAAGAAGACCCAAAGGACTAGGCCGAAATCACCTGGAGTGGGTCTATTTAAAATGGAAATATAAGGTTCTTATCTAGCCATTTTTCTCAGCTACTGTCAATATACCATCCATTCTTAAAAGACTCGCCTAAAGGGTACGTTTATTTTGGGGGAGATCGATGAGAAGTAGAATATAGCACATCGATAAACACATTGCAACAAGACTAACTCTTCATTTATAATGGCAAATTTAGCTCATTGCTGAAAACTATACTTCTCTTAAAGCTAACCTGATAATACAGGAACAGCTACTGAATGTATACCTTCGCAATGAAAAGTAGTCCGTACATTAAATAATGATACTGTCAAAAATAAATGCCAATTAACAGAAATTATCATTTTAAACATGTCGTAATTTATCAAGGTAAATATTTTAAGGAGATAAAGACAACATTTCAGATGTTTATGAGTTTAAAAGTCATTAGTTGATTAACCAATCAAGGAAGCCTCACAGTTGAGTTAAGATGGCGTCTTCAAACGCAATGTTTTTCAACCAAATAAACCAACAAAACCCGAGACATCCGTCATTATCGTTCTCATGATCGTTATATTTAGAATATAGATGAAACATGGATAAATTTTGGCCATACGAAGCGGACGATACGGCACGATAACACTGTGATCTCCAGCTGAAACGCATTTGCGCGAGGGTTAGCGTTCATCGCGACATCGCTTTTTGATCCTTCGATATCGGCTCTTCCTCGGTTAATAATTATCCATGCAGGAAGTTCAGAAGGATTTGACGTTGGAGCGTGTGGTATATTTAAGGCTCAAAAAAAACTTGGGGATTATCCCGCAGAAATAAACGGTGTTTATTATGAGAAATGGTTTCTCGATCAGCTCGGATTGTAGGCCTAATACTGACGCTGAGACCGCTCTGAAAAATTGATTGTTGAAAAACGGCCCTTTTCAGGGCCACCAATTCTTTACGAAAGAGGATTAATTTGCTTTTCTATTTCACATGAATTTATTTTCAGAATAAAGATTATATTTGTTTATAAAAAAATCATAACATGACAATATCTCTTCCATATGTTTTAGTTATCATTTATTTGTTATAAAATAATAATAAAATTTGAAATACAGGTCTATGTAAAAATAAAAGTCAAATAAGAAAGAATTTCCATTACAATTTTAATAATTGTTTTAAAATAAAAACTGTAATAAATTTTCATTACAGAAATTTATATTGAAATTTGATTCTGAGTAAGTTGAAATACAATTTTTAAAAAAAAAGTTTTAATTTTTTTGTTTATTTTCGTTTTGTAACAAATATTGTCTTGTAACTTAAGATTTCTTTTAAAATTACAAATAGATTGTTTCTTTAATAAGTTTAATTTCTATCTGTTCTATTTTTTTTTTTTTTTTGAAATTGCTAAATATACAATAGAATTATATCGCGATAGCTGTAATGAGAATTCGTTTTGTTTACATTGGAAAAAGCGTCATGTGGGCGCGGAGGGATACTTTCAGATGCTCGGTGAGACGACTTGGTGTGATTTGACTCCGTAACTGTTTCTGTATTATCAGGTTAGCTTTAAGAGAAGTATAGCATATCGAGGAACATAACTCTGATTGAAAGGGGATCTTCATCGCTTTTTATCGCAAGGGTTACCTCTACAACATAAACAGCTCATTTAATCCCATTGGTTTGTATGGAGCTTCATTAGCTCTGTCCACTATAAACAAATCCTAAGATGATGGTGATAGAATTACAAGTAAAGAAGAATTATCCTAAATTCAAATTTCTAATATGAATGAACGAGACTTCCTAAATTCTTCAAAAGTCAACAGTGACATAATGAAACCTTATGACAGTATTAAAAAAAATAAAAAATAAAGAGGTTAGTATTATTCATGTGTTTCCAATTGAATTGGTGACCCTTTCAACATACTTCTATTTAAGACTTTCATTACCGGTAGAAGACAAATTATAAAGAGCAATAGTTAAAAAGTTACATAAAAATTAAATTTAAAAAGCAAGTGGATTACTTAAGTAATCAATTTATAAACGCAGAAACAATATGATATTTTTGGTTCAAATGAGAAATCTCAAAGAGGTAGTGTAGGATGTATCACAGATTGAATGATATTACTCTAGGGGAACAAAAATATGAACTATTACGTTTATACAGATTCAGTAAGATCCTTTTCATTTATTCATTCTATAATATATATATATTAAGTATATGTAAATATATATATTTATTAATTTATACTCTAGTACTTAGATAACCTTATTAAAAAAAATCAATTCAGTGTTTTGATCAACAGCATCTTTGCAGATATTATTTTACAATATTTATTATAAATTGTTTTTATTATTGTGAAACATATAAATATAGACTTACTTTTTTTTTTACCAATTTACAGATCCCAAACACTGTCAAAACACTCAACTGACTTTATACATGACAGGTATTGCAAGCTGGATAACATTGTCTAGATATTCATAAAGGAAAAATAGCAATATAAAGTATAAAGAATACATTATTTATAAAATAGCAAATATAAAATTAGTAATCAGAAGTGACTTAATAAAATATCTGTGAAATTCTGGAATTGAACTTACGAGATCCTGAGGTTCATTATTTAGTTCTTACTTTTAACTATTTTTTTTTTTCTACCAACTTTCCACCAATCAAACCTTTGGTTTGTTAGCTTATTTTCCTCCCACAAACTAAAAAAAAAATTGAAGGCACTTTACAGTTAAAAGATTAGACAGATTTCATCCACTATATTCTCCAAACAATCACAGAGAGTTGTCTTAAGACTGTTAAGGGACAGTGCATAAATACGTTTGGTGGTTTTTCCTTACCCTGTTTTAAGGCATCTGAAACGTAAATAAAAATCTTTACATAAACCTCTAACATTCAAATATATACATTTATCAGAAACAATAAAAAAGCGATCTTCAGTTAATCGGGTGGTTGTAAAATAGCACTTTTTAGAATCACCAGCTTTTTTTCTCATTTTGTTAAATATTAATTGCCCTAATTATTTTTATTGTTATTATTTTGTTTTATCAAAATAACCATTGAAGAGGTGCACAGCACATGTCTTACATATTAAACAAGCTTATAGTTTAGATTTTGATGATTCTTTCATTTACTAGATATCTTTCTAATAATTTCATAGTTAAGCTTTTAAAATATTTTTAAAGAATTATTCATTTTATTAGAAATAGAATTTTGATCCTCTAAATTTGTTCCAACCAAGTTTTTGGAAAAACCTCAGATTTACCCACTATCGCTTTAATAAAGCACAAACGGAAATAGTTTCTATTTCCAAAAAACAAAAAATACTGCATTTACAAAATATTACAAAATGTACAGTAAAGATTATTATTACTAATAGAAATTAGTAAACCTAAAATTAAGAAAATAAAAAGAACGAAAACAAATACACCAAAAGACAGCATCATATAACCAAACTTTCTTTGGAAACAATAAAACTTCGGAAATGTACGATCTGTACCGTACTGACATCACTCGTCATTATAGAAAACAATCATCTAAAATTTATTTTAGAAGTGGTGTCTGAAATTATAAGTTATAAACAAGGATAAAAGCACATTCCTTAAACTTAATTCATTTCTTAAATATACAATTCATTTATTTTTAAAGAAGGTAATTTATAACTAAAAGATTTTAAAAAAAAAAAAATGTTTTCCTATTTATTTTTCCTAATTTTTGATCGATAATTTTCAATTTAACAGCGCAAATATTTTTTAGTCAAATATAAATATGCTCTGAATTGTTTCACAATTAAATTTGCTTTGTTTATTGAAGGTATTTTTATATTACTAGATTATTAACGCATACAAAGCTTATGATGAAACTATCTGCAAATTTCTGAAAAAATCTTATATACTTTAATAAATGAAACCTAATTTCTTTATTAACGAACTATTAACCAATGCGGTATATTAAAAAAATAAATTTAAATTCTAAATGATTTTAAGAAAACATGTTAGAAGAATAATTAATAAAGAATATTATCAAAGCTTAATAATACCAATATACATTTTCGTTAGAAATGTTTACTTTTCCATGAGTTCTGTGGCTTCGGCTTCCTGGAAATGGAAACATAATGGAAGTAAACATTTCATTATTGGTTTTTCCACAACACATTTTGATCAAGATGTCTGCATTTAGAAATTTTTATTTTTAATAATAATAATAAATCTTTTATTATTCTCGAAAGCAATTGAATCTTGCAAATTTGTCTAGCAGACAGCCTGCCAAGAATTTTACCTTATAATATCTAATTTATAATTTTAAAAGCTTTGTTTCTTAGAATAAACTTTTTTTAAATGAAACAAAAGTTCTGAAATTGTAAGACTTTCAAAACTGTAATATTTTCGAGATAAAATCTTAATTATTATTCTCAATTCCCCCCCCCCTCAAAAACATTTTGTTTTTTAGTCCTTTCGTATCAACTGTATTTTTATTATGTAAAAGCAACGAGATAATATACAGTTCTACAGTCAACAAACTAAGTGATACAAGCAGTTTACAGCAATAACATTATAATTACGGATTCTTTACTTCCGCATTCCAGTACCATTAACAAAATTATTACAAATCCAACAAACAATTAAATGTTTAAACAATGAAAGCAGCAAGTATTCATATTACAATTTATTTTGTTTGTTATAAAAAATAAACTTTATTTCATATTTTACACATTTCAAGTTTTTCCTTACTTGCTAGTGCTAATAGTAGTTACAAGGACTGGAATTGATAAGTAGAATTTTCTAAAATTTCCAATTTAAGATTTTTTCTCTCTCTCAAAAAATATAGATTTGGCTATTCAATAACAGCTAGTTATATAGAAAAGAATATTTCCACGTTTATCATTACATTTCTGATATGTTATGTTTTTGCAATGAAGGTAAATTTATATTAACAGTGAATACTGAATGATTCTAAAAATAAGAAGCATATGTACGAAAGTTATAATTAAACAGAACTTAAAAAGAAGTTTTTGGAATGGCTTTCACAATTTTTCTCGGAAAAAAGAAAAGCAATATTTTTACAAAATAAATCAGGAACTGCTTTACACTTCCTTTGAGTTTTACTGATATATTAACAACATTCTGAACCATCAATCAAAAAAATTACAAGGGATATGTAGAAAGATGACTTTTTATTTTCTTATTTACAATGATATATTAAAAATGTTTGAATCTTCTGATTTTTTACATGTACAGGAGTTCCAAAAGAATAAAAATAGAAATACCACAAAGATCCTAAAGTGAATCTATTGCAAAGTGATTTCTCCACAAATAATGCAAATACACATTATAATGTTTCTGTAGTTTTTTTAAAAAAACCTCAACCCATTAATGTTGTGGGTTTCGTGAAGGTGGACGATCCATGCTGGGCAGGTTTTCTCGGGGTTTTCCCGTTTCCTCTGCACTTCTCCCACCACACTCTCTCTCTCCGTCTGTTCTCATTTCCATGGATAGCACAATAGACCTACACGTCGCGGTGCTTGACTCCCCTTCCACCCACATTCACCACAATCAATCAAAAGAGCAAAAAGAATAGATTATGTCATTAGACTAGAGAATAAAACTGGCCTATTATATTTCTTTAATACTATAAGAAAAAGAAAATATGAAATACAATGAAGATGACTTGTTACTGGCTCTCCTGTCAATTTCATACAATAATCTGTAATATATTGTAAAATATTTAAATGAATTTAATCGGATAAAGCTCATTTATACAATGAAATACTGATGTGCTTTTTAAAGAAAAGAATTCCAACTGAAACGCGTAACTCTTGGATTACCAAAAAGCAAAACGAGAATAATGACTATGAATAATGTATTCAATTAAATGAATTCTGTTCTATTAAGCTTTATTATAAGTCGTCCATTACATAAATCTTTTCTCTTGTTTAACAGACAATGCAAACAGCGTAATATATGAGCAATCCTTTTCTGTTTTCCGGATTTGAGGAGAAGGCATTTGGTTCTACAGAAATTTTCCAGCCATTTGAAATTATTTAGGTTAGACTTTCAGATGACTTACAATTTTATTTAAGTTACTAATGTCTGTCGAAAGGCTTAATTACTCTATATCGCTCATTTGCTCCAACGACGACTTAACTCAAAACGATCAGTTTCGAGTTATTTGCAAATTCTGCGATGTGATGATTCCCTAAATCTAAAATTAATACAAATGCTATCCGAACCAAACAAATCCGATGAACGTAAATGAAAGAAAAGTGAAATGACCGGAAAAGAGTACAAATAAAATGTTTCCAGTCCAGCTTTACAGTCACTGTAAAAAGCTAGCAACGTGTAAGATGTGAATGTTGCCATCAACACGCTCCACCAACCCGTCACATTTACTCAAAAAAAAAAATAAATGAGCTTTTGTTCCTGAAAATACGATCGGCAAAGTTTAACATTTACACATAAATTATCTATACAGAGGAATCTATCACGTATTTACCTGAATGTGAATATATCTAAGAAGCATCAAAAATAATTAAAAAGAACATCCACAGTTCAAATGTTCCTTCTGTTCTGCAAATACAGAAAGAAACAAATTCATTCAATACAGATGAAACGATGTACAAATATCCATAACTTCATTTTCCTTATAAGATTTTATAAGTTAAACTACTTTTTTGTTGCCGGTTTGTTTACTTGTGTGTGTGTGTGTGTGTGTGTGTTAATATGTATATAATTTATATCGTATATCCTTCGATATCGTGTATGTATGATCCAATTCCTGATTTATGATTATTTAAATCGCTTTAGAGGACGTATTGAGAAATATCCACAGCGCATCGTGATCTATTTCAAAAGCGAAAATATGTTTAATATTGGCGTTTGGTCGTTCAAAAGCATTTAAAAACAACAACGATGTTTTTCGGTCAATGACCAATTTTAGATTATGGGAGAAATACCCATAAATAAAAATCGACATCTTTTATTTTTTCTCCTTTATTAATATCCTTTAATATAGAAACTTTTTATCACAAATAAAATTCTCTCTCTGTCTTTTCCTGAAAACTAAAATTAATCTTGTGAATGCTTTGTAATTACTATTGATACACTTAAGATATAACGATTTTCTGATACACAAGCTACAGAAAGGAGTCTTGCCAATAAATTAACGAAAATGTTTCGAGGTTGAATACATCACCAATATAAAGGAAGTGGAAATTTTGGAAAGAATTATGAAATGGAGTTGTTTTAATAAATATTTAACTGAAATAAAATAGAATAAATGGAGGGAAACATTCTAAATGTTGTAAATGCATCATTTGTACTATCAATGCAATTAAATAAGACACTTTGTGACTGGTGAATATACAAATATATATATATAGATATATTCTGACCACGACATTATTTTTATTAAAGAATGAAAATGGTTCCTCGAAGCAAATATACACAGCTTTTGTCTTTAGAATTAAAATATTTGAACCTGATTTCACTTTCATATATTTAAAACAACTAGATTTCCAAACAGAAATTTAATGCATTAAAAATAACTAATGTCTTCATGAGGAGTTTTATTAACTCTTGAGAAAATAGTTTTGTTATGATTGATATATTAATTACAAAAACTTATTTCATCTAAATATTGGCAGGCGAAAATATTTACTAATATTTTTTTTTTACCAACAATATACTTCAGCATAACATTTTACATTTTTTTTAAAAAAAATCATCTTATAAAAGTTATGGTTCTAAGCAAATAATATCAAAATATTAACATTTATCAAATATATAACTAATTTTGCATACGAAACATATAACAGTAGTAAATTAATTTTTGTGATGAATAATATTCCAAAGGTAAACTGGCCATTATAAACTGGCTTCTTCACTGTAAATATATGATTTTCATCCTTGTATGTTTCAACTACTTGGATGACTATATAATACTGATGCAGTTGATGGTTGAGATTTTTCTTGCAGATCCGATTTATAAGGCAACTGGGTGGGAATCATCCTCTCGTTCTTCCTTTGATGGTACTGAATCCTTGGATGGAAGAGATTCTGAAGATGAGGTTGTAGATAAAACTGAGGTTTGCACTATTGGTGACTTGTGCTTTCGCTGACGCCACTTGTGAGGGCTTTTCTTGGGTGTCTCTGAATAGTCATGAGAACTACTTGCAACATGTGCTCGGATACCAGTGAGTCGAATGCCCGTGCGTCCTGATACGTAATCGTGAAGTGAACTTTTGGGAATGCCAAATGTGCTGGCTGCCTTTAGCATTGACATGTGACCACTCTGTACAGCCTGCAGAGCTGCCATCAAATGAGCCAGTGTCCAAGACTTTTTACTTGATTTGCTGCTCAACCCTGATGCACCTGTTTTCCAAATAAGATAATTAGCTTCAAAACCTCTCAGTTAACATCATTCAAGCATAATTACAAATTAAGTGAAATTCAATAAATGTATTACTGTAAATTCTTCAAACCTGGGTTGTTTTTTTGGTTTTTTTTTTCCCCCAACTAAAAGATTTTTGCTAACATTAAAATTTGGTTGATCATAAACTGATAAAATCTGAGATATAAATCATTAAGATTTACTACAAAATTTCAAAATCTACTGAAAATCGAATTCATGAATTTCATATCAAATTTTAGTTGCATTATTTACAAGTCTGCTTCACCATTAGCATTAGTTAATTTCTAAGCAATTTCGAAAAATGAACCACAATTATGATACAATATAATGCCGTTTTACATTTGCCTTAACATCTAAGCACGAAATACTTGCGTACACTAAAGGAGAACAGGAGTACACAGCATTCCAAAGGCAGAGTTTGTTTTCCCTCTTCTTTTTTCTAAAGTTATTACTTTTTTATCAATTATTCTAAATTTGATCAAATTAAGAGATTTTGTAAATGTAAATATAAAAAAAAAAATTATAAAACAAAATCATGAAATTACTCTTGTCACAAGAAATTACCAATGATCATTTCGTATAACAGGGCAAAACTCATTAATAAACTAAATAAATTAATGTGAAGCTCCTAAACAAATATTTGTACAAGGCATATGAACTTTAGTAACATATTAATATATTTAGAGAGATTAAGGGAGGAGAAAAATATTATTGTTAATTTTTTAGAATTAAATAATAATAATATTCTACATATTCTAAGTTAACCTAAAAACAAGGTAAGGCTAGTTTTAGCTTTGTAATTTTCTTTTTAACTTAATAGTTCTTCAGAAAAGATTACTTTGTTTCATTACATTTCTTTTAACAAGTCAATGATCAAAACCAGAGTAAATTAACTTGTTTTAAATTAACTATTTTTTTAACTTAATGGATTTTTTTTTTGGTTAAACTTTAATTATTCTTAATAGATTTCTTACGTTATTACGCTTTTTGGCTTTCTTATGTTTATAATATCAAGCCATGTTTCCATCAATTATGTAAATTTTATTTTAAAACGTTATCGTAATATCATTTTTATGTTCTCCAATAAATCATTTAACCGACTTTAGTTTTTCTTTTCAGTGATCTCTTGTCAATATCGGAGCTTCATCAATCTATACATGTTCCTTCTGAAATCATTCTAGAATAATGAGAACTAGTAAATATGGTTAAAATGCATATTGAATCACTCAACATTCAATATATCAAATTTATTTGGACTCTCCCTCTTAAATTATTTACGAAAATACATACATTCCCCAATTCCGTGGCTTCCCGGAGTTTTTTCCGACAGGTTCTACTCAATGTCCAGGTAAATATATTTCCCCCCCCCCCTTAATATGGTAAATGTCAATATTACTTTTATAATAAACGGTCGTCTTATAATAAATTCTTTCCCTTTCCAATATTTGGGATATCAGAAGCAAAGTTAGAATCGAAATTAGAATCTTACGACTAGTCGTCGCTCTATTTAACTTTAAAAAAAAAAAAACTGAAAAAAATTTAAATAATCTACTTAAATTTCCAATCTCTAATTTTCTGAGTTGTGTTGTTAAAACAAAAGAAATTCATTATTTGAAGTTAAAAATTAATGAGCCAATTAAGATAATATAAAAAAACTATTTCCGCTCCCCTTACTTGGGTGATTCACAGAATTTTTGATGGAGAAAACTTATCTTCCCAAATTATAAAGAAGAACGGATTTTATTAATTCATTTATTTATGAAAGCTTTAACTATTTATATATATACACACACACACATTTTATATAGTTACAAAGTTCATATGCCTAGATGTTTTATATAAATAAGAATAAAACATAAAATAAAATTTATGACCTTTACATATCAAACTTTAAAAAAAAAAAAAATTATTTTTATAAATTAAAAATATAAACGCAAAAAAAAATATTAATATTATATGCGGGTATATTAATTCATATAGTCAAATTAAAAATAGCTATACTTCATCTGAAATCATACAAAGAGATGTTACGTTAAAATGAGCTCAAATTGCATCGTTTTATTTTCAGCTTGAATTTACGACATGAAACGGTTTAGCTTAATATGAACCCAGATGAAGTTTTACTTAAAACAATAAAAAAAGTAAAAATCTAGGTAAAAATATAAAGATAAATATTTTACTATGCAAAGCATATCCTTTCTCTAATATTCAAGTGAAATATAAAATAAATAAATAAATAAATAAATAAATAAATAAATAAATAAATAAACCATAAATTTTATTGAGAATGAGAAACTCTAAATTAATGAAAAATCCAAATATTTAAAAACTTTTGAAAGACCTAAAAACTTTAATAACATTCTTTGAAATTGCAAATTCTACTGTTTTATTTCTTGTGACAGAGTATAATTGATAATTTCTTAGAAATGAATCTGAGAAGAACTATCTTATTTGCTAATGATGTAACACCAATAACAGATTAAACTTTAATTTACATACTAAAGATTTGTTCAGAGTGCAGCATGTTCAATAAATGGAATTAATACAAATACCATTCATAAATGCCTTTATTTATTTCTAGTAAAGTACTTATTTTCTACAATGTCAACAAAATTTAACACATTTCATTCAATCTCCTGACAAAAAGAGATTCACATTTAAATTAAAACATATAAAGAGTAAAGCACACATGAAAATGACAGAGCATTAATAATAAGTTACTTACTAACAGATTACTCAATATCAGTCTATATATTACAGAACATTTGTCTTCAGAACTGATTGATAGTTTAAATTTTAACATTTTTCGAAATCTATATTTCTTTAAATCAACAATTCAATTATCAAATCTAGTTTTTGATTGGGTTTAATGGTGTAACAGCAGCTATGGCTATGATGCGCCAGGAAAGGTCAAACAAAATAAAAAATCCTATTTTTGAATGATACCTGATCCCCCTCAATCTTAATCAAGTGAAACGTAACTTTATTAAAGATATAACATTTATAGGTTAAGACTGCATAACTTAGTGGCATTTCGATTTCGGCTGGAATTTTTTGTTAAAAAAAAAAAATTGTAAAAAATTTATTCATTAAAAAAACGAGATCCAAACTACAAAAGTCTATGTTCCATAGAACGGACAAAAATGAAAGTACACAGTAAAGTTCGTAAATTCAAAATAGTCTATGCAAATAAATCTGTTGCACCGACAGTAGACAATAGTGAGAGTTCATTGGGGCCTATAAAGAGGTCTAAAATGTGAACTAACATTTCGATTGATCGACAAACCAATCAGACCTATTCATTTCTTTTGTAACATTACTGAAGTAAAATATATTTTAAAATGATTCCAGAACAAAGAAAAAGAATGACGTGAAAACGTAGTAGGTAGAATGGAAAGATTGCATAATACGTAACAAAATAGCACTTATTTACCTCCAACTTGCTTTTTAGTAACTGGAGAAATTACACTAAAATCAGAGCTAAATTCCTCTCCGTAAAAATTAAAAAGCTTTAACATTAAACATAATAATAATAATAATAATTTTTCATTTTCCAAGATGTTTGAGATTTTAGAAATATATAAGGTCTTTCTTTTGATTTCTCATGATGTAATCACAGTCGAAGTGAATAGTTATTATCGAAAACAGAACTAAGGAATGCGACCATGCCCTTTTTTTAAAGCTGATATAATTATATTTTCTGACTGTCATGAATGAACAGTAAGGCTAATCAGTCTAACATTTTATATCAAAATTAAAATCTACATAATGGCAACTATTGTAGATTATACTTTGATATCAACGAAGTAAAGAAATCGGAAAACTTATTTCAGAGTTATCAAATGATTGTCTTAATATGCAAAAACTCATTATTATTTTTTTTTCCTTGTAACCAAATTCAACTTGTCCTCATTTTTATAACGATATACATTTAACAACTGACTTAATGAGATCCTTGAAATTTTTATTTCGATTCACTTAATTTACTTTATTTGGATAATAACTAGCTAGCATGTAAAGTTTTATACTTAGTAAAGTAAATAATACTGTTTTTCAGACATTTAAAAAAAAAATAATAATAATAATAAAAAAACCTTACAAATATGCTTATGACTTATAGAATAAAAAACTTTTCTCAACTTCAGAAAATTATGAAGCAAAAATTTACATACTTAATCTTTAACATGATTTAGAAAGTCCTGTTATAAAAAAAGATCCAATAATGTTTCAAAATACTCTGAAATGAGCAGTAACAAAGTCCAAAGTCAATCTTGATTGAAAAAAGAGAAAGAAAACATTCAAGAAAATTCCCTGGGAGTGGAAAAAAGAAAAAGAAATTTATGATGTTCACCAGAAACATAAAATTGAACAAAATACTTTTCCTGGTTTTATAGAGAACTATAGACAATTAACGTGTCTATAATTATCTCTCGTATTTTGCAGCATGTATTTTCTTTTTTTCATTCATTTATTTTCGAATTTAACTTGAAACATGGTAGCATCAAGATTTAATGAGCTAGAGCTGAAAATCGTCCAAAATAGATGGAAATCTAAATCATTAAGAAGATATTTACTGTTGAATGTACTTTCTTCTTTCTTACTATACTAATTAGCAAGCAAGTTCAAAGTTGCATTTACAATATTTCAAGGTTAAAACAAACAGAACAAATCAATTTTCGTGTCCCATCCATCTTCTTATATATTTGAAAGTCTTATAGAAATATCCTGTTTACCCCACTGATTGACGAAGTGATAAACATAACCAATACAATTATGTATCTTTAGAAAGAAAGGATTATTAGCCAACAATTACTTCTTACTGCAGTGAATTCGGGATAAAGAAAGGAGGACTACTTCAAATATACCTCTTCTTAGTTTTTTATTATACCAAATTTTAGAGAAAAAATAAATGCTTACAGCCACCGTATTCTTAGAGTTGTTTTCCGAGAGATTTCTTTAAAACTGTTGTGGTACCAGGTGCAATTAACCTAAGTTTAAAGAGGAAACAACAGGAAAGTGTTGTTTCGCGAAAATACAGCTCTTCAGCTTGCATCACAATTTCAAAACATTGGCTACTACAAAATGGCTAAAAGCGATAACCTCGGATGCTTTAAAGCCGCTTTTGTACAAAGGCCGATAGCTGCCATTTATTATTTTTTTTTTCCACATTGGACGGAATTCAATGTATAGGTGTCTTATTATGTTATTACAAGAAATGCAGTAAATATTACAAAAATTTCACTTTTACCCTTCTTCAAATTCAAAGTACATTAAAATATTAATGGTATAATGTAATTGGATGCAATCGATTTGCCACATCTATTGATATATAAAATACAACATGCATTCATTAGTTTAAGAAAACACCGCACACATGTGATAACAAACGTTGTAATTCACCGCCTCCATTAGTTGCAGATTCGTTTAAGACTGTCTCCTCACACTGTTCATGCTTCTGTTCAAGTCTTTTCATTACAAATGTCAAATAGCTCAACAGTAAAGACAGTTCTCATCAAAGTTATTCAAGCAAGACAAAAATAACTTGAATTTAGCAAAGCTGCTTTAACCCTTATTATCACATAAATGCAATGCGATCGAAGAAATAAAGGTTTATATGTTAATCATAGCAAATAATTATGATAGATATAATAGTACCTGCCGTAGCAATTCATTGCAACTCAGAGTAGACGAGGGAGGAATTCCAAAATGGAGGATAAATTCTGCTGTGCCGCCAATGATGTCTCCTAAAAATCTGATGAGGAATTCTACTGTCGCTCAAATGATTCCTGAAACACTAAGTCATGAGAAGTTAGTACTCCTCTAGAAAAAAAGGTGTGAACTTGAAACTCCAAAAACCCAAGATTATTTTCTGAAGCCTATGAAGATTTTCTTCTGACATTCATCATTTTTTTTTATACAAACTCCTGCAGGAATCTCGAAATTTGTAAATAGGAACGCTCTAACATCCAATGTATGTAATGCATTACTAAGTAAATGTTATGCTAAATATAAATATGGGATTTCAACAATGACCTGAATCATAACATTCTGAAAATTTTAGTATTTAATAGTTTTCTTTTTACTTCGAATTTCTTTTCGTATACTGTTGATTGCTAGGGATATACTAGGTCAAGGATTTCACAATGTTTGAATCAGAAGTTCCCAAACCTCTTGAAAGTTTGGAGAAAAAAGGAAATCTTTATATATATAAAGGAAGAAGTCTGTTTATTTGTTCGCTATACTCCTAGGCTCTTTGATCTATATGGACCAAACTTTGCACAATTACTCTTTAGGACCCTGCGGAAACAACAGGCTACAAAGAAACCTGGACACGTCTATCCTTCCCCCTGATATAATCCCCTTGACACACTCGTATAATTTTCAAGTATTGACTTATTAACTCACTAACGTCTCTAAAATGGAAGAGTTGGTATGACGCAGCGGTTAAAGACTGTCCTTTAGAGAGTTATAATTACAGGGTTCAAATCTGCTTGGACGCAATAAGCTTTTTTTATTTAGTAATATTTATTTATTTCATTTCTTTCTGGGTTTTTTTTTTTTTTTTTTTTTTACTTTCCTTCTTTATTTATGATAATGAATTTTCTTTTCTTTTTTATTATTTAGAATTAAATAATATTCCTGAAAAACAAATTTAACATGGAGAAAATAAATAAGAAATAAAAATCAAATACTGCACATAAATAAACATTCACATTTGAGTTTATCATCAAAGGGAATCGGAACGGTAGTTTCGTCCTTTTTAGGGACGATAAATTTATTTTCGCGCCTTTCTGGGTTTATCATCGAAGCAGGGTGGATCGGGCTGATGAGTCCCTAAAAAGGACGAAACGGCCGTTCCCAATTCTCTCTGATTATAAGCTCAAAGGCGTGACTGTTTATTAATGTGCAGTATTTGGTTTTTAATTCTTTTTTTTTTTTTTTTTTTAATTCAATGTTCTTAGTTGAAGAATAACGAAAACACGGATCCGGACTAAGGGTGTAAGCAGGGGGACAAAAAACTTTCTTGAAGGGTACGCATATCTCTGAAACCGATTTACAGTAGTTGGAAACACGGAATTTGACATGAGTGTTCTTTGTCAAATCTAAAATATACGAATTTTCGATATTAGCGTCCTAGTGGTGTAAACGGGAGGGGGAGGGGGGAACTCTGTTAAAGAATATGCATTTCTCTGAAACCGTTTTAGCTGGAAACACGAAATTTCACATGTGTGTGCTTATTTCTAAGTTTCAGTTTTTAGTTTACTTTAATGTAATTTGGTTTTTGGAATAAATAAAGCAAGGCAACATATGCAAAGCTTCTGGAGCGAAGCGACGGTAGCTAGTAAACCAATATATGATAACTAAATCTTCATTATTTCATTTTTTTACCAGTTATTAAGACACTCGTTTCTAACGATGTAATTTTTTGATATTTTTTGGGACGTCATATTAACCTAGTTCCATAGTAGCTATTTACTATTCAATTAATTCAATATTCAAGAGTAAAAATAAGTTTGCTAGAAGCTGAAATTCATTGTAGTTGGCTCTCAACATTCAGCTTTGCTGTATGACCCAGCCTAATAAGTATTTGAAAGCAAAGAAAATTAACAAAGAAGAATATAAATGTAAAAGAAAGTTTTTTTTTTTTTTTTTTTTAAGAAAAAAATAGCAATGTCATTAAGTACAATTTTACATTAAAAAATCCAATTAGATTTGGTAAATATAAGTAGCACAATTGTCATTACAGTACTATCTTTTGCAAAGTGAATAAAGCAAATTCATCACATAAAATTTAATAACAATAATAAGGCCTTTAATTTTCATTAAGTTTTCAAATAGGAACCATTAAATACTTAAAAAAAATTTAGTATTCGTCTTTTCGATTTAAATTTTTCTTCTTCTTTTGTTACCTAAAAATAAGAAACTTATTTTTTTTAAAAAAATAAGAATCCTTTCTCTCTCATTTATTTTACTTTTTAATACATTGAATTTTCGAAGAATTATGGAAAGTTCAATGTAGAAATCATACATAGGATGTATGATTTCTAGATATCTTTTAAAGTATCACTTACTTTTTTGGCTTTTTATTTAATTCAATAAAATGATTTTCCAAAAGTCCGTGCTCTGAAAATACAATTTTATCTGCTAATATTCTTATCAATGCATGTAGACTAATGATCTGAACTCCACATCAAACCAAAAACTTAACTCAATAAGAATACTAGTTTTGCTAAAGCAAAAACAAATTAAAACCCCCAAAACACACAGGTTTGAAGGAAAATAAGGAACTGCCATCCCTCTTAAAACTTAAAATTACACTAAAAACAGTAAATGTCTGAATTTCCAATTGCTACGGTAATTTATTAATGCTACATAAAATCTGAAGATTCCTCAAAACTAAACTCAAAAATGCTAGATCAGTTAAAATTTGTGGGAAACTTTTTCTTAATGCAAGAAAACTGGCCTCTTCCTCTCCATGTTTCCTCATTCAGAACAATAAACTTTTCAAAACTGCCAAGTCAAAAAATTTTTGAGGCTCATAGCTAAAGACAGCTTACAGGGTCATATATGCGAGTGTAATAATCACAATCTGTAGAGACGGTAGAACAACTAATTTAAATGGCTGAAATGATCACATTCCATTACGGCACACCTTCTTATTGCTTTGTTCGATTTGCAGTTGGCTTTATAATTTAAATTTTGTACTTCTGATGCAAAACCCTCTTCTACACAAAATTTCAGGATTAAAAAAAATTGTTTGATGTCGAGTTTGGGTCATTATTCCTATATTGCCGTTTAAAACTAAATATTTAACCATCCAACACTGATCCTTAAATATTTTAACTGTGAATGCTAGAGATGATTAGATTATTTCAAATTTAAAAGAAAATTTTACTGTTCATCAGCATTTTACCAGGTAAAATGCTAATCAGTCCCTTTTATTTCCCTTTTTGTTTTATATCCCCGGCTCAAATTTTTAGCAGAATGACTAGAAATAAAGTATTCAAAATGCAATTGAATTCCATAAGCTTATATTTACAACAACTTTGATAACAAATGTAAACTCTCTTTGAAATAATACATTACCGAAAAGTTTTGCTTGTATTATTTATAAATACATCTAGAATATTACTATACAGTTTAAATGCTTGAAACGTTTAACAAAACAGTCAATCTTCGATATATTTTTAAAACGTTCCTGTAGGATGTAATAAAATTGGGAATACAGTTTTTTGTCAATTTCTTGGAGGGTTTGCCATCGAATCATAAAACTCGTAATGTAAATAAAAAAAAAATATTCAGTTATGCTTTATGCAATCGTTCTATAGATGAAGATCCAACTCTTGTTTCTTTAGGACTTTCTTTTAATCTTTTCTTGATGCGCCATAAGGAGGTTTTTGGAATCTTAAATAGACTGGATGCCTGAGTGAGTGACATTCCTTGCTGCATTGATTCCATGGCCATATGTAAATCTTGACAAGTATAGGAGTACAGCTCTCGGGGTTTGCTAAAAACTGATACCAATAGGTAGGATCTGTTATTTCATTCTAATAACAAAGTTTACTGTCTAAATTTCTAATTTAATAAAAAGTAAAAATTAATTTCTCTATTTGATTTCGTGAAAAAAAAAAAGCCCAAACGTATTAAATTCATTATATTTAGGATATCTTCGAAAATTAACGTTCTTTATTGACATCAATTTAATTTCAAACAGTGAATTACTAATAAATATATTTTTGAACTGTTTTGATGGGAAACAGGAACAGCTATTATTTCGACTCTTTTCCTTTTAATGATTTAATAGTTGTTTTAGGCACACATTAACTAAAAATAAAGTTCCCTAATTAAAACTAAGTTAAAAATCAATATACAGGAAAAAATAATAAGCAGCTAACAGAAGATAGAATAAATTTAAATATATTTAAAATTTAAACTGCGAAAGTCAGGATTGTTTTAAAGCAAATTCAAGGTCTAAATACTAAATCATTATGGAATTGTCAAGCATCATAATTAAAATATTTTCATCGGCTATTACTAAATGGATGAATCCAAAGCAGGCAGAGCAGTAAGTATAGGAACAGCCGTTCAGTCTGTAACAACCGACAACTTTGAAGCCTTCAGTGTTATTTAGAAAAATGGGGTTGTTATCAGAAACTTCAGATAACAGATTTGTGATGCTCAGTCTCAGATGTAAAAATTAAGACCTTCCATTTCTTCATCGGGGAAAAAGGAATTCATTTTCAATCTTAAATATCTTGTCCCGATCGGGGTACAAATGTCTTTGCGTCAAGTTCGACAGAGAAGGACACCTTCTCCATACACCTGAGTTATGTTCACATCAAAACAATATAATTCTTGTTATACAGTTATAAAAAATTATATCAATGTTAATAATACTTATCTAGTGTTCTTCAAATAAAAAGTATTTAAAAATATTGTGTTTTGAGTTGGGGCGGGCCTTGTTAGATGTATATTGCATTTATAAAAGTTTATAAATATTTTACAAAAGTTGTTTCCTTTCTTCTGCCTCCCGATAATGTATCAATACAACGCCAGAAAAAAAAACAAATAAAGTAAATAAAATATGTCACCTATGTCTACAATCACCGTAAAAAAAATAAATAATAATACCAAGATTAATTGATGTGGTAAAGTGAAAGGGCTTAGGCCGATGCTCCTCCTTCTTTTCTAAATGCACAGATAACTCAAATATTAAATGCGTTACGCAGCATTTTCTTTGCAACATTGCCCTTTTCTCTATATGTTATGAGCCTCTCTACAGTATAATCCTCTTAACTAAGAAAGCAGCAGTTATGCTTCTGTATCAGTGATTCTCAACCAGTGTACCGTGAGAAACTCTATGGTGTGTCGTAAGGAAATCTGGGCTAACAGAAATTGAAACATTCAGTTTCATTCTAACAATTAAGGTTAATAACTTATTAATTCACAATCAAATTATTTTAAAATATATTTCCTGATATTTTTAAAATGTTATTTATCTCTAAATCAGGCTGAGGATTCTATTATCCGCAGTAAAAGCACTGTGTTATAAAAAGTTTGGTGTGCCGTGGAATTTTAAGAAAAACATTTGGCGTGTGATTTTAACAGATGTGTAACTGTTGCATGAATCAGAAAAAAAAAAGGTTGAGAAGTAATGCCGTTTTACACAGAATATCAAGAGCCGTCACTGGCATTTTTAAGCACACACCACTTGATCTCCCACATAGTAAGACCAAAAACCAAAAAAAAAAATCATCCCCAAATTAGACGAGGTCAAACGAAATGAGACCAAATAACTTAACAGTGTCAAATTCTATTATTATTACATAATATGTAAAATGAAAAATACTATTAACAACACTACTCAAAGAAATTTCAGAGC
This sequence comes from Thereuonema tuberculata, assembly GCA_023159025.1. Classification (NCBI taxonomy): domain Eukaryota; kingdom Metazoa; phylum Arthropoda; class Chilopoda; order Scutigeromorpha; family Scutigeridae; genus Thereuonema; species Thereuonema tuberculata. Next base: position 179,262,752 of record JAFIDM010009631.1, read on the forward strand.
AGCAGTTTTATTTATATTTTTTATTAATTCTCTGTCTACTTTAAATAATAGAATACTTGCAGAATGACAAAAACTTTGCAATGTAATCCCTACCCTTTTTCAATTTTCTTGCTGAAATATTTTATTCCCTTCATTTTTTAACATTCAGTTGACAATAAATCCATTCTTTGCAAAAGTTCCTGTTCATTAAAATAAAGAGTGTAATATTCTCCCATCATTTTTTTTTCCAAAATGCTGCTACCGCAAAATGAAGACCTCTGAAGGCCCAATTCCATCTTTTTCTTTTTGGTGGTGGGGTTGGGGTGGAGGAGGAGGGGAATGTAGTCAGATTATATCAATGGATTTAGCTATTAGGTCATGACACCTCGAATACACTGGAAACAAATTATTTAAACACCAACAATTAAAACTTCACAGCAATTACATTAATATTATTGCTCGCGGTAGCTGATGAGAGAGATTAAGGGTCAAGATTGCATCCTTCTAAATTACATTTATTAAATATATAGTAGCTCTTTAAGAAGAAAAGGTATGCATATTTTAAATAAAACTCCGTTATGAATGGGGGGTCTTTTGGGGTGTAATGACCGCTGTCGAGGATTTTCACCGAAGGCACTGTTTGCCCTTGAACTTGAATCACACCTACTATTAAACAATCTCAGAATTCAAAAATTCAGGAAAACTATTATTATTATTATTATTATTTACATTCTAATCTCCAGACATCTATTATAAAAAAAAAAAGAGGAAAGATGGAATTAGTCTGTGGATCTGCATTTGTCGAACAGCTGTGTGCTTTCATTGGAAGTAATAATTCTGAAATGCATAACTTGTGTGTGTGCTTGTTTTCTTTGTTATTATTAAAAAAGAAAATTACTGTATTAACAGTGAACAAAGAAGCATTCAAAACAGCATGAAACAATCAAATGTACGAATATCCAATATTATAGCGTAGCACTGGTTCCCAATCTTTCGATCTCGAGCTCCCATTTACTATTGTCAAGACCTCACATGTCCCTTCATCTTAACAAATAAACAAAAAAAGAGACCTTCTGCTTCAGTCAGCTATAAAAATGAAGACTTCTCTCCCCACCAGTTTGAAAACCAGAGTATTTTAGGAAGTTAAAACAACTATTATCTATTCACAATTACATTCCTGTTACACTGTTCATTCTCATTGCGATTTCAATAAATTTCTTTCCAAATAAGCATTGGAATTCAGCAATGAGTTAACATGGAGTTAGGATTTCTAATCAGACTTCAGTTTGAGATCTTGGCACTACGTGTAAATAGAAGGTTATAACAATTTGGGTTTCTTGTTCTTTATAATGAGTTTGACATATTCCTTCTATAAAAAAAAAAAAACACTTGGGAAACAATTATCTTCAATTTAGAAAGAGGGGGAAAAATAAAAAATCTTTTTGAAACTGATTTTTTTTTTCATGTCTTGCTTTGGCTGATAACACATTTCATCCAGTATTCTTGCATTTGTATTTTTCTATAAAATCGATTTTCGTTATTTGCACTTATAAACTCTCATGACTATACTATAGTCGAACCTTGAAATTCGCGAGTTAGCACATCCGAGTGTTTGATAGAATTAATTTTAAAATTAACTATACGGGACTAAGCAGTTAATCTATCAGCTTTCATCTATTGAACTGCGCATTACTGAAACGATGCCACAATAAAGACGAAGCAAAGCAACAACACTACATTTACCAATACAAAAGAATAATATATTCTTGTTTAATTCAATCTTTTTTATTACAAACACTATTTTTTTGTTTCCTATCAAACTTAAGAGAACAAAATAATCCCAATATCCAAAGTTGGTCCAAAGTCAGGACGCATTTTTGTTTTCCTAGTTTTCGTCATTATTTTGATTCACTGAAATAGTTTTTGATGTTATGCTTCAATGACGGTTGCTCCTGAATCAAACGGTCACTGGAATGTGAAGCAATGTTTCAAATAATTAGCGTTGGTGTTTAAAGTTTTTGAAAGACTGATCAACGACGGGATGTGAAACTTTCGTTAAGGGTTAAAGCCGCCTTTAAGCAACGCTATTTCCGTATAATGTTAAATGGCTTTTAAGAAGTTGTCAATCTGTTCGAAACTACATGTATTTTAGATTCTCTATTATTTAAGAGGCGGCGGAGCGTATTTCGACTGCAAAGTTCTAAGTTTCGAAACGCAACAAATATACCCACATTCCTTTGTGAACGCGGTATCCCTTCAACAGCAAACAAAAAATCTCTTGAAAAAAATTAACATCTGCACATTCTGAAACATAGAATGTATTTTTTTTCAGTAAAAATATGGTTTATTTTCGAAAGATAATTTCCTGACAGTGATACTTAATTTATAATAACCTTCGATTCAATCGAAGCGGTGACAATAATGACGTTGACCACAGTTCGTCGAATATGAGGCTTTCCTTTGTTTAGTGCTACGTCACAACTTCGCCGGCCCTGATTAGAGCTCAGAATGACCCTTGACTATAACTCGCTGAATTTTACAGCACGTTCTAAAGCCATTTCAATGATGAAAATGGTAACAGGTGCAAATCACACGATCAAAGAGCTTTAATGATCAGAACTATGATGAAAAATAGGATCATGTGATATGGTTATTTGTATTTTATCTGCAGTGCTAAATGCTAACCCATGAAAAAATAATTTTGGGGGATTGAAAACGTACAGCAATGATGCTATAGCAATGATAACAGCTCCAATCTATTCCACCTACTCGCAAGCAGGTGCATCTTCTGAGTGATAAATCTAAGACTCTGACATAAGCGCTCAAGAAATCCACTCGAAACCATATTCTGCAATAGATATTTCGAGCAATTCCTTGTGATCTCAATTAAAATGTAGCCAAAAAAACATTTAAAACAAAAAATATAGATGTGCCCTGACTTTTGGTTTATCCTGTATTTCCCATAATCCACTTTTTCTCATCCCATATTACGATCAATATTGACGATGTTTACATTTTCGACATTTTTTTTTTTAATTCCTCAATCTTGCGAATCTCAAGAAACGACTATAATTTATACTTCAACCAAATTAACAATTAAAAAATATGCAATCTAATAGTTTCCCTAACCCCAAGTTCATTTAATAATCTTCTTTTAATTTTCTAGCCTCTCTCCATAACGTAGTATACGGAATGCCAAAATAATTTGATGCCTTAAAGATATTCATCGATTTTGTTCCTATTGCTTCTAAAGCTGCCTTCATTGCCCATCCTCGAGAAACAATTCGTCGGTGTTCATCTATGATCAAAGAAATGCACCATTTATCTAATTTGACAAGCAAAAACAAACAAATGTTCTCATAAGATACAAGAAGCTACTCAAAATATTAGAGATTAAATTTCATATTAGGATGTCAAGACGAATATCTGAATGTCTATGGCTCAATGAATTATAATTTTCATTATTTATTTACTTAGATCTTTTTGAAAGAAAGGAAAATAGTGTCTCAAAAATTGGCAGAAATATTAAATCTATTTCAATATAATATTTTTTAGGTTTCTTTCAAATTCTACTTTCATGATAAATATATTGAAAACTGCTTTAAAATTTCTCTCTATCTCTCTGTTATAATGTGATTTCCATTTCTTTTAAAAGCAAAAGAAAACAATGCCAAGTATAAATGTTGCCACTTCAATCGGACTGAAATTCGGCAGAAGACAACCTCACAAATGTATGGTCTTTTTGTTGTTCAGGTTGGCGAGACTTGTATCTCATTGGTAAGTTTATGCTTTTATCAGATGCAGTTAAGTACACTGGAATTGCAAAATGATACTTCTGCCTCAATTTTCTTTTTTTTTCTTTTTGAATTTATATATTATCATCAAATGATTTCTGAAATTAAATTACTACAATTTTTCTTTATACTAGCATAACACAATACCTAAAAGATTATCCTAGCTGCTTGATGAAACAATCATGACTGGCCACTAAAACAACGCAAACTGCTTAGCATGTTTTAAAAAGAAGATTATTATCGAACTAAATTATTTAATTTAAAAGGAAATGCATTATTGAAATACAAAACAAAAAATTAAATTTCAGAAAAGGAAAAAAAAAAAAAAAAAAAAATCTTTTTTCATAAGCTTGCAATACTAAACATTAAAAATCTTATAAAGTTTGATATGGGATTTATTATTATATCTAAATTATAATGTTATATTGAGATATGATTTCTACTATATCTAAAACATTACAAGTGATCTCCAAACGTTACTGCTAAATAAATAATAAAAACAACCTTACAGACAGCTGAAATTGTAAACATATTAAGGAATTAAGAAATGCCGTACACAGAAAGTTCCAAGTTATTTGAAAAAGACAAGAAAGTCTGTCTAAAACTAATTTAACCAGATGAACATATGTATTAAAATCTAAAGCTGTAATAATTATAAAACTTTTCCAAAATGGTGAGGACGGTGGGGAATCTTATTAATATACTCTGATTTAAAAGTAAATCTGTTCGGGTCCTTCATCGTAGAAGAAATTGTAAATTTCAGACATAAAAGAGGGGGAGAACGAAAAGCTCAGGAACTAAAAAAAAAAAACATGTTCTTAAAATATTGCATTACATACTGATTATTAAATATTATATAATATCTAATCTCATTAAAAAAGAAATGCTTTTCATTTCCCTTCTCAAAGTAAATGGACTACAAGGCAAGGATAGTTTACCCAGAGATTCCAATAAAACAGCTCCCTCCTTAAACATGGACTGAATTCAATCTCATTTTCAGAGCTAAGCTGAATTAAACTCAAACATTAGAATTATAACTGGACCTCATTTAAACTGTGATCAAAAGAAATATATGATGTTAAATAATATACAGGTGTTTCATAATGTATGTGGCTAACTTCAGGGATGAATTCAGGACCTAAAAACCAACAAGGAAATAATTCGTATAAATATATGTCTGATATCCTATTCATATTAGTTTTTTGTTTTGTTTTCTCCAGCTACTGTGTAATGTATATCCATCGTAACAATTCTTGAAAAACGAAAGAGATTCAGCAAACAGAAAGAAAATCAGAACTTCTGGATTAGTATTTCTAAAACTTCTTTAGTTCAAAATGATTCCTGCAGAGTAAAGTATAATCCAGGGAACCAACTAACGTAAAGGGAAAAACAAATCAGTAAAAAAAGAACATTTATTTTCTCCTTTAAGTACAATGCAGCTATGTTATATTGCAAAAGTTGCACTAAAAGAGTTAATAGAGTGTAAAAAATTAAACTATTGAGAAACAAAAGTATCGTTTCCGTTCCAACTCTGATTAATTTTGGGTCAACTAGTGGAACACATAGCAGACTACATTTTGAGAAATACTACTACAGAAAATTTAAAAAATGACACACATTTTTCGCGTAATTGTATGATATTTTTGCCCTTAAAAACAGCATGAAGGACGGATAGACGAACAAACGGCGTAAGAAACCAAAAGTAAGCTTAAGATTACTCGACATTACCATCTTTATTCTTTGATTACTTTAATCACTATTAACATTAGGTTCAGGAATACTGAAGAACATGAAATCTTTCCTTAAAGATGGATCTGAATCAAAAAAGAAGTCAAATAACATTAATAATGGTATTTGCAACTTAACCAATAAAAGCATTTTTAAATAAACAAGCACAAATAGAGTAATGATAGTAAGCATAAATAATTTCTGCCTTTATACCCCGATATTGATCAGATGGGTAGAGAAAAGAAGAGGGAGTGGCACTTTTTTTTTTTTTAAATATATATTGAGAGATAGTCAAACAGTAGTAAGATGACGACCATTCAAAAACTACAATTTCAAATTTAATCATCGATTTGGTAATTCAAACCAAAAAATGTCATCAGAACACCAAGAAAACAAAAGGCTTAAATTGATTTAGAATACGATATAACAATGAAACTATTTTTGCGTACTTTTCAGCCAAGACGACGACTTACGTAAGTCTGCATTCAATGTGTCAACGTTTGCAGATTGTGGAACTCGCAAGTATTCCTGGATAGTTCTAACTGTTCAGTGAGAATTTTGTTTCTTCTTTTCTCGGAATTTGTGTTTTATAGATACAACGTATTAGATAAAGATAAAGAAAATCTTAGTAATGATCTATCTATCATTCCTTAGATGCGTTGTGCCAGTTTTGACACAACTAAGAAATCGAAGTGCCGTATTAGCAAGTGGGGGGAGGCCCGATTGTTCACACTTTCAGGTTTTCATAATAATGCAGACTTTTTCCGCCTTTTACAGTATCAAGGCACACAGAAACAAACAAAAAAATCAGACTGCCTTACTTATCTGATAAAAAAACTAAATCACTTAGAATGTCAAGGAAACTTAAAAGAAGAGATTAATACTCGATTTTACTTTATTAAGATTATGCTGAAAACAGCATTGCTTAATAACTTATATGTACCAAATGATAAATTCTAATTCATCAAAGAAGATGCGATACTAATAGTTGGCTTTTATCAAATTCAATTACTGAACATTAAAAAAAAAAAAAATTCTAGAAAATTTCAGTAAGAAAACTGCCGGAAACTTAAATCGGAGCTTGAAACCGATCGCAGAGGATTTTCATTTGCATCAAAAACTGAAATTTTGGGAATAGTAGTATTCACATTAAACAAAAATTACATTAATTTAACAATTCATTTATATTTTTCAAAATTATTTAAATCAAATATAGTGTATTAAGTTTTATAGAGAAAATTAATCATTTACAATTTCTTCTTTAAGCCTCTACACTTCCTAATATTGTGATTTGTTATCAAGTTCATATTTATCTAGATTTATCAAATGGTTTCGTTTGAACTTAAGACAGGAATTCAATTTTCTGGAGACTACCAGTAGCAAGAAGTAACGGCAACTTTGTCATGAATTTTATAATAATGTCCTTTGTTGTTAATTCTTAATTGATATCACTTTTACCATTATTAATACTGAAAAATTAGTAAAGCATCTTTTTATTATAAGCTATAAAAAAATGCAGAAATTAAGGGACAAATAAGTATTTTTCAACCCAATTTTATTGCATTACTCATTTATTACAGAAATGGAAAAAAAATAATAATAATAATCTTGCTGTATAGTTTAAAATGCTTTGGTATGGAAGTTTTTAAGTTTAGGCTTCTTGGATGAAAAGCTTAATGAACTCACAACAAGTTTAAGAAATACATTATAAAAATTTATATTCACTTATAACCACATTAAAAGTAATCCAAAGCAATCATTTGATTATTATCAGCTGAATTCCATCTAGTTTCAAATATTTACATATCTTAAATATGTGTGATGTTATTTGAACCTTCTACTATAAGATAAATGTTTACCTTCACAAAAGCAATGATATCTAAAAATGCAGTTTGTCTAAACTCCAGCGTTTGATTATGACTTACAAACAACTTACCCATAATGAAAAATTACTTACTCACTGACCAGTAATAAAATGTGTATATTGTGATCTATTTGCCTAGCTTTTAAGTCTTTGAAAAAAAAAAGAAGAAAAAAAAAAGACTTAATACAAAAGTATAACATAATACTAAAAAATAGTTTAGTTGAAGTACAACCCAAAAAACTGTAAGACTGAAACCTTCTCTACATAATGAAAATAAGGATACAAATTAATGGTATATGTAGGAATAAGTAATATCATTCACACACAAAAAATGATTTTTAGGTCAAACTTAAATATAAGATTAATGTCTTATATTTAATGTCTACCAATTTTTATACGTGAAATAAATTATTTATTTCCTAACTACTGATCTTTATTATAATAAATACTATTAAAAAACTTAACTGCCAAAATCAAAATGTACTTTTGTTCCAAATCACTTGGGTGTTACAGCTCGACTCAGATTTCTGTGGACCATTTGCTAGGTAGCTAACAATCCATAAAAACCTAAGATGATCTTACATGCTCTTAATTGTCTATTATATTATTATTACTATTATTATTAACACATTTAAAGAAATAATGAATCATTAAACAGTACCAAAAATAATAATCATAATAAGTTACTAAATATGTGACATGTAAAAAACAGATGCAAAACTAAAGAACACTGTAGAAAACTTAATATATTACCTGACAACTAAAATCTGCAATTGTAAGGATATCCAAAATCCATAATTTCTCATTATATCATTATGTTAAGTAACAAAGTGAATAAAAATCACCATGCGATAAAGCAACCATGTTAAAATTTCTAATCAGACAGGAAATAAAATACATTGCCATAAGAATTTGGAATTTCAGTAATAATCTATCAATTCTTAAAATGTTAATGAAAAGGGTACCAATATTTTCATCATTCAATTCATTAAATCTATCTTTAAATCAAAACCTGTTATAGCTTAACAATGGAGTGAAATTATTAACTTAACCCATTGATCATTAGCTAATAATGTGAGGAGCAATATCTTGCTTGCTAAGTTTTAGTATTTAAAATACCATGAATTTATTTATAGAGCAAACGATGATGATTGAAATGTATTAAAAAAAAAAAAAACCAAACACACACCACACACAGATATAGAAAAGTTACATTTTCTTATCAGTACTTGTAGAGAGTTTTAAACTTCTTGTTACTTCAAGCAAAATTCCAAATATGGAAATTTTGTGATCAAATAACTTTGCTAATATTCCACAATTACCTAACTGCAAACCATATCTGTGGGGAATGGTTACTTTAAATTCCTGCTGAGCTTAAATACCCATCTTTTACATTGGGCTTTAGATACTTATGTGTGGTGAGATGGGCTTTGAATTCTGTTCAATAAAGTAACAAATTCGATAAGTATTATTATAAATTTGCTCTCATATGAAAAGTAAAAGTTGACTTTCTCATGGATTCAGAAATTATGTTAAGATACAGCATAGTGTTAACATATATTATGATGAACAATATTTCTACTGCATTAAAAATATAATTTAAAACTTTTCATTGTTGTTTTGCTTTACTTGCAATCATCGATGTTTCAGAATTATTTTCTTATTTGCTATTATTAGTTTATGATACAGTTCAAATAAGAAAACAAATTACAAAATATATTTAACAAAAACTGCGACTGCCATTCTTTCATGATGGTACGTCTACGATTTCTGTCACAGCCAAACAAAAAAAAGCCATATCTTTCTTCAGTTGATGGTCTGAAACCCTACTATAACAGTTAAACCAATACATGGTCTAAGGATTTGCTAACACAACCAAGTAACAAGGTAGCAATGGAAGTGCTAATGGCAAATGCTTATAATATATAAATATACATATAAAAAAACAGAGATGGGAGTAAACATTTCCCCAAAACATCTTCAAAATTCTTGTAATATTTGCTGACAGTAGATACTGAAAGAAAAGATCTCATTGTCATAAATTGATTTTTTAATCATACTATCACATCTGACATCGCAAGAAAGCAAAAGTTTTCAGAAGTCCCTTCCATATAAAAGAATAAACACGCTTTATGTGGGTAAATTGTCAACCTGATCACCTACTGCTTGGAAATTTCAACAGAAAATGAGTTATATAGTTATTATTACAAATCACATACCATTGCTACAACTGCTCTACACAGCTTAGGTAAAAATCATCCTCAATAATGACAAAACATGTACATTACATATGATAAACGACAAAAAGGAAAATAAAAATAAGTCCATCAACAAAAATCAAGTCTATTGATCATTTAAAGCTATAAAAATTTTTAATGGAAATGACTGATTCTGGAATTCTTTATTAAGAAAATATTGCGACTTGATCTTGAAAAAAAATACTATTTAGGTTCAGATGAAAAAGCTTAATTGAAAATGCTTTAGTGACACTGATAAAGACCTTTAAGGAAAGAGACCTTTCTAATCAAAAGTAATTTAAAATTTCAGATGTTTTTACTCGTCATATTACATGCTGCAAAAATTGAAAACTCTTCCACTGAAATTTAATACTCCAAACGGTTATCAAAGTATTCTAGTACAATTCCAGATATTACAAATATTTATAGGGTAAGTCAATAATTATCTGTACAGTAGTTATGATTACTTATGATGCGCATGTGGCCAACTGAGAAAGAATATCTGTTGCCTTATAATAAATTTAGTGATTAAAAAAAAAAAAAAAAAAAAAATGCTGTATTACTGAAAATTTTTATGTCTATTAGTTTGAATGACTGTTAGTGAAATTTAGAAATCCACGAAAGCAACATCAAATGTTTGCAAATCGTTTACAATATAAAAAATACTTCCCTATTTCTACAACTGATGACGTCTTCAAATATTATATAAGGTAGTTTGGGGGAATATGCCTCGTGGGGGAATATGCCGCACTAGCTGTATCTAAGAAACCCAATACCAGGTAGCAGCACCATCGGCAGGATTTGGTGGCCATTTGGCAAAGAAAGGCTATTCAAACGATACTAGGCCGAAATATCTCTTCAGACTGTATTTCTGCATACAAATAGAGGAATGTAATGAATTTTGTTACTAAATAATTATTTCAAGTTCGTAAGGATTTTGTCACAAGAAAGATACCATACATTTCTGCATGTTAATTTTGTTTTGGCATGAAACCTCATCATCTACTCTTTGTTTCTAGCCTTGGTAGAGGCCGCCATGTTTACACCCAACCACGTGACGAAGCTTCTAAAAATAATTGAACGAGTGGGGTAATATGGCCATATGATAATATGGCTATATGGTAATAAGGCCATATGAGTGGTCATATGGGTCCAAAATGTGACTGGATTCAGTGTATAGCTTGCATGCGTTGGCTACATGAAATTTGTTCGACATCGACACGTTACTGCGAAAACTGTTTAGAAACGCATGGTGAATAGTTTAATACATTAAACATTAAGACATTCATGCTTATCGAAGCTTTTTTGTGTCATTAGTTTGATTATTTCTGCATTAGTTTGATTAGTTTTGAGTATTTCTGGTTTTTGTGTGATTGAACTGTTTGCAAACTGTGTAACATTGCATGTGGCCATATTCCCCCAGTACTGGGGGAATATGGCAGTTTTTTATTTTTTTTTATTTTTCATTTATTAAATATTTGTGAACATATTGAATTAAAAAGTCTTTCAGGAGTTATTCCCAACATTCTATATTAAACAATACACTATTCATGTTCTTTATAGCAATATAAAATATGCTCAATAAACGTGTTCAAAAAATAAGTGGCCATATTCCCCCGAATTACCTTATATCCTTGTTTTTACATTTCTTTCGTATAAGTATGAAAAAATTATATTACATCTCCAAAGACTGTCAATCAAACAAGCTTCATATAAGGAGGAATGGAATAACTTTACCTCATTAAGTAGATGTTAAATAAAAGTAAAACAAAATCTTGATGGTATTGTGCTTTACCTGCAATTAACCTATTGGGTATAACAAAACGATCGGTATTATTAGACAACGAATTACTGACATCATGAAGTTCGGCCCGATAGTATAGCTTTCGATATTTTCATAAGGAAATATTTCTTAAATATATTGAATGAGGTTCAATTTAATTTTAAAACATCTTCACCAAAAGCTAAATGCATTAGAAATTTACTGACTGTGGAAATATAATGTTTGCTATTATATATATATATTTTTTTTTTGCTAGTTATGGACTATAGGGTTATTATGAAGATACAGGAAAGCTGCTCAACTATGTCATAAAATCGTACTAGTCTTCTATACTTTCACATAACAGTCGACATAGAATCAACTTTCTATGCCCTATGCGTATGTCTCCATCCAAATGGACAAGTAATCTTTCACAGCAATTACCAGATCGTCATCACTTGGGAAATTTTCCCTACAAAATGTTCTTTATCACTGGAAACAGAAAACTGCTTCATTTCTAATGTCAGTACCAGAACTATAATTTTCATGTAATATACTACAATAGCATTTAGTATCCGCTATTAGTTATAAAATTAACTTCATAATTGTTTAGAGGTAAAGTATACTCAATTACACAGGCCATTCTATTAAACATTAATTATCATTTAAATCTTCCTCAATACCGAATTCATAAATTTCGTTTCTGACGAGCGCGAGTGTCTCGAAACAAAACGAGAGAATATTCCACTTCCAGGCTTGGCTTGGAACAAGCCTGAAAGGAAGGTCAAGAAAGACTTAATTCTCGCCTCAGTTGGATGGAACATTTTACGCAGTAGTAAAAAACTTGATCCTGCGGTGGCGAACATGTGTTGATCTCCTCGATCATTAAGTGGAAATATAAATAACACACCCACTAATACATTCTAAGAAAGTTCTATTTAGATATGACATGTGTGTATGTGTATATATATAATTTAATTATTTTTTTTCACATTCTTACTTTTTTACCAGCCGCGACCCCCATATTATCCTATTTCAGAGGCATGAGATGAAGAGAAAATTGATAACTCTTTTAAATAAGTCTTTCAATTAGTGTCACAAAACCATTTTATCAAGCTTTCCATGATCTAATACTCGTATCTCTTACCCAAAGCAATACATATATACATATATATAATAAATAGAAGACCAAATGCAAGTAATTGGAATTGAAAGCATTTACAACTTTTTGTTACATGCTAAAAAACACAAAGTAACAAGGACTCACAGCATATATAAACATAGTAATAAAACTCCTTTACATTACTCAGTAAATTTAAGTACATATTAAAAATAAAAAAGGTGATATGTATCTTTTTCCCCAAGCAGTTTTATTTCAACGCAATACATAAAATTCTACATGATAAATAAATCTCCTTAAAGTTTAAAATATCTTTTTTCTTTTTGGTTTAAACACAATTTTTTTAAAAAAATATTGCACCATTTCTTTTAAACATGAAATGTTGATAAATAAAATAAAAAAAAAAAAACACTTTATTATCTCAAAAATCTACATTAGATTATTTTTTTTTTTCCATTATGGACAAAAAAATTCTAATTTTCAAATTTTCTTCAATTTATTCTCACAAAGAGAGAGGTATTTAATAGCAGTAATAGCTATGTCATGTACATCATAGATATTTACATTCAAATTATTTTACCTAAAAAATATATAAATACAGTTATGTAATAAATTACAAATTGCACTTACAAAACCACTGTTGTTCGGGGTATTGTGGTGGGCTTTATTTAAATTTCAAATTTACTTCAAATTTGAAGCTTTTCATTTCAAAGAAACAGTTTCATTGATGTAGACATTTGAATTCTGTTTCATTAAAATAATACAAAATGCTTTTCTAGATTTATTTTTATTCTATATTAACTGCTGGTCTCTCCTTTGGTATATTTCCTCTCATGTCTCTTAATTCTGGATGGCGAGCACGGAACTTTTTCCACCATTTGATTCCAACTTTTGTCTTCATATCAGGTGGATCATCACCAACAACTGTTTTACGACGAAGAATGGATGAAGCAAAGTGAATTATTTCATCCCGGCGAGGACGAGTTCCTCGACCAGTGAAGGAGTGGATATAGTCAACAACAGCTTTTTCTTCTTCTTCCGTTAACAACGTTTTAGGCCCGCGTTTCAGCTTTAGCTTTGGAATTTCACCATAATCATTGGATATCGTTTTTCGGCCCAACGCAAAATTCTGTGCAACGTTGCTAAGAGCTGTGGCGAGCATGTCTCGTTTTAGCCAAGTCGCAGAAGTAGGGAATCCAGCAGCAAGATGTGGTCTACTCCAAGATAAGTCTACAGAGAAATGAGTATCATCAGTTGTGATGAACTAGTAGACAACCATTGTGAAAAAAAATAAAACAAATCTGCTGCTTGATGTAACAAAGTAATTAACTTACTTTGGGATTCTATTTCATGAAACTGTAAATATTAAACTCTGTTTCATCTAAAACCATCACCACAATACAACCACTAACACCAGCAGGCATTTCACCAACACCAGAGAGCCAACACCAATTCAGTATAGATAATGCAACAAAGATGAGGAGCATTTGGGAAATAACTTGAAAGAGAAAATTTAACATCAAAAAATATTTGAATACTAAGATTATATTGAAAATTTGATAAAACTTAAAATATCTACTTAGCTATTTATTTATTTATTTATTTTTGTATGCACGGAGTTGACACAGTTGTTGTTTCTACATTGCTGATACCTCTTGTATATCAATAATAAATAATCTATTCTGAAATTTCATTATAGAATTAAGAGGTTTTTCTAATTTAATGTAAAGGTTCTAGGTTCTTGGCTATTTTACGTGAAAAATATGCATTTTTAATAACAATAGCGAGTTAAAATTGTAAATTCTTGTTATAATTTTGTTTTTCTTTAATTTCATTGACACATTCTAAATGCTTTAATTTCATTAAAGAAGATCACAGTAATTCACAAATTATCTGAGAATAACGAAATAACAACTCATAGCAAATGTAATATTTAATTATTTAAAAGAATCAAAAGCAGACATAAAAAATTATTCAACTGCTTAACTTACAAAACAAACAATAATTACAAATTTATCTTTAACCGGTTAATAATCAAAATTCAAAAGCCGAATTTTGAATTTAGAATAGTCTTAAGAAACAGGATTTTAGGATTAAACAAAACTGAAATATTAATGCTGAAAATGAAACAAATTTTACTACTCAGGTTAATTTAGCAACCTTTCAAATACCACATATTTCATTTACTAATTGTTGAAAAGCGACTAAATTACTTTTGTTATACTTGACTACATTTCAACTCTTGAGATTTATTTTTATTGAAAGTTTTTCTACTTAATTCTTAGTAAGCATTAAATCAATTATATTTCAAAAATTTTGAAAATTAAAAAATAATCAATAACTTGCTTGGTTAATTAATCTTTAAAATAAAATATCTATGTAACTGATTTTTTTTTTTTTTTTTTACTTACAAATAAAGTGAAAATAATAGCCTACTTGCGTTTTGTAAAAATTCTGTCAATTCAAAACATTTCGAATAGAACTTTCATATATAATATATACATATAAATTTAATGACCTAATGAAATTAAACAGCTTACCTAATTATGTTTCCTGAGGTACTGAAGTGTTAAGAAATTGACTAAATATGTAGTAATATTCTTCCGAAAATTTGCAAGTTCATTTGGCTATAATTATCATTACTTCTTTTTATATATATTATAATCGCTTACTCAGCGATTCATTGACATTTCAATTATAAAAACTTCTTTCATAAGTATCTTTTCTAATGATAAGAAGACAATGTAGCACTATCGTTTCACTGAATTGCACAGTGATTCTTCTAGATTAAAAAAAAAAAAACTTAAAAATGTAGACTTCCTACACAGAAAAGTGAAAAGTCAGTTATACTATTTCAACAATTAATTTATTTTTAAAATATAATGTAAATAACACTAAAGTCATATACAAAGAGGGATCTTCATTTCGATTCCAACATATAGGTATTTGTATTCAATTAACTATAAGTAATCAACTGATGTATGAAATAAATAAAGAGCCTCCCAAAAAAATTACATTTAATCGTTCAGAAATTACTATGAATTAGATTTTCTAACATTTTTAAAACGAATTAGCCAAGCAAATTATAATTATGATAAATTCTGCCTTGCATCGTGAAAGAATTTTATTTACAGTGATGTAATATTTAACAAAACTAATTTATCAGAAAATTACTAAATGTAACGAACTAACTTAGTCATTAATGCACATGTAATAATAATAAACATATAGTAAATAATAACTATACAATAAGGTAACAATGATATCACTTTAATAAGTTATTTAAAGAAAGATGTTCAATAATTTTTTTTTTCCACATGTTGCATATTCAAATATATCTCACTACTCAACAGTAAGTCGGCTGGCTTTAAGTGGATTGGATTTGGGTGGTTTGGTGCAGACCATATTAGAATGTGTTCTATTTCATGGCGAGCAGCGCCTGCGGTGGCGAAATTTAGAACTAAAACTATTAGCTTCTACGGAACTTCTAGTTGGATCAAAGTTCTCTCAATTTTCTGAAAATTTGCGGAGTTTGACAAATTTGTAGTCTACATTTAATTCAATCACGAATGACTGAAAAACATTTTACTGATCCATCGAACTACGCTTGGCCATCATCTACAATAAGAAACATGGCGGTTGGCAACTGTCCTGTCCACTTCCGATAAATGAAGAAATATTTCACATTCATACCTTCAATAATAACATAATCCTTCGAATAAAAACATTGTTTTATCAATATATTATTTACTCAATGCATTAGAATATTTCAATTATTTTTAATTGTTTAAAATACTTTTTTAGGTATTACCGAAATGCGCGCAAAGGATTCTGGGATTTTTAAGTTTCAAGACTATATAAATTATCCGTCAAAAAATTAAAAAAAAGTAGCCTATGACATATTCTGATAATTAGAATAAAAAATGTTTGGCTAAAAAAATGTTTCTTTTCAAAAGATATCCTTACTAAAAAAATTGAGAAAAAATTTTAAAACAGAAATCATATCAGTGCGATACTCGATACGCCGTGTTGGATCTCACCGACAACGAGTTTCACCAGTGCCTGGTTTTATGCGAGTTTTTGGTGGGAGACGGATGGCCGTGTAAAGCACATCATTTGAAGTTGGTGGGAAACTAGTGAAAAAGTAATGGAAGCAAGTTCACATCCAAAATCCTGCATCGAACCATTCAATTCCCATCCGTCTAAAGCCAGCCTAATAGCAGTTTTACATTTACCATTTCACTCGCCATAATGCAAGCCATAACGCAGCCCATGTCAGGGTAGATGGCCAGTGATTTAGTGTACTGTTTTACACTTACCATATCGCCTTCCATCACACGGAAAATTTACACTTCTCAATTGTCATCATGCCTACGGTGTATTTACGAAAAAAAATGCATTGATTAATATAAAAATCATGTATTCAATGCATTGAATAGATGAAAGAATGTTTTTAATTAATTAAAATAGGAAATATTCATTTTTTATTGTTTTGTATTTCTTTGTTTTCAGTTTCGATAGTTCTCGTTAAATCTCGACAATCCCACGATATGTTTTCGAGATTTCAATCGCTCATCGATTCAAATTTTCAGGCCGAAATTCTGTAATGATTTTGATTACTAATGTAACGTTTTCTGAAAGCATACACGAAAATATAAGGAAAAGATGACCTCCGATCGTGAAAATCATTTTTGTAATCGGTAATTTCGAATAAATAGATACAAATCGATTGGACTTTCAAGTTCTACAATTCGCCACCAGGAGCGCTGGTGTGACATTGCGCCATCTCTTCAAAGATAGAGCACGGGCTATCTATCGCAATGTCCTCGCCATGTGTGATGGCGACCATTATGGCGAGTGAAATGGTAAATGTAAAACGGCTATAAAAGTACCCAATCATAGATCGCTTCTCAAAGAGAGGGTTTAGGGAGAGAAAGAATGTAAAGATTAATCCGCAAACTGGCGGTGGCCCGTCAGATGCTCGACGTATATGTCTCGGCTCCATCGAATGGTGTCCGAGACCATAAGCCACTTCATCAGACGGGCATAGGAATGGGGGATGTGGAGCTCTTTAAAAAAAAAAAAAAAGAAGAAGAAGAAAGAAACTCAATGGAACTGAGCATTAAATGAAAAAATAAATGAACTGCAATATCAGTAAATTAAGTACTTTATTAAGAGCAAATAAAGTTCATGTTTATTTTATTCATGGGAATCAAATTTCTTTAGCGGAACGGTAGTAAAAATTATTGATTATGCATTTTTTTGGAAAGATATGCACATATTCAAGACGAATTAAAATGAAATTAAAAGATTTTAAAAGTAAAGTCGGGTGAAACAAACAATTTGCAACAGAAAGCTGCGCAACAAACGAATTAATAATATAGCAATTTTAAATAGTAGTAATAAGACAATGGGATATTAACAACTACTATCTGAGAGATTTCTTTATTCCTTTATTTTATTTCTTTTGCATCATTGGATTCGGAAATATTATTTACAGAACATATTGGTTATGTCTTTTTAATTTCCCTCTAAAAAAAGTTTACAACTTATTTAATTTTTTGTTTTCAAATTCTTTTTAATGAAAATATTTTAACTAAAGAACAGATGAACATACTATTATTAAGTCTAATAGTGTCAAAATTAAACAGTAACGCAACGGTTAAGTAAAAGATGATAGATTTGGGCAGCTCTTGAGAAAGGGAGGAACCAGTGGCGTAGCAACGCCTTGGGGGGCCCGGGGCGGGAGTTCCATTATTAAGCAACAACCAAAAAAAAAAAGGAAATTTTCCTTAGGTGGGGCCCCTAGGCTGGCTGCAAAAAACAATCAAAAAAAGGGAATATCCTATTTAACAACCAAAAAAAAAGGGAATTTCCTATTAAACAACCAAAAAAAAAGGGAATTTCCTATTTAACAACCAAAAAAAAAAAAAAGGAAATTTTCCTTAGGTGGGGCTCCAAAGCTGGCTGGTGGACAGCTGCCCCCCCCCCCCCTGCTATGCCACTGGGAGGAACAATAAGATATTTCTATATCTTCTCAATTATATAACAGAAGTTAATTTATTGTAAAATGCATTAGATGAATTCAATAATTTATTAATCAAATATGGACTAAATTTCAACTACTATCTCCTTTCAAAGGGAGTCCACCATTTGATTATTTTTCTCTTTTTTGGATCTACCGTTGAATTTATTGTATTCCTAAGCATTAATTACTATATATCTTAGCTGCGTTTTAAAATAATTTGCGAATGTACTGTTAGCGTACAAATTTGTTTATTGTCACACAAAAAAAAAAAAAAACACACCGATTTTCTAATTTTTACCTTTATAAAAGTATTTCAATGAACTGGGAAGAATTTCACTAACAGAATGAACAACTCAGATCTCCCCCAAAATAATTACAGTGAATGTAAATTCAAATCGTATTTTATTGGGATTAAAAAAAAAATGATTTTTTTTATTTTTTTTTTTTTTTTGCTGAAATACATTAATCAAAAATGTTAATAAAAATGAAGTAACGGATACGAATAAAGATTTTTTTTTCATTTCTACTGACATTTCAAATCCTGAATTGATACAGGATTGCTTCATTATTTTTAAAAAATATCCAATGCCTACAGACCAGATATTTAGGATTCAAATGCCACATTTGAGATCCAAACAGAAAAACTGTATTGTTTTGTTTTTTTTGATATACCACTATTGGTGATATAACTAATTTAAAATGCTTGCTTTATTTTTTTAAAGTTTATTTTAAATTGTGCATTAAAGTATTTTTCGTTATTTATCAGTATCTACTCTTAATCCTGAAGATAAGTATGATACAAACTATAATGACAACGAGAAGTTTCATTTGAAAACGTAAATGAAACAAAATATTCAAAATGATTGTGTGTAATAACAAGGTGGAGAGGTCTTCGAAAGATTTCCAAAACAGAATTTTAATCAACATCTTTTCAAAGATTTCATTACTGTAAATCTAGCTCTCCATTTATCCATATTGCTGGAAAAACAGACGAAACTTCGTCAATTAGCAGTCATTTAGTATTATAAAATGCATGTTTGGAAGAAAATTTCACATTATCAAAGAAAAATTCATCTATTCAAATATATACAGAACATCAAACCGGTAAATTTAAAAGTATTATTAAAATTATAAAATTAAACTTAAAACTTTAAATTTAATAAAACAACCAAGTTCGGCAGTTCAACTATGGATAGTAATCGTAACGATTTGTAAACCTACTTTACGTGATCACGTTTGCACTACAGTCAAATCAAATGTAAGCTGACAAAACAACATAAGGCAAACAAGACTAAACAATTTGCAGGCTATTTCATGAAGACTTGCTAAACTAAAAAGAATGCATTGATACACTCTACTGAAGTATCGCGAATTGAAATTACTTTGTGATGCTTCAATAATTAGGGTCATTCAAATGGAAATATGCCATACCATATTGCATAACATAAATTTTTAAAAAATATAGCAATACTCAAAGAGGATCACCTGAGTATCAACGATTTTTAGGAAGATTACATGCAACAATTTCAATGATAAAACATTTTTACAAAACATTCTTACAAAAAGCGTTTGCCGCTGCTGTGCCAACAAATATAGATATCTTTCAAAACAGGTATTGGAGATGCAGAAGACAGGACGTAACTTCCAGCTGTTAAACGCATCTTTCAATTGATACTGACATTTTTTGAGAACCAGTGACTATTGCATTAACAAAAATGTAACGATTGCTATTTGCTTCTCTCTTAAGGTGAATGTGCAAGTGTTTCACTGCTTAATATCCTAACATTTCAAATTTATTCCATGCACTGCGGGAATCAAATTCAAATGTATTTACTGATTGTATAATGTAATCAACAAATTCAAATTGCAGTATAAATAAATAAAAAAAAATATATAAGTAGAACCAAATCTAAAATTGCAAAGTTGAAAAGCAATCTCTTTAAGTCACAGGTAGGTGGAACTACTAAGGCAATAAGTTCACATTTCTTCCTTGAAAATAAATGACTATTTGACAATTACACGAATCTTAAAGTTGGGTGAGTGGGATGGAGATTGATTTTAAAATCAATGTATATAGTAAATTTCATGTTGAAGAATTTTAATAAGATGATTATAAACATTACTAAACTTAATATTTCATTTGTTTAGCATTGATTTCATTCATGAATATAAAAAAAAAAAAAATGAGGGTTGGGGAAAGAGAACAAGACTACATAATAATCACCTAAATTAATATATTCAAAATTTAAGTACCCTCTGTATTTTAATACTGTAATCTAAATAATCTTAAATTTTGAGCATTTCTGAAGCCAAATACACAATTTTAAAATCTGAAGTTGAGCTCAGAAAGTAGTACAATATTAAGTTTAGCGAGTGATCTCACTTTTGAGTCATTCGATAAGATTCCAATCAATGTCACTGCGCATCCTTTCATATATGTATTAACAGCAAAATCCCATTAATCAATTGACACCCTCCCAAGGTCACAAAAGCTATCGTAAATTTTATCTCTAAACAATTAAAACTTGAAATAATGTTCCAAACAATAATGTTGAAACGGTTCCATTCTTCATAAACAATTTCTCACTTTCCGGTCGAACATGTTCAAATTTCAACTTTCACATTTTCCCCTAAATATGCTAAGACTAACCTGACACAGGGCAAATGAATTCAGGATAATTAAGGAGCCAGACGATAGTCTCAAGAATTTCTACTCAGGAACTGTTTTGTACTTACAAGGCTAATTGAACAAAACTCTAAAATGCCTTATTTTCAAAGCTGAAATAGAATATTGCTGTAAACATTTAGCTCCAAACAGAACATTTAACCCAAAGTCAAATTATAATTATTTCATTAACATATTCGAAAGCTTCTAGGATGAGTCAAATCAATAATACCAATTTCATTAATACCGCGAAAGAGAGATAGAAGGGTTTGTAATAAAATTAGTGGAAACCATATCGATTGCCACGTATATTTTGAAAAATAATAAATGTAGCTAATGTTCTATTCCAGTGACATAATACAAATTAATATTAAGAGAAACATGTCATTTGTAATTCATAAAATACTGTTTCTATAAAGATGCAGCCTGGAGTACAATGACGTTAATAACAGGTCAAAACTTGTGAAGATTGTGAGCTTACTTCATCTCCGTCGTCCCGATAACATTGTTTTTAACTGCACTACATCAGTTCCATGTTCCTATGGATAATTCTCATTCAAATTCACTATCAAGAGGGGTAAACAGAACTGACAAAATCTTGATCAGCGATTAAAATTATCTATATTAACAATTTAATAATTATTATTAAGTATTAATTAAAATTACCTTTGATTACAAGATTACTGGTGGTCCAGTGATGCAGGTACTGAACTGTGAGCTGAAGGAGCCGGGTTCAATTCCCAGACGAGGTCGGGAATTCTTCCCATGTTATTTCTCCTCAAGATGGATCCTCAGGTTCACCCGCTCTCTGCAAAAAGGAGAACGAGATTCTTTCCCGGGAGTAAAAGGTGGAAGAGCTTTGGCCTTTTGAGATATTCTCAATTGGTCTCGACTGATCAAAAGAAACGTAGGAATCTATACCTTCGGCATACTCATGAGCCAGCAATGGCTTGAATGGCAAACAGTTATACCTATGCTATAAATCAGTGGTCGGCAACCTTTTGTTGTAAAAGGGCCAAATATGTTATGTGGGGATTACTGCGGGCCGCATTTGGGCCAAAAATTTTAACAACCAAAAAAAAAAAAAAAAAAAAAAGGAAAATCTTACTTTCACAACCAAAAAAAAAAAAAAAAGGAAAATCTTACTTTGACAACCAAAAAAAAACAAAAAAAAAATTCCAACACGCCCCGCGGGCCGCACCAAAACGCTTCATGGGCCGCATGCGGCCCGCGGGTTGCCGACCGCTGCTATAAATGATTACTGCCAACAATAGTAGAATTAGCCAAAGGTGATGAGACTGAAGATTAGGATGAAAAAAAAAGTAATCATTTTTTTCTGAAAAATAAAAAATAGTTTGAAGAATAGGAAAATTTACAGTACTACCTTTGAAAGAGAGTAACATCAGCTGTTGACTGTAAAGGCTACGACAAAGAAAATGGATCCAGTGCTGCAGGACGATCTGCAAACAGGAAAATCTTCAGCTCTTTTCTTTCAACAAACGATGTTCTCAAAGTTTATTGACATGGATAGCACAATTAATCTAGCTGGCAGCAATAAGATGGATGGAGTGCAGACAGGAAAAATTGAGCTTGGGAACAGGAAGATAGTCCCAATGTGATTGGAAAGCAGACATCAAAAATTAGATTAAGGAACTCATTGGCTTTTACATTTGATCTGAAAGTGTGATTTTTATATAACGTGACTTGTATGTTAGTGTGTAATGAGTCATCCGAGGGAGAGGACAGAAATCGACAAGACAGGTTGAGGCACAAAGTAGGCACTAACAACGACTGAATAACCCTTTATAAATTTTTGCCTATATGAAAAAACGCTTCAAACGATTATTGTATGGAAGAACTTTACTATGTCTTAAATTAAACTGACTAGCCAATATTTATTACCAGATTCTATTCAATCATCACAGTACTTACGAGCGTTTAATAATAACGAATTGCATGTTTACACAACGATGCCAATAATTTACTGAAAACAAAACACAAGTCTCAGTAAATTACAGGTGTGTTTGCATGTATTTGTACTTTTGAAAACAAATAAACTTTTTACTAGCTTTTGAATATCCAAAATTTTAGTTTTCTAGGTCTCTCTTTCTGTTAAATACAGTACATCATTTAATGATTCTGTAAAATAACATTTCTGTAATTTTCCTAGTCGTAATATTTTATTCAATCCAAATCATTTTGATAAATAGTTCGGGGCTATATCGACTGATAATATAATAGAAACCCCAGTTAGATGAATTTCCTCTTTGACACCATCAAAATCGATCTGAAGTAAAAAGTTTGAGATGTTTTAATACAATAGACACCATTCTATTAACGAAGATTATTATTTATGTAAAATATATATGCTTCTGAAAAACTAAACGTTTTCGTAAGTAATAGGAATGAAAAGATTCAAAATAAGTTGGGTTCGGGCAGAGTTTCCTAAATAAACATCTTTCTTTTAAAATGAGCAACTTTGTAAATGTAGCTACACATTCAAAATTGTTTGTCTTTTTTTTTTCTAAAATATGACGAACGTCATGAAAGTAAATGATATATTTTACTAATGCTATTTATTATGTACTTATGAAAAACGTATTGAAGAACATTGATTACCTGAACTGATTGAAACCAAGGTAGGTTCTGATAACTCAATGTAAATGAGAATATTCAGTTTTATTCATCACAAAGTACTGTATAATTAGGACTACGATTAAATTATTGTACGTCAATTTATTTCTGTATTTTGAAATGAAAGTATTATAAAGAATAAATGATTTAGAAAATAAATTATAACTTGTGTACTGACAAATTAGAACTATTTATTTCTAGGATATATTACATATAATATATTCTCGAATAAATAATCTGAAACGAATGGATTAAGTGACAAGAGTAATATTTTAATGTAACAACTAAAGCACTCAAGTTCAATTAAAAATATGGGGGAAGTGGCGGAGATTCGGATAATCGACGTTCCACTGTATAACTGATAATTTTTTTGAATTACTAACATCCTTTCATAAAATGGAGCTAAACAGAATAATATTCATAATTATTAATCAATGATTTTGAATAATTTTGTGTTTGTGTAAATATTTGAACAACAATTCTTAGACTAAAATGTTTCTCTCATTATATCTGTATAGATAATGCATTACCTCATACATCATATTTGTTAATGCCAAGAAGTTTAAAATGACGTCTAAAATAATAGAAATGCTTTTGCTTTCTATTATTTGAATAAAAGCAAAAGCAGGTAAAAATATTCTGTTTTCATATAATTTGAAATTTGAGTTTCCTTGAATAAAATAATGACTAATAATTTTTTCTCTAATCTAATATTAACTTACAAATGAACACATGTCATGGATTCTGACAAGTTTAATCCAGTAATTAAGGAAAGTATTTTACTGTACTGAATTGTTCAGCAAATCTTGCGTGACATGAACGATAACTATTGCCCTAGTTAGTATTAACTACTGCTGCAATAATGTTATACAGTAGAGGAGAGAGATATGAAGAGACAAGCACTTGATGAAGATAAAGCTTAAAAAAAAACAACAACTAAGGTTTCAAAATGTAATGAAAATCATGTTAAAAAAACAGTAACCATGTAGGAATACAATGCACAGGGTAGGACAATGCAGCATAAAAACATCCAATTAATGGACTTATCCTTCCTTCATATCCCTCATCCCCTGTACTGCCTTTTTCAGCCTTGAATCAAAATTTAGTATTGGACAGGATTTTTATGCACCCTTTTTTTTATTATTTCATTATGTCAAAATTAATAGTAAAAAATGAAGTAAAGAAAATAAATAAAGAACCACATAAAAATCACATTCAGGAAATTTCTAATCGGAGTTTGAATTTTTGATGAACTATTTTTTCTGATACAACTGAAAATTTAAAATTACAAAGAAATAACTGATTATATCAAGATTAAAATTAATTTTTTTATTTCAATGCTCTGAATTACAATTTTAGAAATATTTCACTGGTTCTGTAGCTGAAATGATGTTTGCTGCCTCATTTGTTTCAATAAATTACATTTTAGACAAGTTATGTTCAGAGTTTGCTTCTATAGATAGAAGATTTCCATCGTATCTTTCTTTCCATCTTAAATAGCGACAATGAGCATTAATGGAGGTTATACATTTATTCCATGCATTGTTTTGTAGCTCAGGTGGAACATTATAAACATTTAACACTATCTGCCTAAGAAATTCAATTCGATTGCTATCAAGTCCCTTTCTTTTCCCAGCTGGATAGGCATTACACGCCAATCTCTCCTCCCTTGAAAATAAGAATTTGGAAAGACTGGTGGCAAATTGCCAAATATTACTAGTTTGTTCTTTTATTTTCAAAATGTCCTCTTCAGGAAGATATATTCCAAGTTGCTCGCATTTTATGGGCAAAACCTCATCTGAAGGGAGGAGAAACGGAGATCCTTATTAATACATACCACACAAACATGGAAAAACTAAAGAAACATATATTTATAAGAATCTAAAACATGCATGGGTAAAAGTAATTTCTTATATGAACCAGATATTTTTAATAAACTCAAGAGATGAAAGAATTTAATTATTAAAAAAAAAAAAAAAAAAACGCAATTCTATCTGCCTTAAGCAAATTTAAAAGAATTTCCATGTAACAGAAATCCAATACTGATTTTAAAATTCAAATTTTTGCTAAGTCTGTTACAGAAATAACAGATTTTTACAAGCTGTTGGCATTAAAAAAAATGTTTTTGAGTTATTAATACTTTTTTTCTTTAAATGTAATTCTGATATAATTTACAAAATAAAATTATCAAAAAGCCACCGATATATACTAAGATTTCAAGTTACAGTGAAATTCTGGCTCTCAACTGCATGCAACCGTAAACTAAGTCAAAAATTTAAATGGAAGCTTTTGTAAATGATTCAATACTATCAAGAATCACGATAAAGTAATTTATCTGCCAATAAAACACACCAAATGCAAAAAGAGAAGATAAATATAAGAGTTCTCTCTACATCATCTGCAGAATCAAATACAATATCTTTGATAAATGAAATGGTATAAACTGAATTTTCAAGAATAGGCTTCAAGAGTTAATGGACATATCAATCACTTTAATTAGAGGAGAGGCACTCTTTAAGTCAGCACTAATCAAAGGCAGCCAATGAATATTATAAAATAAAATATTCTAAAAATATTTTTTGAGATTAAAAAAAAAAAAAAATCTGTTAACGCAGCCAGTATGATCACTTAATGTGGGCACCCACGACATAGTTTAAGTTTTAAGTTTACAGTTGTAAGCCTGTCCCTGTCTCTCTGCATGCCAGTTAACAAATATCACTGATGATTGAACTGTCACCATAACAAATCAACAGATAGTGAAAATCGAGACTGACTGTATTAAAGAACTGGGTGAATCAGAAGTCCCAGGACACCCTAGTATTTCGGAAACGGAAGGGAAAATAACTTTCTGTTCAAAAGTTAGAAATTTCCATATTATTAGTGAATAATCTTGGTCGACAGTTGTATCTGTCTGAAGAAATTTGGCTATTAATTTCCTCACTCCGCTGAGTATTACAGGTGGACGAATTTCTAACTTTGAACACTCAGAAAATTAAAATGAATGATGTTACACAAAAACTGATTGCACCATTGAATTTCTGGGGGTTTTCTTGTTTGAAATAAGTCACATGACCTGTTTCTATTTGAAAAATTTGAATTGCATTCAAGATGGCGGTCATTTTCCGGAAATATCCTAAAATGTAAGCCCCCCCTTACCCATTTTTTGCTGGGGTACTCAGATATTTCATTACCCCTTCCGTTTCCGAAATACAGGGATGTCCTGGGACTTTGACTCACACTGTACTTTAATGAAAACTTTAATGAAAGTTTTTACATTTAATATTTATCTAAATCTTAACTTCTTTGTTACCGGTCTACATTTATTATGTAATGGTGTTTTAGCTAACATTAACATAGTAATTCCATCGCTCTATACTTATTCATTAAAACTGTCATAATCTCAAGGCCCTTTCTTTGAGTTTTGCAGTTAGTGCGTATTTCATTACATTCACCAATATTACATTCCAATATTTTCACAGCTCTTTCTTGAAAACATTTTTAAAAACTTTTGGATAGTTTCCATACTTTATCATTTCCCTTGATAAAAGGTTCAAGATCTTTTCTTATAATTTCTTTTTTTTTTTCTGATGATGGTTTGAATCTGGTAGAATGAGTTTTTCCTTTCTATTTTGTTTTTAAAGGATTTCTTCTATTTCTTTCTTTTCGTAAAAGTTTTAATTTTGTCCACTTCTGTAAACAGAATTGAAAAAAAAAAAAAAAACAAAAACAAAAAAATAGAAAAATTCATGATTCTTACTGGCAGAATATTTTCTCAGTATGACAATGAAAAGTGCGTGGTACTGAACTTTATTATTCTCTCTACGATGATAGCACCTTAATCCAACTGTTCTCACATTACTAGGAAATAGAAGGTCATTACTACAATTAAGTCTCCTTCCAGACAGAAAAAAAGAAAAAGAAAATAATAATAATAAAATAAATTCAGTGCTGTATTATCAAACTTGCTGCTCAATTTTGCACTTTAAATTTCACAAAGTAAAACATTATTTTATCTCAAGAAAGGGAAAAAAATAAAACGCAATATTTGTATATATAAAAAAAATAACTGTTTCTAGAAATACATTTTATTAAACAAAATCATATCAATTGGAGGTAACTCAATACAGTAGACTTCCTCTTTAACAGTTCAGCTTGGGACCGGACCTTAGGCCGGTTGAACCGAAAATACATTTAAATTAGCTTTTAACTGAATTAAAGTTCCTCTACCGTTTAATTATATGAAGGTCAATAAAACAGACAAAGATTATGCAATTTTGCAAAATAAAATTTTATATACTTACAGTACGTACAAGTTATAGTATACTCTCATGTACTCGTTGTCAGAAGCACATCACAATAGCCAAAAACAAATTTCTATGTCTTTCTTTTGTCCTAGATACAAATTTACGAAACATACACACACGTTTGCTAAAGTAATAAAAGAAAACTGTAGAGTACTATATATTGAAAAACAATTACTTAAAGAAATTTATGATTGAATCCACGTGAGTCACAGTGCAGCAGGTGGTTGGTCGGTTAAGAGGGAGTCTACTGTACTTATTTAATACTAGCTTTAATTTTGAAAAGCTAAAATACATAAAGATCCAGGAGAATTAATGTGAAATATTGTCCAATTCCCAGCCAAATGACTTAATACAATATAGAATTATTTGTAATGATGAAAAAAAAAAAAAAAAATACAATAATTATGGTCCTTCGTTGCACCATATTAATAGCTGGGTGTAAATCTTCATTCTAATGTCATCCTATCAAAGTTATGTTCAGTTATCTAATGAGTTGTAAATGTTTGCAAATGCTGGACTAATTCATCAGACAGTGATGCTGATAAATATTTAAGGCTTTATTAATTGTAAAACAGAATAAACTTTTCATATTTAGATATATGTTGGCAGTCATCTCTTTTTGAATGTCAACCAATAATTAGCTATTAAACAGAACTGACAAAATGTTCATTTTAAAAGCAAAGTCAGTCTAGTATCTATTTGATAATTTCAATACCCGAATTTGGCATTCCTCTTTAAGAGTTGGAAAATAGAAAACTACTTCTGGCAACTGCTAGTCAGTCACCTGAATATTATCAATGACTAGGCTATTACATATACTACAAGAACAAAGTTAATTAAATTATAAATTTAGTTGCCTCTTTTAATTCCATTCGTTCAAATTTATATAAAAAGCTGGTCTTAGGATGGGTTTTTAATTACGTTTTAATTTTTCACATTAAACAAACTGAACTAAGTCAGCTATTTTTCAATTTATTACATGCAAATGTGATTTACATGGTATTAAAAGCAAATACTTATTTTTTGCTAAATGAAAATATTTTGTTCTGTAAGATTTAGATAATTTCTATACTAGTAAAGATGCAAAATAATGGTCGCACTTATTTCTTATTCTTGACTATCACTATTTGACAATCTATCATTCAAGTTTCCATAAAAATCAAAATAACCAGAAATAATGTTTAAGAATAACATTCTTTTACAATCTAGTAATTAATTTACTTTCAAGTCTTATCTCTGCTGAAATTCTTGATTTTAGCATTTTACAGACGTTTATTGGTACTATTAATCATCTTAGATATTTATATGCCAGATCTTTACACTGACTAATTATCGTTTTTTTTTTTTTCATTAATTTGAATTTAATATTTACTGATTATTTCTCCAATTTATTTCTAAAGAAATTAAAATTAAGAGATAAAAAAAGTTATTTCACAAAATAAATTTTCACAGAATTTTTTTTTTTTCCCCATGAGCTTTTCTCGCCTTTAAAATTAAAAACCTTTTTTTTTATTTTAAGGTTCAGAAAAAAGGAGCTCCATACTAATTTTGTCATTAAAGATTTTAATTAAGAATCAACTATTTTTAAGTTACCAAAAAGGAGGTTTATTCCTTTTTGCTAATCCCATAACTTATTACATAACTCCATTTCACTAAAATAATAAATGAAAATCGAAATATATAATATATACAACTAAAATCACTACATATGAATGAAGGCACCAGCCAATGCATTAGCGTCTTGAGAAGCGAATTCTTAAAAATAAAATAAATAAATAAATTTAAAAAAAAAAAAAAAATTGCCCGGTGTTACTTTTTACTTCATTTTTTAATTTTAACAAATTTAACACTTTGTTACATAATAACAGTGGGAGAAGTGAGTGACTCAAACTACAGTAGAGCCTCAAATTATTCCAAAATTTGAACTAACTGGGCTGTCATCTTGGATACTAAGAAATTTGGATAATACTTTTCATCTAATGGATCAATCATTCTCAAAAATTATTTTATTAATTTTTTCTTTATATTTATCTAAATGACATACATCAAATTTCCAGCACCTATAATACAGGAGTAATTATGTAATTACACCTAATAGGACTGGTTAACATTAAAAAAAATGAAAAAACAAATCCTAAACATAGTATCCCATTACTGGCCAGGTGTTGGCTGCAAGGGTACTTGAGGATAGGTCCCAAATATATAGCCAAACAGAATGCCGTAAAAGTCAAAATGGTCATTCTGGCACTCGCTGTTATACTCAGGAAAATAGCCAATACTTTTTTGACAGAAGGGTAGGTGAACCCATGGCCCATCTGGAGGAGAAATTCCCAGGGTAAAATCCACAAACTCTACTGGAGATGGGCATTTCACAATAGTGTTTTACTACTTTTCCTATTGGATTCATTTTAAGGAAACTAATTGGCTCAGTTGACAGATTTACAGATAAGTGCAACCAAGGAAAAGAATTAAGATTATATTATAATTAACATCTTAAAATTGTAAAATATGTATGTAAATTAAGTAACTCTAAGTTTAATAAATTTATAACTTTTTAAGTATCTGCATGGTAAAAAAAGCACATAAAATTTGTTTAAAAAAAACAAAACAAAAAACAATGCTCGTTCTCTTATTTTGATGATGGCATAGCTCGTTACCTACTGATTTGTTTTTTTACCAAAATCAATGGAGATCTTTTTTGTAATAATTTAAACTCTAAAATTTCCACTTTCTGGCTGCTTAGTTTCTCAATTATTATGATCACAGATGGATGGACAGTGGTGAGCATGTGCTTTCGACTTAAAACTGCAAAAACTTCTTTGTAGTAACCCTTTTTTCTCTCTGACACAAATTCTACAAATGTTTTTAGACCAAAATTATAATACCCTGCCATAGCTAGCTATCACGCAATATAAAAAATAAACAGAACTTCTTGAAAAAAAAATTTAAAAATAAAATTAAATCAACAAAATAAAGTAGGAAGGCTTTAAGTTATAAAAATAATACACAAGTTCCCATATTTGTAATTGTATCCACGGAACAAGGACTATAGTACTTCAACTTTCCTATTTTCTAAAGACTGGTTAAATTCATGGATGCTTATATGTGCTCAGTAAATCGAATTAATGTTAATACTAAATCCAATTAATTTCAATTAAATCAGAGCAAGCACAAACAAACGGATTACACTGTATTATCTGCCATCAGTAAAATTAACTGTTTCACTTCTAATACTTTACTTTTATCACCTTCACACAAAATATTGCTTCCGAGATCCATATGGACAACTTTTGAAATGCAAGATAGATCATCTCTGTTCACTTATCTAAGTGTTCATGCAAATTTTGGAGGAGATCCATCAATGTATGAAAATTTACTACACTAAGATAGACATTGTTTGTATAAGCCTAACTAACCTTCAGAAAGTAGACTAATAAATCTAATTAAGTTGTGAAAAATCAATGGTTTTCTACTATATGTATATTGGCCAATAACTAATAATTAAGAAACCATTATAAATTTCCTAGGACTTTCACTGATATATTGTAATTATTGGTTACTGTGCATGCATCTAGAAAGACTTTAATGTTTCCTTTGATTTAAAAAAAAACAAAAACAAACCCAAACTAAAGTGCTGCTGCTGGAGGCAAAGGGATGCAATTAAAATAGGAAGAAAAAAAAAGTATGTACTTTGTTAAAAGTAAACTACAAAGTAGCATATACAACATATGTATAGCGGCATTCTTTTGTTTGAATTTTTTACCTCAAGAACCTCACCCGAGTGCAACTAGTCCAAAATCAACAAGGAGCACATAGTTACAGCCTAATCTAACATACATTTTCAGCTTGAGTTATCATGATCTTAGAATAATTTTCTTATCAAAACTATAACACATTTCAGTTTATGCTTCCGATACGTTTAATAATAAAAGGGTTTTAATAATAAAGAAACATATTAAGAAGATAAAAAGCGAGCATTAAAGCTTTAAGCCAGTATTAAGTTGGGCTTAATGTACTTTAACAAATTACGCCAAGTTATAATATATTCCTTTCAGCACAGTCATCTACAACTCAAGATCATTTGTTATAGACAAAGGATTAATTAATCATTAATTGACAAGATCAGAAGGAACAACCTTCTTTTCACAAGAACTGATTACTAATGTAAGATAATTTAAATTTCAGTATTTTTATTATTTGTTCATTAAAATCCGAAGCAGAAATCGCTAACTATTTATATTGGAAGTTTATAATCTCTATGCATAATTTTCCAACATCAACTACATGGAAACCTTTTTTTTTTTTTTTTTTTTTCAATTATTACCATGTTATTAATTATGTGACTTTCATAAGTTCATTTATTTTGATTGTTTAAATAAATCACAGAACCTGCTCTGAAATCACAAATCTGGATTAGGATCTAAAATAATGCTTCAGATATAAGACTTAACAATTCAATGTTAAAAATTTCAAAATTAAAATAAAATTTAGATATGGATAATCAATTTTGTTACTTAATGTAGTAATTATTTTGGGGAAAAAAAATCAAAAACAGTAAATATGTATACAGAAGCAAAAACTACCAACAAATTTTATAGGATAACCTTTTATTCCAAAACTAGTGTATATGCACGTCAACAATGTCACGGCTTTCAGTTGAGATAGAAAACAACTTCTGCCTGTAAAATACTCAGTGTTTAAATATTATTTTTAATTTCTTCATGCATCACCTTCAGTTTGTCACTGAGGGAGAGCTTCTAACCAGCGCTTGTAATAGGCTAAACTTAATAAGTTATTTTTTTTTTTTTTTCTCTGGCTCTTCTCTCATTGCGTCGCATACACAGAGGGATTGATAAGATATATTTAACAACAGTAATTTGAATGTAATCCCCGTAGTCTAATGGATAAGATGTCTGACTTCAGATCAGAAGGTTGCAGGTTCGATTCCTATTACAGACGTTTCATTGAATAGAAATAGAAATTATTTCTATTTTCACAGGAAATTAAAATTATTTTCCAAACACAGAGGAAGTGCGTTAGACAGACAGATCTGGAAAACTATTATGTAGGAGATACAACCAAATTCTCAGGGAATGTTTCTCCTTACATAGTTAAAGAAACACTTTTAAAATACAAAATTTCACTGAAATCCAGTTTTACTTTCTTGTATCTTTGCTATTTATTTTTAAGATTATAGCTAGCTGTTTAAAGCATCATCTGTCTATATCTGTATACAGGAGACAGTTTAATGCATCTCTGATAAGAAAGCATGATTAAATATTCCCAAGAGTAAATGCTTTTGCATATGCCTTTGAATGCAAAACAACAGTTGGACTTTTTTTTTGGTCTCCATCTTTCCAACTACAATTGAAACACACTTTTAAATATTCACAATCCATTAAAACTTAAAATGCAAAGGTGAGCCTTATATGTAAATCACCATCTGCTGTGGATTTGGAAGGGTACAGGCAGACCCTATCACATTGATGGACCAGCATAACATTTGATCCTAGGATGCAATCAGTAAACACGTTTCACCATACATTAATGGAAAAGTACTGTTGATATGGTCTTTGCATTATAGTATGGATTTTTATCAGTTACTATTAGAAACTAGCATTATTAGATAGACGACCTTCTTGTAAATGATACAACTTTTCTAAATAATGATAGTAAAATCAGTAGGGAACTGGCAATTTACAATTAATAAGTGAACTGTAAACCTCCCAAGGATGGCCCTATACATGCAGATGTTCCATACATCTATACAAATGATAGTCTTAACATGAATATAGCATCAATGTTGATTGAAATAATTTAATTCTTCCTCTTCATTCTTGGCATGCATAAGGCTTTTTAATATCCTCTATTACGCATGTTATTAGCCATTACACCATTACTTACAATGGCAAGTCACTTCCTAAACATGATTAAATATTTTTTGGGAAAAAACAAATCTTGGTGAAATCACTGAAATGCTGCAAAGTTATGCTAACTACAACAAGATATATAAATCTACATGTCTTCAAACCTGCAGGTTAAGTGTTTTGTTATGCATATTACTGAAGATAAATAAAGATGGTTTAGTGTTATTACTTACAAGCAATGCATTAACCAAATGGTACTGTTCATAGAGGTTTTTACCCATGAATTTTGTTGGCAATTTTTTTTTTTTTTTTTTACTTTATAAAATCTCAAATACAACTAAATATTCATTCAATATCTGCCTCCTGGTATGATAAAGAGTGTTTTCTTAGAAATGAATCAAAACATAATTTTTGATTAAATAACTGAAATCAAATTGGAGAAGATATTTTACATCAAAGTTACTATTTCTCAGTTACTGGTTTTGCGTGCCCTGAGAACTGTTAGCAAGATATGTGCAAGAAATTAGCTAAGAAGCATCCATCACCTCAGAGCATACAAAACATGCCCAATTTGTATACTGTAAAAGAAACATAAATCAAACCATGCCACTCCTTATAAAGAGCTGCAAGAGCAGCCAAACCCTATGAGCAATTAAATAACATGCTGCACAACTCAAAAACCATTTCTGTAAAATAAAATTATAATATAAAAAATAAATATAAAAAAAAATAAACAAACTGTTGCATCCTGAACATAAAATAGAAGAGCCAATCAAACTGGTGTTACATCAAGCAGCTCTTTATAAAGAAATATAGCTTATGAAAATTGTAAAGCTTCTCACTTAATGGATTATTATTTCATTTTAAATAATTTGTTGTCCAGCCTATATATATCATTTATGGGCAATAATTATTTATTAGAAACTGCATTTAATTGCAATAGAAATGATTTTCTGAAGCAATTTAAGCAATGTACAATGCAAATCTTTAAAATCAACAATTAAATTAAGCCGAAAAAATTCTAAAAACCCTTTATTACCCATCAAACATCAACCCTTATATTCATAAAAGATAAAAAAAAAATATAGAAAAGTTTATGTTAAATAATAAATGGATTTTTATTAAAATCCCTGTTAAAAACTCATTACTTTTTTCTTAGTTGACATTCCTAACTAATATTAATGATCAGTTTCACTTGAATATATATGAAAGAATTTCCTAATATTTTCCTTTGTTTATAATTTCTGCAATTTCCTTTGTTTATAATTTTATGTGGTACAAGGGTGTTATGTTAATATTCTTTAGCTTCAAAACAATTATATAATAATTTCCTTCCTCTATTAGAGGAAAGAAACCCCACAAAAGGAATAACATTTAATCAATAAATAGGATATGTGAAATGATTCTTTACAGTGGAACATGTTTCAATATTTTTTCTGGTTATAAAAAAAAGACCATTCATACATTTAAGCATTGCAATACAATTGTGTCAATTCTAATTTTCTTAATTTTTAATTTCTGCACACCGACTGATACTGTTTCTGACTAGTATTTCAACACCTAGAAAAAAAATTAAGAATACAAAATTTCCCAAGATACAGAAAAGAAGAAAACTTTGTCAAGCTAAAATAGACATCTTAATAAAGAATTGTATTTGCATTTATTTGCTTGTTGTTAATATACCAATAATAGTTTCACAAATTATTAATTTATGAGGATGCCCACCACTTCTTGTATCACCATCTTTCTTTGACAGTTCAATGAATGAAGTATCTTTGGGTAGTCTCCTATGAAAATCATCATATATTACTTACAAGTACCCATATTTTTTCAAAAATATTTAATTATTATAGTTAGAATTGAGTTCTTTTTCCTATAATGTTCCAGATGCATATTTTTTTCCTTACATAAATCTGGTTAAAAGCATATTCGTTTAATTAAAATAAAAGCCATCAGAGGTAAGAAAAATACTTCAAATCCTTTTTGAACATTATCTTTTCAAATGAACTGCAATTTCAATAAATGATAGTACATTTCAATTTTGGCTATAAATACATCAAACATTTAGTATAGAAACAATTATCAGGAACTGGAATAAGCATTTCAGAGAGGAATGAAATGAAAACAAAAGGATTTCTTACAATTTACTTTAAGAAGAGAATTATTTCAAATTTCAGAAAAGCAGTTCACAACTGTATCTAACTTCTTTCCTTTTTTATATAATAATTTTAATTAGTGATATCACCAGGATAAAAAACAACTGGTATATCAAAAATGAGGGGAGGGGGAGTGTGTGTTATATTTCACAAAATGAATTCACTTCAGTTGTTTATGTTCAGATGGCAATTGATGTGAATAAATGCTTTATTTACTTTTTATTGCTGTTGTTATACATTATAGGGAGAAGTATCTCAAATGATTGTATATCTAATTGTATGCCAATGATAATATGATAAAATAGGAATAATTTAATATACAAAGATAAATAATAAACTACGATCAAATTATACAGAATTCTGACAATTTTTTTTTTATTATTATTATAATAATGTAAGAATGATCTTTTATTACAACTAACGAAGTATGAATGAGAACTGCACTTTCTTTTTGCTGCTTTTTATTTAATAATCATTCCTTGGAAAAAAATAATAAAATTGTGCATAGTTATGTATTTATTTATTTATTTATTTTCAAAAAGGAAAATTTACAATCAAAACAACTTCAAAAAACTTGGAATAAAAGTATTTACACAGTTCCTTCTTATTTATTTTTTTTTTTCCAGTTATTACTGTAAATCAAAAAATGTAATAATTGTTACTTCAATAATGAAATCTCAACAAATAATAACATGAATAATAAATTCAAAATAAAACAAAGACTATAGTAATTAAAATAAAAATACCCGTACACATTTTAAAACGTCCTTGTAAGGTTTCTCAAGTGAATAGCATATGTAAATTTCTAACAAAAAATTATTGCCAGTCTTTTGTCTTTGATGTAACTAAGCAATTTATGAATATAATTTTTCTTTATAGTACTTACTTCCACAAACGCACTTCTATATTCTGAAAGCCATCTTACATTAAGTGAGTTTTAAACATCACATTTTCAAAAATACCAAAATCATTGCACTAAGAAAGCACATCTTTGTTTAAAAATTGCTGAGGTCATTCACGAAGTTCATGTATATAATATTCTGTAAGAATAAATTTTCTTCTATCATATTTCAGGAATTCAGGATTTAGCATGTACTGAAGCTTCTTTTCAGATAAAAAGAATTGTTACTTTTTTTTTTTTAATTTCTTTGAGCAAAACTAAGAAAAATGCAATTTTCTATTTAAGAAATTCAATTTGATTACAACTGTATTAATTACGACAATCAGATAAAAAGAAAAAGTTCCTACCATTTTAACGTTGAATTGCAATGGTTGTAGCTGCCCAATAGCTAAACATATCTCTTCGTACTGAGCTAGATAATTGTTTTCTTTGTCTTTGCCTAAAGCAGGTAGTCTACTCAAAATACAATTTTTACTTTTTAAAATATTTTTTTCACCTAAAAAGAACAATTCGGATAGCCACTGTAGCATAGCTTAAACATCACATCTTTCTAAACATAAACAGAATGTTACCACTGAATTGGTTAAACTAATAACCAGAATTTAAAATAATTATTAGTCAGATATTGTTTATGGAAAAAAATACCCTGAAAAATTAAAAAGAATTATTTAAAAAGCCTTTCTAAAAATTTTCTTTAAAATTTCCATTTCCCTAAGCTATATTCAATGCTACATAAAAACAAAGCAGCATATCATTTTAGTTGGCTCATCTCAACAAAGAAATCACATTCAAAATCAAATGGGGAAAGGGGGGAGTGAAAAAAAAAGTTAATTCTAATGAAGAAACTGTTATGAGAAATTTTTTCTTTACTGAAGAAATATTTATTGGTTCAAGTAGTCTGAAGTTTTTTGTGGTTTTAAAATAAAGTTACGTTGGAATTCTTTGAAAGGTAAAATTTATAAAATTAACAAATCACTTTTGATCCACTAAGTTACATTTTTTCAGACATATATACAGTACCATTTCTAACCTACTATTTTTGTTTCTGTAAAAACTAAGTTTAAGCTT
>JAFIDM010009631.1:179305858-179322818 GCA_023159025.1 Thereuonema tuberculata
ATCCTACTTTTATTCTATTTGTTCGTGCGCTATCAAACTAATGAGTTAGAAAAAAGGCATTTTGGAAATCACAGTAGACTCCACCTTTTCATATAAGGTTTCATAATAAAGAAACTGAGAGAAAATCATCCAGAATGGATAGAAATCATAAAACACGTCTCTAGAATCCACATACAAAAAATTTTAATTGTTGTTTGAAGTCAGCTAGCAATTGTTCAAAATGAATAATAGAATTCATTTGTAGTCTCAATGCTGTTCCAGCGTGGCCTTGTGGACACAACAGCGGTCTGCCATGAGGCAGCTATGTTGGAATTCTTAGTTCAAATACTGCTTGGATATTTCATTCTTTCTTCAGTGGTCGTCTGTTTCTGTGGGTGTAAAAGGTAGTTTGCCCAATATGGTGCACCCTGGGTAATGCTAAAGAACTAGCAATTCTGGCAGCCAGACAACTGTATCGATCTCCTGGCTAATGAATGCTATATGATAAATAAAATAAATATAATATAGTCTCAATTGAGGGGTTTTAAGCCATACTAGCCTAACCCTCAATGAGAAAATTACTGGGAAGATGGTTTTAAAGGTTTGGTGGTCGTGTACAAAAAAAACAAAAACAATATACACTTTGCTGCCGTAATTTATGTAGTAAAGAAAATAAGCTATATAAATTACAGCAGCAAATTATATGTTGTTTTTTTGTACACGATCACCAAACCTTTCAAACCATTTCCCCAATAATTTGCTCTTTGAGTGTTAGGTTAATATGGCTTAAAACCCCTCATATATAGCATTGCCATTCAATAGAAATTTAGGATTGTTTAGGAGGTTATAGGAAGCCTCTGCTAAACTGAATTTACAAACAAGTATAAAACCTATGAAAACAGCAAATAAAAAAATAGTTTATTAAAATAAACACTAAAAAAATTAAATTCTGAACAATAAAACTTTAAATTGAGCACAGCATTTGTCCATTTAGAAACAGCAAACAAATGCCTCAACTAAATTTATGTGGCTGAAAGAATAATTTCAATCCACTCATTCAAAACCAAAATGTTTTGATTTTAATCCAGTAGTGTGTTCAGATTGACTGGCAAGTTAAAGATACAAGGAATTTGGTTTACAAGCTTATCAATAACATCAGGACAAAACTTACATTTGAAATAATGGAGGGAGAGAATAATAAAAAAAAAATACAATATTTACAATTCTTTACATATTGGGAATTTCTATTTAATTATTTACATAATACTTAAGCTGAATTTTATTCATCAATCCAAATTCCTTGAATATACATTATTTATGTTTTTATTATATTACTATTGCTTTAACATTTTCAGTAAAAATCATATTATATCAGAATCAAAGTCACATTTTATATTATCAGGAAGTAGTCCTAATATTTTTAATACCTTTAATGATCTTGGATGAATCACTGATTTCAAAGATGGCTGCCTTTCATCCAATTTCCATGTACCTAATTCCCTTCTTGCATCAGTACTGAGATTTTTAAATTTTTTGCGTACCTCAGTAGGAGTTCTATTTACTAGACGATTCCTTAAATTTAATTCTGAACATATAATTTCCCAGATTTCTGATTTTTGTAAAGATAACAATTTACCCTTTGATAATAGAATATCAGTATATTTAGCACACTGATTAAGAAGGAATTCGATATCATCTTCATCCCAATTTAATTTCCTCTGCCGTTTTCCAGTGGCTGTAACTCTGAATGTAGACTCTGTACTGAATGCTTCAGCTGAATCAGTGAATCCAAAATGATCTGCAAGATGACGAAGTCACATAACTTCATATGTTTTTTTTTTTGTTTAATCTTTTCTATTATTATTATTATTATTTTACATTTATTAATTAAAATTGCAATTGCTCCTATTTTTCACTCACTTTAAACTATTATGATTCTTTTTAATGATAATATTACTATATTTAAACAAAACAATTATTTTAATTCATTCCCATAATTTTCTTAAAATACTGTATCAACCCATTTATTGCACAATCTAAAGTTATTTTATTTTGCTTGATAATTTCCTTTACAAATTTCAAGATGATTATTAAAAACATCATTGAGAACGAACTTTAAGACTACACTTTGGATTCACAGTTTAACAAACAAATAATAGTAATAAAAAGTTTGTTCCATTTGCAAAATATTTTATGGAACTTTTTTTTTTTTCAACTGTAAAGGGTCTAGTTTCATGAAATTGCTTAAGTAATTAAACTAAGTTAAACGATTCTATTCATCATTTATACATTATCCATTTTACTTAAAATATGAAAAAGTTTTTATTTTCATTGTAAATTATCAAACAACATAACAAAATTCACAAGTATTATGTTTACAGGTATTTAAAAGTTGATAAAGAATTAAAAAAAAAAAAAAAAAGAAAAGAATTTTGTGCAATTCTCATTCATCAATACTTTATAAAAAGGTAGAATCAAAGCCAAATAATATTCCGAACTTCCATGTTCCACTGTTAGAAAATTACAATATTAAAGGCTAAAATGAATTGCTAGAAACAATAAACACTTACCAGTTGCAGTCTGGATACCTGATGTAGAAGGAGTTGACGGTAAATTTTGAAATGCTAAATCTAGCATATGACTATGAGGATCTTGAGATGTTTGATCTCCGCCAGATTTTTCAAAGCCCTATAAAAAAATATGGGGAGAAAACTAAGTATTTAGTAATTTGAATACACTAGTCATCTCAATGAAAACAAAAAATATTATATATATATATATATATATATATATATTGCCAATTTCCTAAATTACAACAATTCCATACTATAATATTATTTAATGAAAATTCTCTCAGTGAATGCTACTTAATTTTTTTGAATTAGGCACTATCAGCTCTTATCTTCTAAGATCTTTCTCCGATCATTTGGAATTTGCTCTTTTAAAAGCACTTCTGAAAAGGCGAACAACTAATTTAATTCCTGAGAAGACCAACAAAGGGCAAAAAAAGCTTACATACTTTTATTATTATTATTATTATTATTGATATTGAATCATTTTCTTGTTGCTTTTCTGAGTTTTCACTACTTTTGAATCAAAACATCAAAATAAAATTGTTAGAATAATCAAAAATAATCAACAATATTGCAGGTGATGATTTAAATTTTTAATAATGAAAGATCGTAACTGTTTTTAACAAAATTACGAACACTAATTCTTGACCTTTTTTTTTTTTTTTTTACTGTTCGCCAGTCCTATTAGGTATTCAAAAATAAAGAATACCTGTAATATAGGTGATGCTGATAGACTAATTTATAATTATTAACTGTAGATTAATTAACTTTGTTAATTATCTAATACAAAAGAAAAGAAACGTAACAAAAGTTAAAAGTTAAAAATTCAGAGTAATATTCTCATCAATTACATCAGCGATTAATGAAGTTTTAACCTTTTTAATACTTTTTAGTGTTTTAGAATTATATTTTTCCCAATTAATTTGACTGAATAATTTATATTTTATATAGTTTTCCAA
Organism: Thereuonema tuberculata; assembly: GCA_023159025.1. Lineage (NCBI taxonomy): Eukaryota > Metazoa > Arthropoda > Chilopoda > Scutigeromorpha > Scutigeridae > Thereuonema > Thereuonema tuberculata. Next base: position 179,309,370 of record JAFIDM010009631.1, read on the forward strand.
TCTTAGACCAAAATTATTATTCATTTTATTGATTTGAAAGATTTTTAACCAATTGCATCTAGTTATTTTCTCATTATTTTGATTATTTTTTCCCCTATTGACATTATAAATATCATTCATAATTATTTTATAAATAATTTTTTCTTTAATAGTAAGTGTTTTTAAAATTTTTCCTAATCTTGTTTTTTTCCCCAACCCTAATGTGAAATGTATTCTCCGTTTGAAGAGGCGTGGCTAAGTCTCTTCTCGTAATGGACAAACAGTAACTTAACTTTTTGCTAGATGAAACTTTTGAAAGATATTTTTGTGAACAATAAATCCCCTTTTCCTGAGTGTGGGACAGGGAAGTGGGGGATTGGAACAATGCGATATAAATGACCTGGGCACATTATCTAGAAAGGCTTTCCCCTTTTTTGTTTTTCCAGTTCCTTTTCTTCCCTTATTCATTTTTTTTTTCTATTCTTTTCCTGTAAAGATCTCTTGATATAAATAACTAATAATAAATATAGTCCTATGTGACTGTGGGGAAGTTACTGCATATGAGACTCTGTGGTATTTCCCACATCATTGAAAGTAGATAGATGAGGCCTTTCAACGATGTGGGAAATACCACAGTCTCATATGCAGTAATAATAAATAGCCTACTTTAATTAAATGAAGTGTATTCAGAAAAAATAGTAATTGATCACAGTGGCCAATCACTGTAAATCTTATTCAATGCTAATGCAGTTGCTGGTCAGGCCTGTAAAATTAACATTAATTATATAGCCATTAAAACTTACCAGGACTTTTAAATCAATAGTACAAGACAATTCAAGTAGATGTAGGAATTTACAAAATCTTTTAACTACTTAAAATATGCAGAAGACTGTCTATCCTTAGAAATTAAAATAAATAAAATTTAGAAATAAAAATTAGTAAAAATTAGAAAGTTGAGGAGAGACAACTGACTTAAGATGCCTAGGAGTATATATAATGAACCTATTTTGAATCATTTCCCAGAAATTCTAATTTCACTTAAAATTTCGAAGTGACAAATCACTACCTCGTTTACCCTATATTAATACAAAATCATTACAAAATATATACACAATGTTTGTTTGTAACCAGTAAGCCAGATGTAAAGTGGAAATGTTTGTCATTTTTGATTAACAGTAATTAGTAAATATAGAAACGGGCAATAAATGCTCTACTTTATAATTCATCCCTGTCAAACCTAATATGATATTAAATATTATAAATTTCATATCTTAATTGGTACTGTTAGTTTTTTTAATCCTGACCACCCGTTATTCACCATGGCATCCACTTCGTATCAGAAACTTTGAGAAGCCAGGATAAAATGTCCGGTTTATTGGTAGTTTCAGCCAGATAGAGGTTCTCCAAGATTTTATGAAATATTTCAAGTTCCTCCAAACAAAAAAAAAAAAAGGTTGAGAATTACTGCTCAACAGAAATCAAAAAGGAGTACAAAATTTTAAAAAGTAGTTTTACACTGCTGCCATTATGTTCAGACTGCTTTTTTTTTTTTTCCTTTGGGTTGAGTTGATTAAAATGAAGGCTTTTTTTTTCCCTTTAAATTATTGTTTCATTGATAAAAATGCTGGTTTTTAAGTATTTTTATACATATGTTCCTATTTTTATTAATTTTTTAATAAAAATATTGTTTTTTATGTAACACGAGGCCTCAAAGGTGGCCCATGTCCTAAGATTAGTACTGATAGGAGGATTTCCCATCATCAGAACTACATTTCTGAACAATGGTTGTTTTATTTTCAAAATGGCCACCAAGAATATTTAAAGAAACACCTTCTAGCCAATGGTGGAGTGCAACAAATTGATGTATTTATTTAGAACAATGGAAAAGATGACTTAAGTTAAAAACTATATAACTCTGATGCTACATCTTCTGCTATATCTTTTACTACATCATCTTCAGTGTGTACATTTCTTGAGGAAAAGAAATTTTCATTTATAAATTTCTTATCTTAATTGGTACTGTTATTCCTAACCATCCGTTATTCACAATGGCATCCACTTCATATCAGAAACCTAGAGAAGCCAGGATAAATGTCTGGGAATGTCTGGTTTATTGCCTGTTTCTATTTGAAGCGTCAATTTTCCTCACACACATTTGCAGAATCAGTTCAAAAAATGAAATTCAGATCTGAGAGAGTTTTTATCATTTTGAAAATCTTTTTAAAAATGGTGCTTCCAATTTAATTGTCATAACATTAAAAAGATTATTCCTCACAAGGAAATAGCTGAATCATTATACTTTGCTGTAGAAAAGGGATAGACTCTGTACAACAATTCAATGATAAGGTGATAAGAAACAAAACTGTCAGAAAATTTTTACTTCAGTGATTAAATAACTGCTCATTCAGTTCACCTCCAGTCAGAAAAATTAGTAAGACTGCATAGATAAAAAAAATATCTGAAAATTATCACTGGGAACTAGACCTCAACATGAAAACTGGCTTTTCCATCTTCATTATCAGCAAGGGAGATTTTACTTGAAATTCTGATTTATTGGAATAAATCAGAACGAGAAGTGTCTCTTGACATTACCTATGTTAGCAACATTTCTAATGCATTAGTTTGTGATGGTACTTTTTATTTTGCAAATATTATTCAATCCTGACCAAATATTACCCAAGAACTTTTCTGAGTATCAGACCTGTAACCATTGCCCATCCTAGCGTGATTTTTAAAAAATAACAACAAGGCGATGTAAATATTGACGTATAAAAAGTTTTGTCATCAAGTGTGGATTCACCATTTTAATTATTAATAACTCTGGAAGTTACTAGGGAAATAAAAGAAAGCTAGTGTATTGGCTGTCTAGAGGCACGTTTTGGAAGTACTAGTCTATTGAACAGTGCTACAGGATAAGGTTTATCGCTGGAGCTTTTCAAGCAGTTTGGGGGAAACTGCTGCACCCTTCCTCCTCCTACTGAACATGTAGTTGTGGTGTTGTTCAGGAGCAGTCGCCCTGAAGCCATTCTAGGGATGTTCAAACTCTTTCTTGACCAGTAGTAGATTGCTAGTGACTGCAGACATATGTTTTAAAAGCTTTCTACAGCTTTCTTATGGATTTAAATTCAATTTTAACTCAGTTTACCTTGGCAGAGATATTATTATTTACTTGTACTTTCCACGGCAGTAATAAGGGAAGACGACTTACATAAAAGAAACTTTTTAGACATAAAGAGCCAGATAAAACCAACTCATAATTTCTTCAATAAGCTGATCATCCTATTGACTATAATAACTACTTTCATGAGTCCATTTAACATTAACAGAAATGCTGAAAGAATATTAAGCAGGAAAGATATCTTTGGCTGCAGCACTACCACCGCTGAGTCAACTTTTTCCACTTTGACAGCCATTAACAGCCAAGAATCTAGTTTTCTTGTCATTTGAGGGGAAACACAGAAAGCATAAACATTGAAAAAGTACTAAAAAAATTCAACAAGAGTAAAGAGAAGGTTACAACTGTTTTAAAGAAATTTTGTAGTCCCTATACCGTCCAAATTCAAATTACTATTTTTACTTATTATCACCAAAATAAGTAAAAAAAAAAAAAAAAATACTTAAAATTCGTACACACATTTATATCTTGACTTTTTATAGTATTATCCGTTAAAATTTATTTTGAAACAAAAACCTTTTTAATCATGTTTTTTTATTCTTAACAATTTAGCTTTTACTCTATTTTTCTCTAATATCTTTATAATTCCACGTTATGGCAAATAAAAATTTGTAAAAGGGGCTATTCAAGTATTAAGCATTCAAGGGGGGGGGGGCAAGCTTTGCTTATTTTTGCTGACAAGGGGAGGGGTGGAGGGAAAATTAGAGCAATGCTGACGTAAAACAAATATATTTTTCGGTACTGCTATTGATTTGGCAAATCTTACGTAAGCAAGGGGGGAGGGGGGTGTTAAACTGGCTAAATTGTGCTTATGTAATACTTGAACAGCCCAAACCAGTAACCATTTATAATTAAAAATATGTACATCATTGGTGAAGTGGAAGGGAAATAAATTTTGATCTACACTTACAATGAAAAATATATTCCATTTTACATAATATTCTCTGCGATTATAATTATTTAAACCAAAACAAATTTATACAAAAAATGTGTTTCTTTTGTTTTATACTATTTGTGTGTGTGTGTGTATGTGTGTGTAAAGATGTATGGGTAAAGGAAAAAAAAAAAAAAATATTTTTGACCCCTGCCCCCAAAGGTATTTCTGGCTACGTGCCTGCTGCATATGCTGGTAACTTGACGCCTCATCATATTAATTCTCATGACATATCAGTGCTGGAAGGTTGATCTGGTATGGGATTGATGTGATTCCCGAATTTTGAAATTTATGCAAGAGGGGGAATAAGCATCTGTATGAGCGATTCAAGCGACCACTGGAAAGGCAGAGCGCTGCAATCGCTTCCCATGATTCATTGCGTTCGTCTGGGATTTCTAAAAAAATTAACGTAGCGATATAGTAGGTTTCAATCTTTCAGCATCATGGTACATAATTGTTGCGTGCCTGGATGTCACAATACAAGTAAAATTAAAAATATACATTTCCATAAATTCCCAAGAGAAAAAAAAAATGCGACGACATTGGCAATATATTCCATTATTTTGTGGAGAAAGAGATTCACTGAAACTTGAAAAGAAAAATAATTACTAAATGCATTGTTAAAATACATACAAAAACATTTTATGATGTTATTTACTTCTTCGATTTAGAGTTGATTTACTTTAATATTTTGTTCTAAAATTTCTTGGGTTTATTTTCTTATTGTTTTTAGTACTACAAGTTACACGTGTTAATAATAACCAGTACAATATCACAAAGATCGTTAAAAAATATTTTAATATCATTTTATGTTTCGAAAAATCTTTGGTTTTAAGTCTCTGTTAAATTTATTGGAGAAATTTTCATAATTTCTGTATATTAATCATCACGGCGCTCAAGCGTCGACCCTGTACCCGGCCACTGGAGCAGAGCCCGTCCCGAACGCCCCAAGAACCCCCGGCGAATAGGAGGGTCGCGGCGGTGAGCGGAAAAGGGTCGGGCGTAGGCCCGCCTGAAGCCACCGCCGCACCGATGCAGATCTTGGTGATAGTAGCAAATACTTGAGTGAGAACCTTGAGGACTGGTGTGGAGAAATATTTGTTTTGTTTTGTTTTTTTTAAAACAAAGGAGTTCATTTTGTTAGACATATTGATCATTTATGTGAACTTGTAGATTTCCGTTATCGCAGATATTGACAATATAATTTCAAAATGATTATTTTTTAGTTATAAATTTTTATCTAGGGATAAAACACAAATCTATGATGTTAAAAAAAAGGGGGAATTTATCTTTCTATGAATTTTCAGTCATTTTCATTATAAAAATTTCTGAAAAAAGGAGAACTTGTAACATACATAGGTAGTACAAATGCCATCAAGTCCCAAAGATTTAGTTTCGCAATCTGGCCACTAGGTGGAGTGTTGCTACACTTGAATCGCTAATAAAGGTGTTAAAAATATAGGGGGAGGGATTTCTTACACAAGTGTCAGAACAAGAACAAACTCTTCAAATTCCTTTCTGAAAACAGTTTTGATCAGACTAGAGCTCACAAACTTCTAGATGGAAAGAAGCAGGTAGTAGCTGATGTTTAACATAGGCACTGAATGAATGAAAGGCAGATGATACATGTTGTAGTGCTGCATTACATCAGTCTCACACAAACTTCTCAAGTTCGGCAAGAATCATTCTGGCTATCATTTGTTACTGGCAATTATCATACCTACATATCTGAGCACACGCATGCATGTATGCTAGTGCGCGTGCACGCAAGTGCACACACAACTAGCTTTCACACCTTCAGAGAACAGAAGGCCATAACCTTGTGGACTTTTATACATTTCGAGAGTGTTACAGTGCACATTTCTTTGCTGGAAAATTTCAGAAACTTTAGACAAAATCTCTGTAAGCTAATAATGCTTTTCTATTACTTTTGCACTCACTAATGTTTGGGATAATATTACAAATTTGAAGCTACATATATTAGCTTATTCCGAGGATTGGGGCAGAAATGAAAAACATTTCACCATCCTTACAGAAATATGGCAATCTTACAGATTTGTGCTTCACTGGTGTGCTTGCTTGCACAGATACAATACAAACTTATTTTTTAAAAAGGTTAGTAAATTATGCACAACCATGTGCAAATAGATGAAACAGCATTTCTAGAACATCACATACAATCTTAAGACTAGAGGAATTTGAACATCTGATGAGAAACCACACACTCCTAACGACTTTAAGATAGGCATATTCTAAGACACTTCTACTCAAAAATGCAGTTCATGATGAGATAACAGGGTGTCTACAAAATCTGAATAAAAAAATTCCCTGATTTTTCCCTGATTTCATGAACAATTTCTTTTAAAATTCCCTGATCTGTTCAACCAAAAAAAAAAACCAATCTGTTCAACAAAAATAAAATTAAAAAAAAACGATCTGTTCAACCAAAAAATTAGGGGATTTTAAGTAATAATTGCAAAATTCCCTGATAATTCCCTGATTTTTTCCAGAATAACAAAATTCCCTGATAATTCCCGGTTTCCCTGATTTCCCTGATTCTGTAGACACCCTGGATAAGTAATGAAATTGAGAGTATTTTACACAAGTATTGGTCTGCAACAGATTGGAAACAATAATAAAAAAACTAAGTAGTTCACCATAGTTTGAGAAGCACTATTCTTTTTCATACCTAAAAAACATTTTGGAATTTCTTAATAGTGCAATAACAAAAGCTTCCATCTCTGCCACTTTGCCTTCAATCTTTTACTGTTTGTCAGTCTTACAAATCATTTGGATTATTGATGCTAAGACACAACAATCTTTTCACCAAAACACTAAAAAAGTTTATGGGTTGGTTGTGCTTCTGAAGTTTATACAAAAGACAAACTCATTTTTCAGGATACGGATCACTGAATTACCAATTTTTGGTGATGTCACACTAGAATTATTGTAAACAACAGGGCATAAAATAACATGTTAACTAAAAGAAAAGCCGAAAAAATAAAACTACTAATTGAACTGGCATTGGATGTGTATAATGATAGTCGAACAATGACTCTTTCTGCCCATTCTTGGCCTTCGAGATCCTCGACAAAAATCTACATTGACACCCAAATTTTGACCTACAAAGATAATGGGCTGGAATCAGAGTTTTCTCCTCTCGACCCTTCTCCATTTGCATTGCAATATAGGAATCCTCTTATGTACCATGAGATGCTTGATGTTGTAGTAGTAGTAGTAATGGAAAAGGTTATCATTCAGTTAAAAAACTCAGAATGTTTTTCCATCCAGATGGATGGCTCTGTAGACAAATATGGAGTAGACAATAAGTTCATTACAGCACGGTTCATTTCCGAAGACAACAAGATGAAGTCTGTCTTTCTAGGCAAAAGCAAATCGAGTATGTGTGGAGCAGAAGATCTTATGGAATCAGTGAAGATTGTTTTTGAAAACTTAGGCCTTATTGATATAGCAAAGGAAAAGTTGACTGGATGGAGAACGTGCTAATACAGGCAAAAACAGTGGCTTGTGGGTTCGAATGAAAGAGTTCTTAGGAAGAGATCTACTTTGTATATGGTGTGGGGGCCATCGGTCCGACCTAGCCATGTCAAACTTGGAATCATCATTAACTGAAGTTCAGCACTGGAAGATCAATTTAAAAGCCGTTGCAACTTTCTATAGAGCATCAGAGCTTTACGATTTGAGGAACTTGAAAAGCTGGCTGATTCAGCCAAACACATTGCCTACCGTTTTCCAGCATACTTTGATGTACGGTTCGTAGAACACCTCAACAACTTAGCCAAAGCAGTTTGGAACAACCTCCCATTAATGCAACAACATTGGAGAACAATTCTAGACTTGTACAAAAGTTGAAAAAGCTTCTGCATGTGGGTTTCTTCGTTTGTGGGCGGCAGCTGGCGAACAACAGCGACTTACCAGTTTTATGCTAGATCTGTTAAAGCATATGGAAAAACAGCAAAAAGAATGTCAGATCATTTGTAACAATCGCCGATATTGATAAAAAAAATGTTTGTTGATTCACTGACAATGATGGAAGACAGCCCTTATCCCAGTGGATATCAAGGAAAGTTGAGAAAAGAAGGCGAGAGTAATCTTGAAAGTGATGATAATGAAGAACTAGAACTTCCAAGGAGAGGTAACTCACTAGTATCAACAAAGCGATGCTGGTCGGCTTTGTACGGAAAGAGGCTGTAATGAGCTGCAAAGAGTTCATTCTCCAAAGACTTCCTGAAGACCAAAAAGAAATTTGTAATAGGATAAATAAACTAAATTCTAAAAATCCAACTGAGGTGGTTAACGCAGCTTGTGCAGACGTAGAAAGCGTGTTTCGTACAGATAGTGTCGGATTTCGCCGATAACTTTGTACAACTGTTTGCAACAGAAAAACTCCGTGCTTCAATTTTAATGACATCACATACAGCCAAACTATACCACTTTTAGAAGGTTTCTCAACCTCCTTCAATATTCAGAAAGTTGGTGCAGTCGTATGCTTTTCTAACACCATATAGTGCAGGTCCTGAAAGGGCGGAGTCAGTGCATACGAATTTAAAAGCAAACAAACAATCAAGCCTGTCACGAGAAGCTCTTAACTCAAGAGTGTACATAGCTCTCAATGGAGTTGGAATGGCTTTTTTTGATCCAAGGCCAGCAGTAGCAAAGTTTCTAGAGAAAAAAGAAAGAAGAAGGAAATTGCCAGATCCCAAACCCTATCGAGATCAGGAGTTTGTACAGAAATTTTTCTCTAAAGATAGCCATCTTTAATAATGTGTCGCCAGTTGTTCATTGTTTAATTTTTTATTTTTAAATTTGGGAGTATAGTAATGTTTTCATCTGGAGAAAGACTTTTGAATCTTAATAATTTAGTATACCTATTCTTTAAAATTTAGTTCTAATTTGGACTATTCGTTAGTAGTGAGTCGAGTTTCTATTTTATATGAAACTCGTTTCTTGTAAGCAATAAAATGTAATTTAGTAATAATGCCTTAGAAATTGTATGTGAATCCCAGACTATCCCTATAGCCTACAGTCATAAAAGTGCAGGTATAAAAGTTGCTTACAATATTCTTTGTTGGGCAAGTAGATAACTTTTATACATGCAGTTTTCTCCTTAAAAATCATATCAAGTACAGATAGTTTTATATTACAATCATAAATATGGAGTATTTGGCAGCAGCAGCAACAATGCTATTTGAAAGTAATTTTTATCTAGGTACCTATGTATTAATTTAAAATAATACATTATTAAAAATCGTTCTGGTGAAAGGAGGAGGGTTAAATGATTCCCCAATAATACTAAAATAAGGCTTAAAACCACGTTTTTGGGCTTCAAATTTTCAAAAAATTTCCGGGGAGGGGGAGGGGGGACCCTAGTACGAACCCCGTATGTCGCCCAGTGGAAATCCCTTAAAATATGCTCTGGTAAACAAAATGCTCTCTGAATGGAGTTCATTCTCTACACTGCTTCAGTCTTAAATTTCAGCTTGTGCTCTTTAAGTATTTTCTTGTTAACCAATCATGTATTATCCACCATAAATTATCCAAATTATGTTATCAACTTCAGCACATTCCCAATTTCCTATTGGCTCATTCTGTTGCTTTTCAATCTTTCATCAGTACTGAATCACGGCCATATCAATCCATTTTCAGATGGAATTTGTTACTTATTATGCTTTGCTTGCAAATCGGATGCAGACAAAATTAAGAGATTCCCTGCACTGATTGGGATTTTTTTTCTTTTTTACAGAGGAAAGGATATTCGGGGATAATAAGCAAGATCAATAAAATAGTATTAATTATACCAGAAAAAACTTATCAGTTTGTTTTTCATACATTAATTATATTAATTAATTGATATAGAAGAATAAAGTATAAAATGAAAAGAAAAATTCAGCTTAACAGTTTTTCCTAAATTGCTTTCATGTAGAATATAGACATTTTGTGTGTGAAGAAGCTAATGAAAGAATAATGTAGAAATAATGCAAATAAAACAAATAATAATGTAGTGCGAGTTTCATTTTATGTATTTCCTAGTCATTAGTATCTGGTGTTGCCTGGGAAAATTCAATCCACTGCATTCCTCCTTCATCCATCTATTTGAGTTATCAAGAAATCATCAGCACTTCTAATATTTTTGACTATATACAAAGCTTTTAACATATAATTAAAAGTTAGAGGTGATAGAACATATCCCGTCCTTTCTGCAACCTGTCCTTCCCCCTGGTACCAAAAAGTTGGCTTACAAAATTGTACAAATCTGGATTTTTCCACAAGTTCAATGCATGAATGCAGATCTTTCCATCTTGTTTTAACCTTATGTTAGGCCTAATGGTTTAACAAATTAAAATTTTTTAAAAAAAATATGGAGACCATTTTCCCTCCTTTCTCAAGTAGCCAATCTTTCCTGTCTTGACCTTCCACTAAACATAAAGGTTGCCTTGCGAAGTGTAAGAGTATACAAAGTTTTAAACATGTCTATAAGAAATGGAAAAGAAAATGAAATGCATTTCATCTACCCTAAAATAAGCTTAAGGTTTTTAAATTCTGTAGTAATGAATTTCCAGTGAATATGAATTTAAATACAAACTTCACCTAAGATATTTACACTTTGATACAGTACTTCAGTACCAAAATACAGTGAAACCTCTACTAACGGACACTCCCGAAAAGCGGACACCCCCCAATAGCGGACAATTTTGCATACCCCAGTCCCTTAATATAGACGTTTCCATGTATTGACCTCCGATTAGCGGACACTCCCAATAACGGACAACATTCTACAGAAAATGAACGATCTCGTGTGGTTTTTCAAAAGCAATAGAATCAGGCTACAGTAATACGTAGCGTCCAGAGGAAATTTTGAAATTATGGATCACGAACTCCAACGAAAACTCCAAACACATCAAAGTTCGGAAACGGAGACAAATGCGATCGACTCTGTTGTCTTCGATTAGTTTTGTGCTGCACGAGCAAAAAAAAATTCCCATTAGTGGACCATTATTGCAAGAAAAGGCGTTGGAAGCAAAGGGGACTCTGAAGGCCTTGCAAAGTTAAACGATTTAAATATTCATATTGAGAAACATGTTTTCAATGCAAAAAAAGAAATGTCAAACTCTGTTGAAAATTAATTTTATTAACTAAAGTAATCAGTTTGGTCCGTTTGTCTTACTTAAAATAATGACAAAATTAATACTGTAATTAATTTTGTCATTATTTTAACCCTTTAACTGCGCAATTAAGCTGAAATAGAGCTCCCCACAGGCGCAAAAAAAAAAGAATTACTATTTTTTTTTTTAATTTTTGCATAATTTTATTAATTATAACCTTTTACTTAAGGAAAACATTAAAAAAAAATATTTTAATGACTACACTTCTGCTGATTTAACTTTAAATGATGAACTTCAGGACGTGTTTTACAAAAAGACAAAAAAAAATTTTTTTCAAAATATATTTTCAAACAGCTATTCATTTGGAATTATGTCCAGTACAACAAAAAAATCCACTTATTGTTCACCATAACTGTGTTTTTAAAATGTTTTCTTACTGTGAAAATCACGAAAACACTGCCCAATACACAGTCCCACTCCACACTCCTGACACCATGTGCTCACTAGTTTCCTGCGCTTCTCCCTACGCTGCGTATTCATACAGACGTGACACTGTCTCTGCGGCTTGGCTCTCTTCTCCGTGGGTGGGACGAACTCCAGGTAGTGTCGTAAAATGACGTCTTTTCCCAAGAGCCGATCTGGTGCTAGGTTAGTGGGGGTCGAACGACCAGGGTGGGGTTGAGACAGAGTGCCGTATTTCGTGAATATTTGGCGCACTACAGTTAGACTGAATTCCTTCAGTGACATGCTGCTTCAGGTTTTCACGGAATGGAATCGGTATGCATTTAGAAGCGTCACATCTATCAAATGAAAAAACATTTTCTTATACCACTTGACTGATTTCCTCATACATTCCACTGAACTGATTTGCATGTCTGACTTGTCTACCAATCTCATATTTTTTGTATAGTCTAGAACTGCGTCAGGTTTTTGTATAAATACATTATTCCTCCAATCTCTCTTGTCGCTTGCAACCAGTTTCCCTCGGTGAACCGTTGTTGAATCTGCACGATGTGACAAATATTGTCACATCGCGCTTATCGTGCCATTTGAGAGCTAACAATTGTTTCGAACTTTTGACATGGTAGTCTCCTGGCTTGCACTTTCCTGGGAACGTTGGCATACCTTTTCTATTTATTCTGACTGTCCCACATGATCCCGTACCATTATCAAGTAAATATTTACATAATCGTGGACTAGTGTACCAATTGTCAGTGTACAAAATGTGCCCATTACGTAAATATTTCTCCATCATTTTCATTACGACAGCACCAGATATGCCTAAGTCACTTTTAGGAATTTTAGTTGTCTTCCCTGTATATGTAATCATATCTAATATGATTCCCGTCTCGCAATCACATAAAACAAAGAACTTAATTCCAAATCTGTGCCGCTTTGAAGGAATATATTGTTTGAATGATAGCCTACCTTTGAAAAGCATGAGCGATTCATCTATTACGAGCTTCTGAAAGGGATTGAAGGAGCCACAAAATTTTTCCTTTAGCATGCAAAAAATCGAATCAATTTTGTGCAAGGGATCTTCTACATTTGCGGCATCATTGTTGCAAAAATGCAAAAACCGAAGAATAGCCAAAAATCTGTCTCTAGACATGTACTTCCCGAAAACTGCCGTTTCTATCAATGGATCCTTTGACCAGTACTCATCAATTGAATGCTTCTTTACATGCGGCATCAACATTGTCAAGCCCAAAAACATATACAAATCATTCTCACTACAATCATGCCAACGGCGCATTCTGGAAAATTGTGACAATGTCTGTGACTCAATACAATTATTGGCGTAACGATTAGTTTCACTTACAATGTGTTCCACGATACCTCTGTCCAAAAAAGCCTCAAAATATTCCAACAGATTGTTTTCATCGCGAACAACAAAATCACCACTTATTCCGGCGCTTGTAAAGTCAAAGTTCCATGTCGGTGGCACAAAATTTCGTCCGCTCTTCCACTCGAAGACTGGATCGGGGCTCTCTCCTCTTGTCTCATCTTCACTGGATGACTCAACAGGATCTTCAACGTCTTCATAACTATCTTCAAACTCTGAAGAAAAAACTTCTTCTTCATCACTGAGTTCATCAAGAACAGACACTATATCTCGTGACGAAAATGGTCTCTTCCCGGGGCGGGGTCCGCGCAACGAACCTGCACGACTTTCTCTCGACATTTTTCAAGGGTTACTGAGGGTTCCTGGCAGCTACCGAAGGGCAATAAAAATA
>JAFIDM010009631.1:179332181-179365632 GCA_023159025.1 Thereuonema tuberculata
TATATATATATATATATATATATATATATATATATATATCATCATCATATTCCAGACACGAAATAAGGTCAGTGTTGACCCGTTTCGGTTCCAGCTACACAGGGTCCAGAAGGCGTTTCTGTGGGCGTCCAGGGATATATATATATATTTGATTCGATTGATGATTTGATTTGAAACATTTTTTTTTTTTTTTTTTAATGTTTATCAGACCTATTTAGGTGTACTTCTTACCTGTACACCTGTAATATAGGCTCTGAGAGTTTAATCTAAAGGATCATTTTCCACCCAAAAAGAAAAACTAAATACCAACCATATCTAAAGTTTAATTTATCTAAAGAATTATTATTATTTTTGACTCATAAAGCCGAAAGGCATTTAAACTCACCTTTGTATAATCTAAATACTGCGCTAACTTGTGAACGAAGCTTCTACGGCAAAAATGGTTTTGAGTTTCAAAATCAGCGTAAAAAACTGAGTAAGTATGCCAAATTTCATTAAAATCGGTGCAGTGGTAACAAAATTATTTGGTTTTGTTAGAATTTCAGGTAAAATTTCATGGAAACAACATGGAATGACAAAATGAACTAATATTTCATCCAATTTGAGTACCCTTGATTCAATGGTACCATTGAGAACCTTGGATCTATCTTAATAGCTTAATTATATCGCGTTACAGACAGACGGACGGACGGACAGACGAAATTAGCAAATTATATAAGTTGATAGACACTATAATTAACCAATGACAAGTTTAATTCTAAATGGGACAGTAAAAAAACTATTGTTGCAATTGTTTTTAATTATATCCTAACAATGCATTCAGGGGAAATTTTTCTGCTACTCTTGAACCACGAGATTGAAGCCTTAATCTACAGTGATTTCAGATTCACTGTAGATATCGGACTATCTCGTGTTCAAAATTGGAATTTTTGTATAAAATTACACATGTTCATTTTGGAATTAACACTCTTTTAAAAGAGAAATTCTTCTATACACGAATTTTTTCTTTTGGGGACTAATCTGGTCTATGATGGCAACTGTCTTTGCTTATTTTTTGGATTTAATATTTTGTCAGCATTTTCATATTACAATTGGATTTATTTAAATTTGCAATGCAAAGACTTTACTCGTCAATCTAAGCTTAAAATATAAACCAAATTTTTACCAATATACTGAAAAATAAACAATACTACCATTTTTTTTTCCCTAAGACATTTTAAAATTTACAGTTAATTATTAAAACAAATGTCTAACCTGAAGGCGGCTTACCCTGAGTTAGGTCAAATTAATTTAAAAAGTGCAATTTTGCATGATTTTTTTTTTTTCTAAATCCCTAAGATTTTTAAAAGCAGTGGCTATTTAATAAATTTCTTGAAAAATCTTTAAAAGCTGAATGAATAATACAGTTAAGGCAGCCCCTCCCCTTCCTAAATTCCAATTGACTGCACTAAAAAAAGCTTTAGACTAAATTTTTCATTATAATAATGCTCATATTTTCAATTCCCAAACAGTATTGATTTAGATGTTACATAATCATGTCTTACAAAGATTCTATAATAAATGCTAGAGTATTTTGTAATATAGAAGCAATATAATTCAATAAATAGTTTTATTTTGCTTGCCACAGTAATCTTTTACAGTATATTATAATAAACAATGGATAACTGCCTTTATAACAATTAAGCATGCAAGTGTCTTACAATTAGTATCACTCAGGCTATCAAAGAAAACTAATCAGATTATACTGGAGAATGAATCTCTCTGGTGTAGTGAGCATATGCATTGCACAGTTAATTAATTAATTAGTAATAGTACTAAATCCTTCTACTAAGAGAATCCTTCAAAAAACATTACATCTAGTGAATACAAAATACACATTTTCAGGAATAAATCACTTGCTTTTGCTGGATGGATCATCTATATTCATTTCATCTTAATTTTTTTCTTCTTCTTCTTCTTCTTTTTAACTAATATTTCTTTTTTTACTAATTTACTAATTTTTGATCAAATTAGATGCCCTCATGCTTACAGATCAATTGAATTGTCCACAATGGATGGGGATAGTATTAAAGCGTGAAAGAACTATTATTTTGAAACAGTGCTGGAAAATATTATGTCTAACATAATGAAATGATGTTTAAAGTAACAGAAAATTCGATGAAATTTTTCAAATAACTGTAAAGGAAAATATAAAAACAAAAGAAAAAAAAATCATTTTTTCATTAAAAAAGGACACATTATAAACATTTGAACGGCATCAAGCGATATTTCTTCAGCAAAGGCAGACAGCGAAAATATTCCCCAAGTGTTTTTTATGACCTTTTCGTGAAATGTTTTTTTTTTTTTTTTCTATTTGTGGAACAATTACATTATGCTAATTCTTTTTCAGGAAGCCTGAATTAGGGTTTGAAGGAGAAGACTCAATAACTGCATGACTTATATTAAGGCCATTTACTATTCTTTAACTTTGGGAGTGTTTTCCCCATGTTAGCTTAATAGCTTCCTGTGTCGACTGAAAGAACAAGTGCAGTGGCGACGCACTGGGTAGACTACTCAGCTACTGAGCTGAAGATCTCGAGTCTTTTATTTTTTCTTTTTTTTTTTTTTTTTTTCTTTTATAAAAAGTAATGCAGTTTCTTTACTTTCGTTTTTTTAATTTTTCTTTTATTTATTTATTTATTTATTTATTTATTTATTTTTATCCTTTTTTAAGTTTCTGCTTCTTTACTTCTATTTCATTATTTTTTTCTTAGGCAAAAATAAAAATACAATTAAAAATATATAAATATATTTCAATTTTTTTTTAATTAAAATTAATTTTACTTTAGGAAAATAAACCTAGATATCAGTACATTTAACTTTTTCTTCTTGTTATTGTTAATATTGGAAGTAAATGAAGATAACAATTCTAAGGTTGTTATATGAAATTTACAATTAATAGAAATAATTTTGTATACATCAATGGTTCTTTTCCTTATCAGGATGCAAAAGACAGAAGGGAGGGGTAAATGGAATGGATGCTGGAAGGTATTAAGATAGCGGTTTAGAACAAAAAGACCAAAAGAATACAGTCAGGATTAGACACACATACGGAGGGGGGATTTTTTTTTTTTTTTATCTTTCTTTAATTACTTCCAATAGTAATAATAATAAAAAAGGAAGAAAAACAAAACAAAAATAGGACAGCTCTGTTGTTATTGGAAAAGGTGAATAGAAGGGAAAAAAATAAATGTATTAATCTGTAGGTTTTATTTTTCTAAATTAACAGTAATTTTCATTAAAAGAAAATTAAAAGTAATTTCATTAAAAGAAAATTATGAGATTTATATATTGTATTTTTATTTCTGCCTAAGGAAAAAAAAAAACGAAATAGAAATAAAGAAGCAGAAACAAAGGAAGACCAAACAAAAAGAAAGAAAGAAAAGAAAAATTAAAAATAAACTGCATTAGCATAAAAAATAAAAAAAATAGTTAAAAGAAAAGAAACAAAGAAAAGAAAAGTCATCAAGCAGCAGACTTGAATTTGAAGCTGAGTAGTCTACCCACTGCACTTGTTCTTTCAGTCAATACAGGAAGCTATTAAGCTAGCATGCAAAAACACTCCAAAAAACAACAAATATCTCGAAAACTGTAGGTTTTTGGACCCCAAACCCAGTATGTTTTGAAGTACTTCATGAATACTTTCATCTCACAAAAGGGCATTAAAATCCATATTATACAACCCATGTCCTCTCCTTGTAAGCTGCATCATGACATAGGTAAATAGTATAATGGAAAAATATAAATAGATAAAAATTCTTCAGTAGAAGAATATCCTTCTACTGAACAACTTACATATAAAAGAACATTAAGACAGAAAAATAAACAAGAAGAATAGTAGAGCTAAAAGTAAGACCAATGCAAAAAATATATTATAAAAGCATGAGCTATGACCCGCGGTGTCACCTGTGTTAAATTCTGCTCTTCTTGGTAATGTTCGGTTCTCGTCGTGCAGCCAAGCCACCCAGTTGCCGCCGCACCCATTGATTGACATTTATGTTTACTGCTCTGCTCCTATTGGTCGTAGCGTGATGTTATATAGCCTATAACCTTCCTCAATAAACAGGCTATCTAACGCAAAAAGAATTTTTCAAATCAGACTGGTAGTTCCTGAGATTAGCACATTCAAACACAAACTCCTCAGCTTTATAATAGTAAGTATAGATATAAAAATAATCACCGTTCAAAATCTGAAAATTACAAAAAGGTAGTAAAAGGCCACACACATGAAAGAATCTTAAAACCAATGTGACTGCTTATTTAAAAGCAAAGAAATATGGAGAGGAACATTGAATTTAAAGAGAGAATAAAAACAGTGATGATGATGTTGATTAAAAGCAGAACATTCAATTAAAATATGATGAATGGTTACAACAACACTGCAAGTAGCACACATGGGAGACTGTTATTTAAGCATTAAATATTGGTGTGCAAGTCTGATCTGCCTGATTAGGAGACAAGCCAGAACAACATCCTACTGTCGAATTTTACATGTTCTATTTTTAGGAGAAAATAAAACAGAACCAACAAGATGAAGTTTGTTATAAGAAGTTCATCCCACTGTTGTTGCCCGACAGCTCTCAAATGAGAACGAATAATTACACATAAATGTCAGAATGAGGAATGAGAGATCTATTGCAGTGGCAGACTTGGCAAGGGAATCACCTAGTTCATTGTCAACTATTCAGACGTGATTTGGAATGCAGCAGAAAATGATAGTACTACGTTTAAACCGTCGTAACAAATCTGAAGTGGATAAAAGAACAGGGTGAGCCCCCAAAGTGTGATTGCACATTGCTCTCAGAATCACAATAGATGATAATTTTTGTTACCTTTTCTTTGAAAACATACTTGAAGCAACAAAAATGGCATAAAGCTTAGCAGTGAACACTGAAACCTCTCAAGGAAAGATGAATAGCATTAATGCGTGTAAAAGGCTGCTCCAACATAGGACTCTCCTTTGGAACCATCTACATTACAAAAATTGTGAAATCTACATGAAGTGATGAATGTTCATGGTGCAGAGACTGAAAGACTGATTGGCATGGTAGGAGTCCTTGGCAGTTCTTTCTCCAATTTATGTCTCCATCAATTGTGCTATAAGTATTCCCACTGTAACCAACTCCCTGCTAAACCATTCTTCCACCATAAGCTTGGTTTCCAATACAAGACTTTTATGATCTGTATTATTTTTAAAAAATTATCATTGTTCATGATATGACCAGCCCTTCTTAATCTAGACTTTTATTATTGCACTGTCTTTCTATATCCATCATTTTCTTATATCCCTCATCTTGATCTAATGCTTTGTCTTTCTGCAGCATATTTTCCTCAGGGTATTGTTTTTTACCATTTGAATTCTTCTTTCTTCCTCCTTCAAACTAATGGTTTCTAGTTAGTGTGTCAGATACGGTCTTACATATCTTGATACCTTCTGAACTTCACATCAAGCTGAACCGATTCTTTTACTAATTTCATAATTTCTCTCCTGTGGCATTAATACTACTAAGCATTATCAGCTTATTTGTACTCCTAACGATTATGTTTTCTCTCTCTTTTCAAAATGCCTTACTCCTGCCTTCGTTTCACTCATTCGCAAGAGCTCTCTCAAATTTATCTGCCCAATCATACAACCCAATTCAAACTTGCTATTACCAGCCAAAAACAACATTAGCAGCAAACATCATTACGTTATTATGTTTTTCAAATGGCCCAGTCTTTCTACTTACACACTGCATTATCATAGCAAAAAGAATAGGGCTTGTAACACTAACCTGTGTCAACCATACTTCAATGTAAAACTTGTCTTACATGTAATCACTTCTCCAAATGATTCCAGCATCACATTATCTATCAGTCTTTTTATATGTTCACTGATTTCAAACCATTCCAGTAAGCCAATCACTACCATAAATCCATGAAACCTAAATACCAACTAGACCTCTCCTCAATTATCCTTTCCAACTTGCCATAAGGCAAAAACTGTGTCCACAGTGCCTCTTCCAATTCTAAAATTAATTCTAGTATCTTCTACAAAGAATGCTAACCTTGTATGAATAATTCTTTCAATAATTTTCAAGGCTAATATTCACTTTTCTGGAGAAAAAAATATGCATCTAATTATAACTGCCATATTATTATCCTACACCAATTTATCTACAATTTCTAAATTCACCATTAACAAACCCATCCATTACACCCGCTGCCCTTTCACCTAAATGAGAGTTCAGATCACTTGTAATTGCCAATACTGTTCCAGACTCTTATTGTTGTCAAAAACTCTTGCTAAATATCTGCAAATATCTCTTCCAATGCCAATAAGCCCCATTGTGATGCTTACACTGATTAATACAGTGATTTTCCCCTCTGCTTTCAAACATTGCAGCAATATTTAAACATTCTTTTCTCCACCTCTATGACATTTTCTTTTACATCTATATTAACCATAAAATCTACTCTATTCTTATTTTTGTATCTTTTAAAAACTATCAGCAAAAGTTTTACTTTTCCTCCAGTCCATTTCGTTCCCTGTAGACAATTCTCTATACTTATTTTTCTTTATTGGATCTACCACCTCTGCAGATCTTCCAATCAAGAATAAAACACCAAAGACTTCCACTTTTCATCGCTGCTCAAAACACAGCTTGTGGCTTCCTCCAGTACAAAATAACGTTATCTTTATTGTTTACAGCATGAAGCATCATCGACAAAGAAGAAAGACAATGCACTGATGTTTCTCCTAAGACTGGCACAATATAGAACAGCATACCAAACTAAGAGATATGGTAGCAGCCATTTCTCAGAAGACTAATCCACTTCTAATCCTTCCCCTCATGCTGTCCTGATGAAGCAAAAGAATATTGCTGTTGTCTAGTTTTTCAGATCTTAACAACCCTATTCATTTTTTTATTTAATGATTGAATTAGTACTTCCAATAAATAAATTTATAGTATATAAATAAATAAACAATACCCTTTCCAATTTCATTCCTAATTATCACACACACAGTTTGGAAATTTCTGTAAATAGTTATTCAAAAACCAGCAGGAACCTCAGAATTATGCAGACAAGTAGGCAAGTAACCCCCACACTAATATGCAGGATGAACATAAGGTAAGTTTGACTATTTCCCAGACTTAAGAATTAAATAGTCAGTTTAATGAACAAAAATCTAGTTTTGTGATTTTAGCTTTGCCTCTGTATTAAAAAACTAAGAGATCCTCAATCCATAATATGGCTCAATCGAGGAAGAAATAAAAGACAATTTCAATAAATTATTTTTGAACTGGCTTCATCAATTGAAAGTGAAGTTTTCTCAATAATAATTTATTAACTAATCATTAATTAAAATAATTATCCTTCCAATCATAAAAAAAATGCTCTGATGAGGTTGTAAAGAAGCATATTTAAGGCAGAAATGTAATCATCTAAACATGTTTGGGTAAATTATTTAGTTTCTAACAAATAATACGTAACACTTCTTATTTTTACCTAATTATTTCATTAAAATGTTAAAACACGATAAGACTTTAGTTTAATAAAAAGCATAACCCTTTTCGGCCTGAAACAAAAAACTTATTGAATCATATTTTTTTTCTTGTTCCTCCATTGCCTCGCTCTGTTTCAAAAAAATTATTTTGAAGCGTACTTCAAGTAACATTTGGGAGTCAACATTGTGCCATTGTAAAAGCATTTCATATAAAATCTCAATTTCATTAATAACGCAAAAGGAATTATGGAGTTATTATAAATTGTCACTGAATTGTCCCTGCCTTAACATACCAGTTATCTCCAATTTCAAATAAAAGAGCAATTACATTGTTTCTTTGGTTTTTTTTGCCTCTACCACAGACAAAGAGATAAAAAATTTTAATTGGAAAATAAAAAACACCAGGAAATGTTTTTTACTGCTTAAAAAAATGTTTCAATTTCAGCAACTGGTCATCATAACTGACATGATGATATTGAATTTTTGTGCAACTTGAACTCAGTAATATTAATACTACTGTAGAAAGAATAAATAAAAGTTTTATAATTTGAAAGCTTAACATTCAATGCTTTTAGAATCTGCTTGGGAACATTTTTATTTGTATAAAATTGGATTTTCAATATTGCCAATATAATGGATTTTAGCAGTAAAAAATGTTTTTCTGTTAAGCGATCATGCCAATAAAAATTAGTTTTCATGTTAAATTGCTTTTGTTTAATTTTTTTTTTTTTTTTTTTTAATCATACATCTAAACTTTCAAGAATCAACGCGAAGTGCCAATGAGAGATCCATGAGAACTCAATTAAATTAAAATTCATTTATGGAAATGAATTCTTCAAATGAAATTATCTATATTGTCTAATAATAAGTATTATTATCCTGATTTCCATTAAAAATAGGAATGGACTGTTCAAGTGGTGTCGTCACAACCTACGTCACACAGTTCAAAGAGGCTGTTGCTAAGCTCGGTTGCAAGGTTTTAGCATTCAAATTAGTTATAACCAAGCAGGTGTTTCCTTGGTTTTTCTTTGAAAAAAAGACGCAAAAAATAATAAATTATTAGAACACATTTTGAGACTTCAAGAAAGCCCACCCTAGGTTTTTTCCCCCTTATTTTTGTGAATTTTAGGAGAAATATTAAAACAAAAAAAAAGCTGTATTTATGTATATTTTCGAGGTTCAGACTACCATAGATCATCTATCACCCCATGGCGATAGCTTCTGATTGGCTTCTCAAAAGCCACTCTCCAATAGCAAACGATCAATCTGATGTAATGAAGCTCTTTTCAGATTTAGGATTGTAGAAGAATAAATAATTTTGTAATTGTTCGTGAATAAAAAATTATTTATTCTTCAACAATCCTACTACTTAAATGAGTATCAGGATGTCAGGTCGGTCTTTTTCTATTGGAGAGAAGTTTTTGAGCTAACCAATTACAAGCTCTCGACATCGGATCTATGGCAGTCTGAACATCAAAAATATACATAAATACAGCTTTATTTGTGTTAATATTTTCCCTAAAATTCACAAAGGGGAAAAAAAAAACAAAAAAACCTAAGGTAGACTTTCTTGAAGTCTTAAAAATGTGTTCTGATAATTTTTTATTATTTTTTTGGGTCTTTTGGTTAATGAAAAACCAAAATAAACACCTGCTTGGTCATAACTAATTTCAATGCTAAAACCCTAGCAACAGCCTATTTGAACTGACATAGGTTGTCACACACTTGACACACTTGAACAGTCCATTGTTACTTATCTTCCAAAAAATAAACATTCAAACAAAATGAGCTGTTAAAATCTGTGCTAATTGTTAGGAGCCAAATGAGAATTTATTAGAACAAGGGAAGAAGAAAAACTTACCATTGCATCTGATTTTATTTCAAACACTAATACTGCTTTATTATCTTCCAACAAAGAATGGTCTTTGAAGAGCTCTGTATTTTAATACCAATAGAAAAAAAAATATTAGAACAAGTTAGTCTTTTGGTGTTATATGTAGTGTACTTGGTTTCAGCCTCTTACTACAATCTCAAAGTTTTTGGAAAAAAAACAGACAGCTTGAAATGTTGCTGTTGCAGTATATTATACAAGTACTGCAATGGAGATTATAGATGTTCTCCAAAGAAAGAAGTTTGTTAAAAGTTATACAGAGAAGAAAGGTTAAATATTATGATCATATTTTAAGACTAGTAAAGAATGCTTTTGAAAGGAATGGTTGGAAAAAAAAAAAAGAAAGAATTTAATGGATTAAAAAAAAAAAAATAAAAAAAAATGAAGATTTAACCTTTGTTTCTTAAAAGGATTACAGTAAACACACAGAAACTGACCTGATGGAGATTTTTGGTAGTCTGACTTCCAGGAAGGACATTGACATATAATACAATCAGTCTACAGTATATCGACATCTTCATACCATTTCTTGCAGTCATGTTTGGAAGGGAAGACTGCAGAAATCAAAATCCAAACTTATTGTTCCTAGGAATGATGAACCCCCGATCTGACAAACTATTTACTATCTTAGGCCTAACGAGCATTATTACTGACGAGTAAAATATTTTCCACCAGCTTTCTGTGATACTTAAGATCAGATTGTTGATGTTTCCTGTATTTTGAAAACTTAATACAGGAGAATATGGAAATATTTTTTTTCAAAGCTCAGTTAATATTACTAAAGCATCTGAAAACATCTCTACAGAACGTATTCATAAATAAAAAAGAAATTGCAGGAACAGAGGGATCATGGGAACTATAATGTAAAGCAAAGTTCAAATAAGAATCTGCAGAGATTTATAGAACAATAGCATTTCAATGTTTGAGTTATACATAGGTGAACAATTAAAAAATGAAACCTACTTGAAATAATATGGTAATTAATGGAAAAAAAAACATCATGAAAAATTTTAAAATTAAAGGTCGATTAGTGGTAGTATGGAACTTGAAGAAGTTCAATGTTTTCTTATGTGATTGGTAAAATTAATTCAATTCTATTTGAAAGTAATAACTAGTAATTATTAGAGTACGAAAGTTGTCCATTAAGTTCTTAAAAAAGAGATACCAATTTTTATTTTCTTATTATAGAACTGCTGACTGTATAGAGATCAATTTTTGTAAAAATGAAGTTTTTCTTCCTTGTGGACATTTTGTTTCATCTCTTTTAGTGGAATGCAGATTTTATTCACTTGAAGCCTTAATTTTAATTAACTTTTCTGTACTTGTGAAAAACCTGAGTTGATAATGCAACAAACTTCACTGAAATACCAAAAAAACGGGGAATAGTGCTACCATGTCCATTTCACAGCCTTGCAGTTACTGGAATCATCTGGAAATGGCAGATATCTCCAGTAGCAGCATTCGCAGCTCTGATGGCATTTTATCAGGACTTAAGCAATTTCAAAAAAGGTGAGATTGTAGGGGCCTTGGAGATAAGCCACTTCATCTCGCAAATTACGACGAAATTCAGATTCACATGTTCGACAATTTCAAGGGTTTGCCTGGACTACATGAAATCTGAGAAAGCATCCTGAATGCGAGGCCAGTGTGACGAAAAGTCTTTGATGAATTTATACAGCAGTGTCTGGATAGATTGTAACATCTAGCCCACGTGCAACATTGCCACAAATAACATTTCAATGCTGGGGCCAGTTCTAGTACTCTAGTGTTCGTATATTTCCCTACGTTCTGGGGAATTCTGGAGCTGACAGCCCACCTGAATGCCATTGCTTACCACACAACACAAAACACTGTACCTCGCTTGGTCTCGCAATGACTAGATGACAGGAAATGAATAGCCTGGTCTGACGAATACCGGTTCCAACTGTTTCGGGCAGATGGGCTACTGCTGGGGTGGTGAAAACCCCATGCGGCACTGGATCCTGCATACCTACCTACAAGCGACAGGACAGGGCGGCAGTGGTTCTGTTATGGTATGGGGTAAATGTAGCTGGCACACATTAGGATCCCTCATATGTCTTCAGACCTCTGTGACCAGCTGCCGCTAAGTCATCATCCTTGCACCCTTTCTTGTCCTGCAGTTACCTCGAAGGGTGAGGCTTCTTTCTAAAGGACAATGCACCATTGCACAAGGCCACAGTTACCGGATTCTGGCTGAAGGAGCATTCCTCTGAGATTGCCATCATGTCTTGGCCCCAGCATTCGTTGGACACACATGGAATTCATTTCAACTTGCTGCTACTGCCAGGAATCCACCACCAGCAAATATAAACATTATGGAATTGTGGGACACTCTGCAGGATGCATGGTGTGCACTATCTCCTCAGTACTAGAGAGCTTGTGGAGTCCACACCACATGTTGCTGCCGTCATTCAAGGTTGAAGAGGACCTATGTGGTATTCGACAGGTATCCCAGTTTTTTCGGCACTTCAGTATATATTGATACTACAACCTAAATGATGTCTATAAAGAGAAATTATCATTTCAAAGAAATTACATATTTTACAAGTTGCAGTAGCAATGATACCCACACAATATATTTGCAGGCTATTTAATATAACCTGATCTGTTAAATTGAAATATTCATTAAAATAAAACTTTTTAAGTCCTTTAAAAGTATCTAATATTTCTAATGTAATAGTTCTGTATCTAATATTCTATCCAGCAATAATTTGCCACTTTTGAAAGCAGATAATATTATACTTGAAAAGTTAACATTAAAGCATTGCAAAGCATGAGGGCTGAATGAAATATCTCTCCTGGTATATCTGTATTAATAACTTTGGTACAACTTTGATTTCAGTAATAAACCCATCCAACCCTACCCTCAGATATATAAATTAATTCATTTCAAAACTAATAAAATCACAACTTTTTTCTGTTCTTACAATTTAAAATAAATGAATGTATTGCAGGCCTTCATACTTAGGTATTATTGTTCGAAGTATTCGGAGTTTGGTCACTTACTAGATTTTTTTTTTATTATTATTGTTGTTAGAAAAAATAATTGCTATTTAGTCATTCTTGACTAAATTATTTAGATAATCCTTCAATTATATCAAATTAACACTTAATGTAAATAATATTTTCTACTCACATTTTTAGTATTCCTTTAAATATGCACTTTGCAATTCAGTGAACTGTATGACCTTTTGTTTAGAATATTGAAAAACCTTGGTCACTGATTGAATTGTGTATTCATAGAAAACTTTTGTTTCATGTTCTCTAGTCGTTCTTGACTAATTGCATTTAAGTAAAACTTAAATACTATTTACAAATTATACTTGTATCTTCCTGCTGTTAAATAATCTTTAATGTATTCTGTAAGTGACTTAATTCTCACCATCATTCTCAGCTTTAGTAACAGGATTAATGGCTTTCTTATTGTGTTCATTTTCTCACTTAAGGGGAATCTTAAATTGAGAAAGTTAGAGAGCCAGGACACAAAAAGAAAATCAACTAATCCTTTTCTAAGAGCCATATAGATATCAATTCAAAATATAAATTTAGGTGGTCCTTAATGTCTTACTGCAATTCCCCGTCTTCCCTACTCCCAGAAATCATGATGGCTGCATTGCCATCATGGAAGACATTTTAGCAACCGGGTATATGAACTCGAATATGCCTAAAGAAAGACAATCTGTACTAATTTTATGTTGCTTGACAGTTGTGGCAATTAGTCCGATCTCTGCATCTTACCATTGTGTGGACATGCAGATTTCTGACAAAATCTAGATTGGCATTGAAGACAACGTGATGCCTTTGTGTTCTAGTTTACTGAAGTGCAGCATTGTTCAAATTTTAGGGGATGATAACTGATTAGGAACAGGCAGTGCAATGGAAAGCCATGCATGAACTCCAATCCTTACCATCCCTGAATATAGTTCTTGGTATGAGATGACTTACAACAATGTTAGCTCTTGTTTGTAGAGAGAATGGCTGCAAGGCAGGCTTGAACAAATGGTTAAATGGTTATCTGTGGCATGGTATCTTGCATTCTTCATTATGAGTTTTGAGTTTCTTAAAGAGGTTGTATCTGCTTTGAAAAACTTTTCCAATCATTGTACATGGTAGCTTTGTTACTGTTTCATTATTTAGCAATATGGTATCGTGATCATGCTGACTTTTGGAACCACTCGTCTCTTAAAAGTGCTCGGCTGCCAGGCAAATCTTTTGTCTTGGCATTTCTACATGCGACTTTCTCCTAGAACTTGTAGCTCAAAGTCAAAATGTTTCTTGTGAGGAAGGTAGTTGTAGATATAATTGCAGCTGCAAATAATACAAGCAGATTGGTCTCTCATTCTAATCATTTCTGTGTCTCATTGCAGTGCAGTTATCATCTCGTTATAGGCACTATTATTTCTTCTTGGTGTTTATAGTTTGTTTCAGAGTACATTACAGTTTAAAGAAACTATATGTAAACTGTAAAGTTTATACAGAGTATACACATGAAGTTTATTTGCTACTCATGTTTTAAGTTTTCCATTGATATAATTGAAGAATTATCTGAATAATTTGTCAAGAATAACTAAATATCAGTTATTTTTTTTCTAAAAATAATAAGTTGTTACTTGATATTATTTGTTCCTGTTACTTGTTGTTATATATTATACTAAGTTATATGTATAAAAAAAATATGATTTTGTTATTAGTTTGAAATTACTTAATTTATACTGCATATCTGAGGGTAAGGTTGAGTGGATTCATCACTGAAATCAAAGTTGTACCCAAGTTAATAATACAGATATACCAGGTGAGATAATATTTCATGTTAGCCTTCATGCTTTACACAATGCCAAAGCTTTAATGTTAACTTTTCAAGTATAATATTATCTGCTTTCAAAAGTGGTAAATTACTGCTGGAAAGAATGCTAGATACAAAAGTAACTATCACATCAGAAAAAATCTTAATACTCATCGGAAGTGGAAAAAAAAACTTTTTTTTTTTTTTTTAAATCCTTTAAAAGTATTTAGATTTAAACAACAATGGGCGAGACCAAATCGTTTACCAAATGATATCCTGGAACAGCTGTTTCATACTCGTTGGCGATCATCAGCCAGGAGCAGTCGCCAGTAAACAACAAGGTATTGAGGCTAATATGAATGATCATCGGAAACACAGTGGTGCCTCAAAAGAAAAAATGAACAATAAAAAGCTCGCTTATGAAAAACTAGTGAGAAAATTCATGTGCCAGCTGTTTGCTGACCTCAATGAATTTTTTTAAAGCATAAAAAATTCAAACTGCGCATTTAAATTATTAATAAAAAACAACGGAGTACGGAGACCTTGTTATTTATTGGTGACTGCTCCTGGCTGATGATTGCCAAAGAGCATGAAACAGCTGTTCCAGGATGTCACTGGTAAACAATTTGGTCTCGCCCATTGTTGTTTATTAATAATTCAAATGTGCAGTTTGAATTTTTTATGATTTTAAAAAAATTCATTGAGGCCTGCGAATGGCTGGCACATGAATTTTCTCACTAATTTTTCATTAGTTTTTTTATTGTCCATTTTTTCTTTTGAGGCACCACTGTTTCCGATGATCATTCATATTAGCCTCAATACCTTGTTGTTTACTGGCGACTGCTCCTGGCTGATGATCGCCAACGAGTATGAAACAGCTGTTCCAGGATATCATTTGGTAAACGATTTGGTCTCGCCCATTGTTGTTTAAATCTAAATACTTTTAAAGGATTTAAAAAAAAAAGTTTTAATTTAATGAATATTTCAGTTTAACAGATCAGGTTATATTAATTAGCCTTCAGCATTATAAACTTCACATACATTGTGTGAGATATCATTGCTACTGCAACTTATAAATTTATTCTTAAAATATGTAATTTCTTTGAAATGATATCTCTTACTGCAACCTCAAGGAATGTCCATTATCATTATTGTTTGTTGCATTATCAACTTAGCTTTTTATACTTGTGATAAGCCTAATTGGAATTAAGGTTTCAATTGAATAAAATGTGTATTCTACTAAAACAAACAAAACATTAAAAAAAAATATGTATCTATACAGTCAGCAGTTCTATAATAAGAAAATAAAAATTGGTATCTCTTTTTTAAGAACTTAATGGACAACTTTCGTACTCTAATAATTACTAGTTATTACTTTCAAATAGAATTGAATTAATTTTACCAATCACATAAGAAAACATTGAACTTCTTCAAGTTCCATACTACCACTAATCGACCTTTAATTTTAAAATTTTTCATGATGTTTTTTTTTCCATTAATTACCATATTATTTCAAGTAGGTTTCATTTTTTAATTGTTCACCTATGTATAACTCAAACATTGAAATGCTATTGTTCTATAAATCTCTGCAGATTCTTATTTGAACTTTGCTTTACATTATAGTTCCCATGATCCCTCTGTTCCTGCAATTTCTTTTTTATTTATGAATACGTTCTGTAGAGATGTTTTCAGATGCTTTAGTAATATTAACTGAGCTTTGAAAAAAAATATTTCCATATTCTCCTGTATTAAGTTTTCAAAATACAGGAAACATCAACAATCTGATCTTAAGTATCACAGAAAGCTGGTGGAAAATATTTTACTCGTCAGTAATAATGCTCGTTAGGCCTAAGATAGTAAATAGTTTGTCAGATCGGGGGTTCATCATTCCTAGGAACAATAAGTTTGGATTTTGATTTCTGCAGTCTTCCCTTCCAAACATGACTGCAAGAAATGGTATGAAGATGTCGATATACTGTAGACTGATTGTATTATATGTCAATGTCCTTCCTGGAAGTCAGACTACCAAAAATCTCCATCAGGTCAGTTTCTGTGTGTTTACTGTAATCCTTTTAAGAAACAAAGGTTAAATCTTCATTTTTTTTTTTTTTTTTTTTTTTTAATCCATTAAATTCTTTCTTTTTTTTTTTTCCAACCATTCCTTTCAAAAGCATTCTTTACTAGTCTTAAAATA
This sequence comes from Thereuonema tuberculata, assembly GCA_023159025.1. Taxonomy (NCBI): domain Eukaryota; kingdom Metazoa; phylum Arthropoda; class Chilopoda; order Scutigeromorpha; family Scutigeridae; genus Thereuonema; species Thereuonema tuberculata. The sequence goes on from JAFIDM010009631.1 coordinate 179,348,599, forward strand.
TGATCATAATATTTAACCTTTCTTCTCTGTATAACTTTTAACAAACTTCTTTCTTTGGAGAACATCTATAATCTCCATTGCAGTACTTGTATAATATACTGCAGCAGCAACATTTCAAGCTGTCTGTTTTTTTTCCAAAAACTTTGAGATTGTAGTAAGAGACTGAAACCATGTACACTACATGTAACACCAAAAGATTAACTTGTTCTATTATTTTTTTTCCTTTTGGTATGAAAACACACAGCTCTTAAAAACATCATTCTTTTTTGGGAGATAAAAGGTAAAGCTGTACAGCTACAGGCCATGCAGGTCCTTCGATGCACGGAAGGGTTTAGGTTCCCAGCAGTTCTTAACAGGACTAGTTGTGGCCAAATGGTCAATCAGACACACGCCTACCTTTAAACCCCCCCCCCCAATCCAAGTAAGAAACAAAGTACCCATTGGATAGACAGCTGTGTGAAACCTAAGGTCTAGCTGGAGGAGAAATAACTGTGGAATAATCTGCAACCACTGCCAGGACTTGAACCAGTGTTCCTCCAGCCCACACTCCAGCATCAAAACCACTGGACTACGGGACTCCTTGTTCAAGATAAAGCAGCATGAATGCTTGAAAAGAAATCAAAATGCAGTGCTAATTTCCTTAAGATATTCCAGATAAGAAAGGCTATATCATGCATAATTCTTTCCCACAATTGCAGTTCAATAGCACTCGTCTTCAATTAGTTCAGTGCATTCCATATATTTATTATATACATTCATCCCACCCTACAGATTGGCTGTTTTGTAGATTAGTGCTTAACCACAACTGTTTGTGTTCCTCAAGGCAGCACAAGAAGCATCCCTTTCATCAGGGGGTTGCCTTGCCAGCATGCTTCAGCAAAAAAATAGGTGATCACATACTCCAATTATCAATAGGCAGCATCTGCTACTTGGTGTCGCCTGCATGATCTCTGGATTTACTCTCTATAAGTACAAACAAGAACACAATTCCAAACTGATTTGAAATCAGGAAAGATACCACTTTGCAGAATCATGTGTAGGAAGCACAGTGGACAGTATTACAGGAAGCTATCAAAAATCCCAATAATTATCTGCATTGCTGAATAATTAGTCAGAAAAAATGGCTGTAGTTCCTACTGATGTTTGCCATTTTCTTTTAAAAAAATATCAACCTCTTTTGAAAACTTATGCATGCTTTGCCAGCACGCCAATCAATGTGGAAAATATCATTTCCTACCACTTCCGGATGTTGTAAATTTCAACAGTACAAGTTGTAGTAATTCAACTAGCTTAAATAATTAGACATAAGAATGTGTGTAGCTTTTATAGTCTTCTATGATTGTAAGAAACACATTCAAAAGCATACTTTCCTTTGAACTCATTTCTTTTTTAGGGACTTAATTTTAATATATTAAAAGTCAGAAAGTTCTTTTCCTGATAATTTTTGGCCATATTTAACAAATTTCATACTGTAAAAAAATCATGCCTCATCAAGATTTTAGATATATTGTTAAGACCTATTGTTATTACTGCACAGTTTTGTTTTTTTTTTGCTGCAAAATCTGTTAAAGGAATAAAAGAAGCTGTTCAGCTCTTACCCCAATGAACTGGAATTTGGAGGCTTTTTCTCCACCCACTTCTCCTATTTTGGGAGGTGAAATGAGTTCACTTTTTGAGAAAGGAAACAGAACTATTTTTAAGAATTTTCCAAGAACTGATTTCACTAATAATCACTAAATGTATTACGAATATTTATACACATTAAAAATCTGCATCAACTGGAGAATGCACAACCAATTGGTTCAGTTAAGGTTGGGCGATCAGCCAGATGCTTTCCAATTTAACCCTGGGAGAGATCCCATTCCCTTTTTATAAGGGAGATGGGAGACCATTTGTAATCATTGAGAAACAAGCTAGAAAAAAAAAATGCTGATACTAGTCCCTCTTTTTATACATAACAAAAAAAGTTTCAAATCAATATGAGGCAATTAGGGATTGCATAAAACCTACCAATTGAACCTCTCTTCCAACTAACCTGACAGAAAGCTTTACAACTCTTGAAATCTTATGTGGAAAGCATTCTATAAGGTCTTCATAAAAATAAGCAATGTATAGTTACATTTACAATATAACTGGACATTCATGAACATATATGTAAAAGAAGGAGAGGAAAAAAAAGTTCCAGCATGAGTAAATCAGATTGAATGCTAAAAACATTCCTAAATAATTACAGCATGTTCAAACATCTCGGTAACAGAAACAAGAGAAAGTTGACTCTGAAATTGCTCTAGATTTTAACTTTATAATGCTAATCTGGATTCTCAAATGCAAATGGAAGGAAGATTCTAATTGCTAAAAATTTTGCATTTTTATTTAACTTTTAATATTTTAAAGATTTAATGATAATACTTGTAATTTTTAACAGTCTGACACTGTCTTAAGAAATTTTGATGGTTTTGTACTTGAGGGAGGTGAGAGCAACACTAATCACACATTTAGAAAAGTTAGTTTACATAATACATAACTTTTGAAATATTTTACCTTTGTGCTTACATAGTACATTGGGGAGGTGAAGGATGCTGGTGCCATGAACACCAAGGCTCGTTACAGGGCCCTGAGTATCTAGGAGTTCAGACAGGCTCAACATTTTTTTCTTGCACTACACAACAACTGAGGATGACAAATACCTTAATTTTTACTAATGAAGAATTATTTACTGGCCTATAATGAAAAACTGTAATTTCAACTATTTTACGATAATGGCAATAGCTAACAATCTATATTTGTTGAAATACTGATACAAACATTAAGCTCATTATATATCGCATGTATGGCATGATTTTAGGACCTTTTCTAGAAAGATCTAGACAGGGACCTTTGTACAAAGGCTTAATTAATTTCATTCAAAATATTTTCATTAGTATTTATAATGAAGTGATTAAACAGTTAATCACCTCAGATCAGATATTTGTTAGGTACAAGTAGATACCCAACTTATTATTATCACAAAAATCTCAATTTATACTTTTATTAATTCATAGTTTAGGAGCATATTAGTCCTTGTTTTCTGTTACTGTACAACTGCCATAATACTTGGAACAAACAATACAAATACATCAAAACATTATCAAACAATTAAATACAAGTTTCAAATAGTATTATTTTCCTACCTTTTCTGTTAAATTTGAAGTCGATGAATGATCTTCTGATATTTCTGGAGGTGCATCCATTAGATGATCTTGATTTTGTTCTATATTCTGATCTGCTACTTGATGGTCATGATCGGAATGTCCATCTTGTGACAAGTCTGTTACTAGTGGTAAAACCATAGGTGGGACAATCTTTGTATCTAAATTGGCATTATGAAGTTCTGCTTTTTGAGAGGACAGAGATGCAGTGGACATAGATGGAGTTTGTGGAGAAGAAGCTGAGCTAGACACAGCACTGCTTCTTAATTTTTTTCTTTTAGGAGGTGGGGACACACTCGACCGCTGCGAAGTTGAAGATGGAGGCGGCTGTCCTACTTGTTCAGGTAATGTTGGTGATGCACGAGAATCCAAAGGGGGAACTACTACTGATTGAGTCATAAGTGTTTGAGTTGTTTGATTTGTCACTTCTGCAAGACCTTTTACTTTGAGCATTTCAGCAGTTTTCAACAAGGCAGACAATTGTTCCTGAGACACGTTTACTTCTCCTTTGTACATAAAGTCAATGATAGCTTTCAAATCACAGTACCTCATACTGTTCAATATCACAATGGGATGCTTACAAGGATTTTCTAAAAACAGGCTTTGAAAATAAGGACTGCAAGCAGATAATACCATTTTGTGAGCTTTTAAACTCAGTCCCTCACATGCTAGTGTTACATCCACAAAAGCTTCATTTTGAAGCAACTGATCAAACACTACCAGCAAGTTGCTTTGGTGATTATTCCATTTAAGGCAAAACTGTTGAGATCCCATGATCAAAGGTTACTAATTTTCTACTGTCAAATAATAACAAGGGCTGCAAACTGAAATAAACAAATAAAATAATAAATAAAATGAAAGCATTTATTTACATTTGTAAATGTAAGATAGTCAGATTTGAAGAAAATTAACACAAAACATTCTGAAGAAAAATTGCAACTTGCTAATATTTTGCAGTTTTTAAGAAGCACTCCACCATTTGAACAAGTCAGTCAATCCATATCTAATCACAAACCAACTCACAAGGGAAGGATTTCCTTTGCTGGAACACAAGATTTTAGTAAAAATTGGCATGACACATGTTTTCGGATTTTCCAAGCCAAAAACTACGTCCAAGTGCTGAGTGGACATTGGTCAAGGTATATGGGGAATTAAAAGTTTTAATTGAATTCAGAAAATAGTACAAATGTTTAGAAACGAACATAACTGGCCGAGTGGTCTAAGACATGAGAAGCGTAATCCGGTTCAATTACCAACACACCATATTTTTTTAATATAATTTAATCTGGTTTTAATTAATTTTTTTAGTGCTTCCAATGCATTTTTAATGATTGCTAATTATTACAATTTATTTGTAACAATTTTTGGACAATTATGTGCAATTTTACCAAAGAAATGGTGCTGTTTAAGTGGAATGGACCATTTAAGTGGTGTCATCACAACCTACGTCACAGTTCAAAGAGCCTGTTGCTAGGGTTTTAGCACTGAAATTAATTACAACCAAGTGGTGCTTATCTTGGTTTTCCTTGGAGAAAAGACCCAAAAAACATAATGAAAAATTATCAGAATGCATTTTTAAACCTTCAAAGAAAGCTAACCTTAGGGTTTTCCCCCCATATTGTTGTGAATTTTAGGAGAAATATTAAGACAAAAAAAGCTGTATATTTGCATATTTGTAAGGTTCTGACTGCCCTAGATCAGTGCAACCGATGTCAAGAGTTTCTGATTGGTTAAATCAAAAGCCACTCTCCAATAGTAAACATACTGAAACTCATTTGAATGTTTGTATATTTTGAGTATGATCTGACATACAGAAACTTCATTTCAGAAGTAGGATTTTAGAAGAGTAAATAATTTGATTTTTGCCAACAATTATAAAAATTATTTATAAAATAATTTTTTATTGGATCTTTTCTCAAAGAAAAACCAACATAAACACACACTTGGTCGTAGCTAATTTTCAATGCTAAAATCCTAGCAACAGGTTCTTTGAACTGTGATGTAGGTTGTGACTTAAATGGTCCATAGTTCACTATAACCAGCGTTTTTCATTACAATTTCATTGATTTTAAGCTTAATTACAGCTGTTATTGAAAAAAATTCTTGAAAGAAATACTCTATATAATAAACACACTAAAAAACATTTTAACTTATATATTTAAGAAATAATAAATATACATTACAACTTAAAATGTTTTTTAGTTTGTTTATTGAGTATTTCTTTCAATTCTTAGTTTTATCACACACATTAAATACACCAATGAAAAAAATTCTGTAAAATTGCAGATAATTGTCCAAAAATTATTACAAATAAATTGTAATAACTAGCAATGATTAAAAATTCATTAAAACAAAAGTAAATTATAATTGAAGAAATGCAAAAAATGCCCGTCAGGAATCTAACCCTAGCCAGTGGATTACACTTCTCACAATTGACCACTCGACCTTTTATGTTCAGTTCTAAATATTTTTACTACTTGAATTCAATTAAAATTTTTAATTGCCTGTATACCTTGACCAGGACTCACTGAGCACTTGTGACATATGTTTTTATTTTTTTCAAGCCAAAAACTATGTCCCTTCCAATTTTTATTAAAATCCGTGATCCAGCAATGAAATCCTTCCCTTGTCAGCTTTACTTCAAATGTGTCCATTTCTTCTGTATGTGGTCCTCATAAAGACCACAAATTTATATGAAATTTGGATAATTTATTCAAGAGATAGAAGCATTTCATTATTACAAAAGCTGCTGTCAAAAGAAAATATATTTATGCCATTTTTACTTAAAAAAAAATCAAAAAAAAAAATCACAATATCTTAGTTAATTGACGGAAACCTGTACCACCCCCCTCATTATCTTACATTAGAACTGTATTTTAATAGGAATAACAAATTATTTTAATGATATATTGTCCTTAAATTTTGTATGACCAAAAACGACAATTAATGGAAGATTAAACAATTGGATCTCGTTTAAAGAAGAAAAATGACATCTTCAAAATTACAGTAATTTTCTTAGAAAATTGTTAAATGTATAATTATATCTGATCAAATTTTGAGAGATCTCAGCAAGAGAAGTTATTGTATTACAATGATCATAGTCATGAAGATTTAGTTCATTTTTAATTAATGAGAAAATACAATTAATAAAAAAATTTATTTATTCAAATAAATTTCTGCTTAACTCCACCCAACTCAGATGTTACAACAACTGCAGTTTGCTAAGCTACTGTACCATTACAGAAAAGGTAGGAAACAGAACACTTTTGGTGTTCCCATTTGCATTTATTTTTATTTACTGAAGAAATATTTGAATGAATCATTTTTTTAATTTTCATTCCATTTTTAAAAAGTGCCTTTTTTAATTTTACTTTTAATTAAATTAAGGTTAAGTTACTGTCACTATCTTCAAAGGAAGAGTGAAAAAGGTCAAGCCAAACTATGCTGAACAAGTATTAAATGTCTAGAAACTATGCATATTTAAGGGCTAGGACTAGAGATGATCAGACTTCAAATATTTGGAATGTTTTCCAAGTGGGTCCTTGTTAAGAAATTGCCACGAGAAGGAGACATATTTCCATAGAAAAGCATTAGAACCGGCACAATGATATTCTGCCACAGATTAATGTAAGAAGCAGAACTATTTTTGCATATATTTGTCAGTTCCATTTGCAGAAAATTACCGAAGCAATGAAGATAGATTCCAGTCAAATGGAAGTTACTGATTCAGTGTTTAGAAAACCACTATGACAAGCTACGAGTTTATCCTGAGATATCTTCATTGCAGTAAGTAGTACATTATCATTATCAGCATTTGCCAACAGAAAATAAAGTTATTTCCAAGAAAGCAGTAAAATAAAAAATAATTTAAGTGATTGATGAAGATAATACTAGATACGAAGAGGGATATGCTAATAAAAGGAAAAACTGTCATATAAATCGTATAAGTGGAAATTTAAACTGTTGACTAGTAACAGACTAGAAAGAATACCATTGCCTTAGTACCACTGTCATGGTATGGAAGGAAAAGAATTAGGAATTTCATTAGCAAATACAAGGTAGTGCTAGCAAAAAATTTAGTGAAGAAAAAAGTAAATACAAAAAGGCTTATTGTGTAATTTCTCTGAACTACATGTGCATTATGTAAAAAAAAATATCAAAAGTTGCAAGCCTCAGTCAATAAACAAAACACTGTTTATTGACTGGTACATACAGCAATTATTTTCTGTGCATGTCCCATCAAAAATCTATAAATTTCAATTCAGTTTAAATTGTTTGCTGTACTGAAAAAAGTTGTACAATAAAGCTTCATGAGAAATGTAAAGGCAGACATTGGTGAAAGACTTCTTTGAGACAAAATTTGAAGTTCCTATGAAAATGGTTTTGTCGAATTATACAAATGGACATTTTTTGATGCCCACTAAAATTAATCATATTTTGATGATACAGATGAGACAATTATAAGACTTCTGTCAAAAGCATGCCTTCAGCAACCATGTCAAAATCAAATCACTGACATAAAGGCCCGAGCCGAATTTTGTAAAGAAAAAAAAAGTTACATTAAATTTTTCTTCACTGAGAGACGATTTTTGTCCGAAATCAATATGCTGCACAATAGCCTGCACTGTCGTGAAAAGATTATACCTTTAACTGATAAAGCAAAACAAAAGTGAGGTGTGATAGCAACTATATGATTACTGAACCTCTTTCCATTTACAGATGCACAGACAATTTTGATTATAATCTAACATTTATATTGCTTGTGTGTGATGCTTTAAAAAAAAATACAAAATCCTGTCTGCTAAGAATGTGTTTATAATATTCTAAAAGGCACAAAAGTGGTTTTCTTTGTAGATTTACAACAAAGGAAACTGCAACACAAGTTAAAAAAAAAAATTTTAAAAATCTTAGTTAAAAATTGTTTAGAATCTTCACAGGTTTTAAACAGGCTCAGCTAACTATTACTTTATAATGTTTAGTAAATGCTAATAAATATTTTATCTCTCCCTAAAAAATAAATTCAGCTAAAACCCATTTCATAACACTCGTGGATATCTGTTGTACTATGCAGGGCTCAAAAGATTTGCTAGCCACGCAGCCTAAGTCTGTTCAAAAAATTTGTGCCCAATCTATTACCACAATATCAATAACAAATAACTATTAGCTAGTTTTATTTACTGCAAAGGAATTGTGAAAGTTTCCTCTGTTACTTAACATGATTTTAGAGAACTATTGCTTTATAATGAATATTGTTTTAGCTTAACTTTACAAGTAATTCCAATTTTATCCACAATGCCCATTGGAGTGCACACAATTATGAAAATGGTTTTACAATTTGCTTATCAAGGAAAATCCTTGATTCTAAATTACATTTTAATTAGTAGCAATTAATTGTAATTTAGAATTAAGGATTTTCCTTGTGTTTCTGATAGAACAAAAGATATAATTCTAAGCATACATTTCCAGAATAAATAAAGAAATAATGAATAAGAAGTAATGCATTTGAGAAAAATTTAATTCATGTATTTTTGTAAGAATCGTGTGTGTATGTATGTATGTAATCAAACAGGAAAAGAGCCTAAGAAATATCCTTTCAACCCCATTCTTCATACAAAATATTTCATTTACGATATTCTACAGTAACCATTAAGATAAAGGAATATTACTTGAAGACAATGATCAAATTTGAAGTTGTTTCATGCCCATTTAAATTCATCACATAGCAATATTTGCTATAAATAATTTTATCACGCAGAATTGTTTTATATTACTTTATTATTTGAATAAGGAATGCTAAAAACACTGAATTGTCTTCAAACTTTGTTTTACTAATATTATACAAAAAATAAAAATTTACTGAAGCTTTAATTTCACTATAAAGTACTTCATATTAAAATCCAGCATTATCACTATGATTCAAACTGGAAAAAAAAAAAGCAACAATGATAAAATGCACTTACTTGGTGCATTTTATCATTGCTGCTTTTCTTTATTTTATCAATGCACTTTAAGCCTTCTTATTACATAAAATAAATTATATTTTAGGTTAAGGTTTAACAACAGAAAACTAAGAGTTACAAAAAGTTACACCAAAAACATTTGTTTATTCTTATATTTTAGTTTCATTTTCATATTATATTTGTGAAGAAAGGAAACTTGATTGGTTACCCAAAAAAAGAAAAATGTTTTAGTATATGAAGTTAGATGCAGAGATGTTAATATAAGAATATTTATCAAGCCTGTTACATTATTTTAAATATGTGAACACAGTAGCAAAACGTGTATCCTTTACTAATGTCTACATCACATTCCAAAGGTCAACGTTAAAAATGGTAAACATTGATATACAGTCTTTGCAGTTTCAATTAATAATGAAAAAGATTCTACAACTTCATAGACTTTTTCATCTTTCCACTAGCTAAGTGCCAGGTTCCATTTCCTCACATCTTCTGTAAGATGGATTAATTGCAAAGGCATATATATAGGAACAGGGCTGAGGGTTTAAAATCTTGAAATGCATAAAGAGTACCCTACTTTCGTTATTTTTTGGTTTTGTGACTAGCTGAGAAGACCTTGGTCTCAATCAAAATTTAAAAATTTTTTTTTGGTTGTTTGAGATCTAATCCCTAACTTGGCCATTTCCAAGTAATATCCTATATATGCCATTGATTAATTGACTTAGACAGGAGATGAATACAAGAAATCTTCTGAAAAAGTTGTACCCAAATACAGAAGATTTCAAACTTTAAAAACACATTAAATACGAATTCAATACAATGAGTTTCCCCTCCTTCCCCTCCAATGAAAACTTTCATAAAATATTCATTACATACAAAATGCCATTAACATTATTCTGTATTTACTGTGTTTAAGCACTTCAGTACATTTGCTAACTACATATAATGTTATGTTGCCGATGAGTAGAACAAATATTCAAGGTTAATAAAAAAAACAAAAAAAACAAAAAAAAAAATAGTCTTTAATATTTTTAATTTCTTAATTTTACCATAATCAATATATAAGTATATTTATCTATGAATTTTCATTTTCTATTTAAAATGGAATTCTCCCTTAATACAATGAAAAAAACAAAGTAGTATTTTTTTTTTTTTATATTGGCAGAAAATTTGGAAAACATTGAATTTATATCTCTCGAACTTTCCAATTTCATACAAATTTTAGTTTTAAAATAGTAATTATGCCACATCTGAAATAAACCTAAGGTTAACTTATGAAAATCTTTGGTATGACTTCGATATGGATTGACCTGTGCAGATTTAAGTAAAGAGAATTATATTTGGAATTGATAAATTTACTAAAACCAATCAAAACGGAATGTTCCCTTGTGTATTAAAACCCAGACATTTCAATTAAAAGAACATTATTTTTTTTTTCCTTTAATAAAATCGATAGAATTTATTAAATCTGTAATAAAAATATTAATTTTAAAATATTGGAGTCATGGTGAAATGACTCCTTAAGTAGTCAAAATAAATTTAAAAATTATATATACATCACACAAAACGCAAAATGAGAATTTATCTGACCATGGTGATAAAAATGTCATTAATATCATATATAAAAAAGGTAATCACAATCACGAATCTTAACGAAAAATTTAGGGATACGCCACAAAATAGAAATTAGGATTATTTTCGTTATTAAATAGAATCAAAACAAGTTTTGGAACAATATTCGAAAAAGTCTGAATATAACTTTAAAAAAAATAAACTTTTTCTTTTTTTTTTTTATACATTTCAAAGATGATCATTATCTCTTTTCGGGATCTTAGCTCACACAAACAAGATTTTTTTTTTTATGTAAGAAACTAACTTCGCCGCCTCTTCGAATTAAATACATTTTCCGCTAAACCAAACTATTAACGTTCAATAAATACTGTCCAAGGAATTGTAATTCTTAATTTACCTTAATACATTTCAAATATATTAATAAGGGCCAATATTGTCGAGCTTTCATTAAAAAGATATATTTTTTGAAATATTATAAGCAAAAGTATTACATATTAATTTGCATGGCATTCTTCTACAATATATAAATCTTTCTTTTCTTCTTTTGCTGTATATATTTAAAAAAAAAAAAAGGCTTATCTTAACCTTTCAAAATATATTAATTCAGCATTCTTGGAGAAGGCAATCAGACTCTAGCAACTTAACAAAAAAAATTCTTGGTACCTTAATTCCTGATACAAATTAAAACAGTTAACCTTTTTTTTTTTTTTTAAAATGAAAATATATTTCACCAACTACTACTATCCAATCAAATTTTACAAAATAGAATCATTTAAATTGGTAAAGACTTCTCGGTCAAGGTGATATTTACTCAACTAAAAATGTCATTGATATCATATTAAAAAATGTAATCACAAATCTTCATATTAACTAAAAATTTAGGAATACGCCACAAAATAGAACTATGGATTATTTTCGTTATTAAATAGAATCAAAAGAACAGTTTTGGAACAATATTCAAATGAAGTCTGAATATAACTTTAAAAAAAAAAAATCTTTCATTTTTTTGATACATTTCAGTGCTGATCACTATCTCTTTTCGGGATCTTAGATCACACAAACAAGAAATTATTTTATGTAAAAAAAAATGAAATAAAGTAACTTCGCCGCCTCTTAGGGCTAAATACATTTTCCGTTAAACCTATTTCCTACAACTTCATTTCATAGATAAAAGATATAATTCTTGCCTTAAACTAAGAACAAATTTAATGCTTTACCAATCGTAATACACTGAAGAAAATATATTCAATTTAATAACAAATGAAGCTGTTATTTATCTGAAGAAAAACGAACAACCTCAAGATCGCCACAACTTAGTCGATTAAATAACAACCACTAGAAAACGCCACGTCGAGGCGCTGGGCTATTGACACTTGTATATCTCCGCCTACTCAAATAATCAACACACAATTACTAACTATTCGTCATCTCGATACTAAGAATTTACACTGAAACTTTTTCATGCAAAGTTTTAATGTGGATTGGGCTTATTCCTGATCTGGCAAACTCGATCATATTAATCTAAACTGATTTGTAAACGCAAGGAACAGGGCGTTCACCAACCTTCGCCATTTTCTTACAAAACAGTTGTCGAACGACGCAGAAATATAGAATGTTCAACTATTTAGACACTGAATTCCCAAATTTCATAAATATAGAAAGAAAGATGTAACAATTTGTTTCTTAGAACAGTGAATTTCTGGATAGGGAATTCATAACTTACCGATATACAGAAAATATCCCAGACTTTGCCCGAGTTCCCACTCAAAATCATTGGAGAATCGCAACCGAACAAAAGATAGGGAATTGGAAAAGGAGGAATGAAATAAATGGACGAAAATAAACGGAATGATGGTGAAAGGAAAAAAAAAGAAGGCGAAAAACGATATTTATACTTAAATTACAACTGTAACAACAAAGATATTAATAAAAATTATTTTAGTAGTTGCATAATTTTATTCATTTTTGTTTTCCTTTTATTTTGAGAATTACAGCAAGAAAAACGTTGTTAGGAAATTATTCAAATAAGAACTGAGGAATATTTATAGACTTAGTAAAAGTAGTTACAAAAGCAATTGTAAATATAATAGAAAGAAAATCAATCATATTGAATTGCTTAGCAGAAGTCAAAAATAATAAATTTTCATTTTAATTGAAGTAAATTTCTGGTTTTAAGGTGGCCAAAGACGGGATGCCAATATAGAAAAAAATGGGGATTATAACTCAATTACATAAAATCCCGAAAGCAGAATGTTTTTTATCTTTCTGCGACGATTGATGCTAAGACGAAAAACTTTCTGCAGGTGTAGAAAAAAAAAAACGAATCTTCAAATCGACAACCAAAAAAAAAAAAAAAAACCGAATCTTCAAATCGACAACCAAAATTCTGCAGCCCACACTTTCGTTCTGCGACATTGTCGCCCCGTCGCTCGATATTCTGCTTTGGGGCATAAAATATATACACTTTATTTAATAACCGACATATTTTAATAAAATATCTTTAAAAATGTAAGAATATAAGCATTAAAATATTTATCTTCATTTTAAAATGGAAAACAAACAGGTTTAAAAGCAAAACCTATGCTGGATTAAATGATCTTGTTTGGGCCAGTCCAGACCTGGCACAAGTTGATGAAATGACAAAAAAAAGTTCGAAAACTGATATCTGCATAATAAAGAATAAAATATATTTGCATAATAATTACAGGTCATGAATATGCAAGATAAGCTAAACTTAAATTTCTTTATATATAAGTAAATAAATACATAATTTAAAAGTAGTAGGTATAGAAGCAATACATTCATTCATGGCATACGAAAGTGTAGACTAATGATCGCAAATGCAATTGGCAGCACTGTTCCATCTTAAACGCTTAAATCTAGAAACTTTAAGTAAGAATAGGGTAACAATTTGCCAAAGGAAGACAAGGAACAATGCCAACAGAGGTTTTCAGAATGTGACTGCAGCATTTGGCACGATAGGTTAAAAATATTTTAAGAACACTTCAGGTCAGCCTCCCCCCCCCCCCTTCTCGCCCGCAAGTGCAGACCTGGCCCAACAATGATTCAACTGCTACCTATTTTGTTTTAAAATTAGTATCCAAGAGAACTTTGGAAAACTAAACGAAAATCTGCTGAACTTTTTAACTCTAAACCATAACCATTAATGTATACTGTTAATTGCGCTGATAAAAATATTTTTGAATGCTTCAAATTCTATACATATCTCTGAAACCCATTGTTAAACGGAAACTACTTCAAAAGATTTTTTTTGATATAAAAAAAAGGTCAATTGGGTATAAGCTGCTATGGTTCTCCCATAGATGAGAAAAAACTTACTTTATCTTGAGTTTCATGCAGGAGCTACGTCGGTAAATTGATGAAAGATGTTTCAGAAGTACTTCTTCTTCTTCAATTCGAATCACCCGTCTTTGGGGTACGTCAGATCAATCACTTCTTAGATGCTTGGGCTCTCTTTTTCTCCCAATAGTTCTTCATCTCCTCCTTCTTTCCTCTTTTAATATCTGAATCACTTTTCTGGTGTTGACCTTGGTTTGGAACCTCTTAAGTTTTGTCTTTGGTCACAGTTTGGTTGTCCCATTCTTCAACAAATTCTCTCAGATCCTTTTCCACTTCCGTAAACCGATTGGGTTTAGTCTTCTTTTTGTAAAATTAAGTCAAAGATTAGCTTGGTTAATCTCTCAGGGTTCATTCGGAATATGTGTCCATAGAAATCAATCCTTCTTTTCTTCATGGTATCCGAGAGTCTCTCCGACTTTACGTAGAGGGCTTTATTCCTATAGAAAACTTGTTTGTTATTTTGGAATTTGAGACCCATGAACTTCCTCAAAATCTTCCTCTCCTTGATTTCCAATTTCTGCATTTGCCCTTTCCTCCTCATGACTAGTGTCTCTGCTGAATAGAGTGCCCCTGGCTTAATTACTGTGTTATAATGCCTTATTTTGGTGTTTCAAGAGAGGGCTTTCTTATTGTATGTGTTTTTGGTTTTCTGGAAGGCTAGTTCCTTCTCACTTCCATTGCTTTCCCTTAAAGGTTGTTCCAGTCAATCCATTTCCCTAGGTATTTGAAACTCCTAACCACCTCGATTTTTTGAGCTCCTACTTTAACTCTTAGGAACGTCCAGTATATTCGACATAATCTTCGTTTTTTCGAAAGAAATCTTGTCATTTTTTTTTTTTTTTTAAATAAAAGACACTATATCCTGCTGGATTTGCTGCAGGCTTGACACAATTCACGTTCATGTGTGCAGATTGTTATAGAAAGGGTTATAATGACTAGAAAATTTTGATCACTGGCAAAAAAGTCATGGGCGTTCTAAATTATGATAAATTATGTGAAAATCTAGAGCAAATGTGTGATGAAGAGTGCCTGAGGTGTGACGAAGAGTGCATGCTGCGAACATTCATAGCAGAACGGCTATTCCAAAACCATTGGAACATCGCGTAATGCATTGAAGTGACGGCAATGGTGCTGCGAGCACAGACGCTGGACACAACAGCAGTGGGAACACTTCATTTGGTCTTACGAATCTTCCTTTACATTATTTCAGACCAGTGGACATATTTATGTGTGGAGAATACCAGCAGAAACCTTTCATATTGACTGCCTCCTTCTTGCAGTTAAGCATGGAGGGGGAGCTGTGATGATGTGGGGTGCGATATCTTGGCGTGGTTTGGGACCATTTGTATTCCTGCATGGGAAGATCACAGCACAGCATTATCTCAGCATTCTGGGCGATCATCTCTATCCTATGCTGCAGACTGTGTTCCCTGATGAACGACCTGTTTCAAGACGACAACGCCCCCATTCACACTGCTCGATGTGTCCAAGCATGGTTCGAAGAGTCTCCTCAGTCTCCTGATCTTAACGTAATCGAACCTTTGTGGAGTATTTTGGAGGCCAAAGTGCATGCTAGGTTTCCACCTCCCTTTACACTTTCTGAACTAAAGACAGCTCTGCACGAAGAATGGCTGCGTATTCCCTTGAACATTGTAAACATGATCTGTATTTGTCCATCCCACGTGGACAGAAGATGTAATTCAGGCGAAGGGTGGGCCAACACCCTACTAATAAAAATTGTGTCGTTTCACAGATGTCGTATTATTTTGTCCACCTCCTGTAGATAAGTTCATGCAATTAGGATAAAGGGTGGGGCGTCGTAGATATCTTGATGGACATGGGCGGGGTTAAACATTTCCTCTTTTTTTTTAATCTTTCAAATACTATAAGGAATGGAAGTTTTACTGTAACGGAGTTATTATGATTGCCTAAGTCTGCGTAATTTATGTATTGAACTACTGAATTATAATCACAATAACAATAATTAGTAATCCATATTTGTTAATTAATTTAACTGAGCTCTGATATTCCTTGTTGTGGTTTGTGGAAAATAAATTTGATAGCTTGGTATGTAATAAACAAAACAGCAGAAGAAAAATAAAATTCATTATTCATATTGTAAAGAAAAATTGCAGAGGTGTTTCCTTCCCTTACTACTTCTATATTAAATAGAAGCAGCAACAGCTAGAGCTAGAAGCTGATCTTTAAGCAAAGCTGGGTGGAGGTAATGTTATATAAAGAATATTGCATAAGACAAAAGCACATAAACATATAAACAAATGGTAAGTTACTGCATTAGTTCTATACACACATATCATTCTTGTTAATTCCTAAATTTTAATTCAAAGACTTAAACAACTGTTTGGTGATTAAAAGTTCCCAGCAGAGCTAGGCAATCTTGATATGTAACACTAACAGTTCCATTTACTATATCCTGATTCATTAACAAAATATTGAGCTTAAATTCTTCTATTTTCAAGTACAAATTGATAACACTTCCTAGTACACTTAATCAAAGAAATGGCCTAAAAACTTTCACCTTGTGTGAAATAAATAACCTACTGGCATTAACATTAACAAATGTAAAATGGCTATTTAATTCAGCTTGTGTGAGTAAAAATGTTCTTGTGAGAAAAACATTCTACCATTATCTTTAATTATCTTAAAATGTATAGGAATGGCTAAACCCCTTGTGTGATCTAAATTTAACTTGGCTAAAATTGGCTAGACCCCTTGTGTGAATTAAAGTTCTTCTATTTACTATTACTTGTAAATGTTCCACTTAACCCAGACACAGGGGCGTATATAAGGGGGGGGCCGAGGGGGCCCGGGCCCCTCCCGAAATAATGAAGATATGTCCTCCCAACGTTTTTTTTTTGGTTGAACAGATAGGTTTTCATTGTTTATTTGTTTGGTTGAATAGATTTTTTGGCCCGGGCCCCCCCCCCCCCCCCCCC
>JAFIDM010009631.1:179390433-179405252 GCA_023159025.1 Thereuonema tuberculata
TTTTTCTGGAGCAGCATCCCCCACTAATTTTAGCTCCGTCCAAACTGCAGTCATCAACGTTAACTGAAGTTTGGTGCACTCCGCCATTAGTCAATCAAACAAAATTATGCTTCATTTCACTAAAGTTCATTTTCAGCAAAGTCAATAATCTTATCGTTGAGATTTGAATTGCAGTATTTCTTAATTTCTATGTTTCTAGTATCCTCGATGAACTCTGTATGAAATACTAACGGATAAGAATGTTCTTCACAACACACTATATCTTTATATGAATTCGCAAGTATTTCTAATCACTAACGAGAAAAGAAAATCAAATAATTCACTTACTTTATCTTCATTGTAGTTATCACTAAATTGAATGAAACAGTTCAACCTACATCTGGTAACATTCAGTTGACTATCCTTCTTGATCCGAATACGTTGATATCGAACACAGCATGACTTCAACTTTCACTAGGTTTAACGTAACCCTAGTTTCCAGATTGTATTCAGATACTCAGCGCTCTGCTAGAAGAATTTCTATATGTAGACTCTTCCTAAATGAGTCCACATAAATTTATCCAGTTTAAATTCTACAACTCCATATCTTCTTGCTTCATTCTTCTTCGCAGTTCTACCTACCTTCCATCACACAGATCAAAAACTTTAACATCAAAAACAATCTCATCTCTTAGTATAAAGCTGTATTATCTGTAATAATAATATCTTTGTTTCATTACAACTTATCAACAAAACAAAATCTACAATTAAAATTTAATAGCTGAATTACACATTGCCTTTTTAACACTTGTGTTAACTACAAACAACATTCCGTAATGGCTGCAACTGCCCTCCCAGCACACCTCAGATGTGTTCAATTGGCGAGAGGTCTGGGGACCTGGTTAGCCATGGAGGTTATGAACCCCACGGAGGCAGTGTTGAGAGTCTCGCCATGTGAGGTCTGGCATTATCATCTGATAAATAGCCTTTGGAAGGCTTGACAGCATAGGAAACACAATTGGCTTCAGGATGTTGTCAACGTAAGGCGTGCTGTCAAAGTACTTTACAGCAAAATTAGGGGAGATCGGATGTCATAAGATTTGGCTCTCCAGACTGTAATCCCTGGTATGGTGACCATTGGCTGCTCGAATGAGCGACGACAATGCCTCCTCCATACATGGCTACGGTGACCATATGCGCCAAGAGAAGCGGGATTCATCGGTGAACACAACACAATTCCAATTGCACGCCGTCCAGTATTCCGGACACGACACCACTCTAGCCGGTATTGCCTATGCTGGGTGATGAGGGTCTTAAGGGATGCCGAGAATGAAGTCCTCCGTCTGCCTCTCTGCCTCGGCGCTCAATGATATCCGTTGGTACTACATGAAAGCGTCAAAGAAGTTATGTGCCTTTGAATAGAGGACAGTGACACATACGAATAACCGCTGCTGATCCGTACAGGATTCCTTGAATTACATCAGAGTATAATCTTTTGGCTCATAAAAGATCCATAAATTAAAGCGCTAAAGTCTAGTCAGGACCAGGCAAAAAGGTGAAACTCTTAAATATTAAGTTTGACGTAGAGCAGTGCACTATTCTTTGAATTATTTGAGGAAATAAATTTAAAAAGAATTAAATCGCAGATCAGTATTTTCAATTCCAGTCTGTAAAATAACCATATGATATATATAACAATACCAGCAAAGATTGGATAGTCGTGGATTTAACTTGTGAGATATGTATTGATGATTTTTGATAATCAACAGAAAGCTGTGAGGGATTGAGTATTTGGTGTGAAGATATAGTTTCCATTAAATCAAAAAGTAGTTTACAATTTTTCTTAAATGTAAACACATACTTTTATATAAGAAATTGAAAGGTACTAGAAACTTTAGAAATGCAAGTAATTTGAGAACTGTATTCTATGCTATGATTTTAGATTCAATATCCTGACAAACAAATAATAATAAAAATTATATTTGAATCTGAAATACATTCAAAAATGTTGTTGCTCTACTTATCTTCATTAATCTGATTTTAAAAATAGATGAAACAAGATATACTTATAAAAATTATATTATGGCAATTTCTAAAATATTTACCAACATTTCTTTGTATTTTTATTAAACATTTCGACATTAAAAAATATATACATAAATTTTAACCATAATAATAACAATTTTAATTAATTTTAAAAATACTAAATTTAACCTCAGTAAAACATTTGCCTAGAGAATATTATGCAAACGGCGTCAATTAACCCCGCGTATAATTTATATGTCTGGTTATTTTGTTTCCACTGTCCTTCCCTTGCCACCGAATGGATCGGTCCAATGCAACGTAGCCAAAATAAATTCCTTTCTATACCGGTTTTAAAAACTGGAATTTATTAATGTTAAAATAATTTCGAAGGCAACCTTTTAAAAATCCGAAGAAATGGAGATCTGGTTGAAGTCATTGTATCTTTAAAACATGTATTATTATTATTTATTCTGAGGAATTTTCAATTAATGTGAAGCTTGTTGTGATGCAAGAAAACAAGAAACAGAAGGATTATTGATCAAGTGACTGATTGAACATTGAGGATGTAACAAGCAAAGTATATTTATTGCTCATTAAAACAAAAATAAACTCCTGCAGTTATTCCGATGCAAATAATAATAATACAATGAAATGAATTATAAAATGTAGCTCTTCCTCTGCTAATCCTGCTGAAACAGTAATTTCGTTGCTAATAAAGAGAAATTTCTTTTTAAAACTTTTTAATTTTTTTATCTACATTTCAATTGCTCGTCGTCTGCCAATGTGTGAATTCGTACGATAACGAATCGATTGATAAGAATTTTTTTAATAAACAGAAGCGCCAAACTGATCCTGTTCAAATGTTAAATCTGACTTTCTTTTGTTTGTCAAAACAAGGGAAACGTAATGTTGAATTATAAGGCAAACGAAGTTTATTCCAAATTAAACGTTCTTTAACGTGCAGAGTGAACTAATCAAGAAAAACAATGAACACGCACAAACTACACTTATTCCTTTTCCACATTTCTCATAGTTCGAGAGGACACTAGATGATAATAATAATAATAATAATAATTAATTAATCCCAACCGCTAATAATAATAATAATTCGATAATGATTACACCTTTTTAAAGTTATATATATATTAACTTTACCGCGTCCCTCTCCTGACGACGACGACCTCCCGTCCCCTTTTAATACACATGATAAATATAAAACGAAACTTAAATAAGGATAGAAAATAAAGTAAGCCTAACTTGTTGAATTAGAAATTAAGCTGCTTTATTTACTAACTCTCATCAGCTAAGAAGATTGAAGGGTTCAATGAGGAGACAAAAAAGCTAAAAGCTTGTCTTGACATTAGCTGCCCAAGGATTAAAGCAGTAAAATTTATATTTTAATTGTTGTGTTTACTTTGAGACAGACTGAACCATTCTCTTTGATAGCACGAACCAGATGTCATAGGATCCGATTTTGAAAGCCCAGAGCTGAAATGATATGGTCACCATTTTTATTACATTTTTATTATTAACGATTGATTATTCATATTAAAAATTACTAGGATTCATTTTTTCAATTTATTTAAAATATTCCTATTTAATTATTATAATCTTTTAGATAATTTCAAAAACAGCACAATTGAAGGCATAAATAAGAATTCAAAGCATTCCTCAATGAACTAAATAAATAAAACTTTTATTTATTTATTTTTTATTAGGAAAATCATCACGATGTCTTAAGTATATCAGACGTTTTTAAGGAATGTGTTTTAGAAAGATCCACTAATGACCTTGGGCCTTTATTAATATTTGTAAGCCTAATTTCTGTTTCTAATGTACCGAAGTATATCGAGGTGATATATTAGAAGGGCGTAGCCTTCACTAACATCTATAGCTGATTCATCCTTCTTCCACGGCTTTCTTTGTAGGGAAAGCTGCTTTCCGGAACGCTGTTGACAAATGGAAAAAAAAAAACAACAAACAAACAAGCTATTTCGACTGAATTAAAGAGTTGTATCCAAAATTCGAGTAAGGCACAGAAGATTTAAGCAAACATTTTCCCCCAAAATTCTACTCTATTACAAAGATTTAAAAATGGAAAGAGCTTGCATTGAGTATGTCTCTTAATAGTATGAATGACTTTTGCAGGGTCAGTAGCTTAGAAAATAAGCTCTTGCAGAGATCTTTATCCATTTTTCCGACCTCGTTAAAGTATGTAGCTTATATTTTACAGTGCTCGAAGTGGAAAACAAAAAAACAATTGAGAAATGATTATAAAATTATTGAGAAGTGGCGGGATGACCTCACTTTAGGCAAGAACGGAGTGACCGTACTATTGATAAGCCGAAGTCTGGTGATCTGGTGATGAATTCCGGTCAATTGGCTAGCCATAACTTTTATTGGAAATCTCTTTTTGATGCCAGAGGTATTGCGGCCTGTTGTCCCAGAGCCAAGCGTGGGTGGGGACGAAATGTCTTTAATTCCTCCGCCCCTGATGTATACTAAAATAAATGTAACACTAAAGCTGAAAATTTTGTTTAAATTTAAAGAGAGAACAAATTAGAAGTTTTCAATTTTCTAAAGCAAATTAGAAAAGAAAAGATGAAGCCATCAATTACATCCTTATTAATTATCCTTTTCGTTGTCTTATATTCATGTGAAAAAGAAGGTAGAATTGCCAAGAGAAGTAGGGTCTTCTATTTTTGAAAAATAAATTTAATAATAATAATAGAAATTTAAAATACAAGAAGTCTTATGGCAGCATACCCGTCGTGATTCGCATGATGACGAAGCAAAACTACTCACTTGATTCCAAACTGGTCGTTGAGAAACATTTAATCTGATCCTTTAATTTCTAACAGCCAAGAGGAATTTTGGATGACTTGTTTTGTAGTCTGCTTTTACTATATTTTAAAATTTTATTAGCTATTAGCCTTGGTTATTTAAAAAAAAAAATAGTGAAGGTAATTAATTTCTGTGTAGGGTCAAAAACTAATTAAATTTTAATTTTTAAACCAAATCTTCATTCTTGATTAAGAGATGTTTCAAGGGTGACATTCCTTTTAATCAATATATCCTTTATCCATGCGATCTTTTCTCCCTAATCTTGCACTTCTCTTCCTATATTCTTTAATTGGAACGTCGTATCCGATTTAGAGGTACTGAATGTGGATTCGAAATCACGCAAGGTGCAATCATGTGGTTCCAGTGTGTAACCAGTAGGAAAACAAAGACGTCATTAATGTGGCGCGAAGACAGCGGTGTTGAGCCGCATCTTGGAGCTACGAAATTTTATAAAATTTATTTTATTTTTCTTACAATTTTATTTGTACGACATATTCGTGATTGGATAGTGAAAACTACAACTGGCAGGAGCAAGTTATTGATCTAAGAACTTATTACTGGCCATACCTCTGTATTTTTAAGATAAAATTTAGCCTGATTTTCTATTTTCATTCAAGCGCTATCAAGGACCCCCCCTCTTTTTTTTATAATCTTTCCGAACATTATTCAACCACTCTCTGTACGCCAAAAGACTGGTTATTCTTTAATCAGAGTATTTGGCAGAAGTGTTATCTAATCTAATTAAATTTAATTTTTCAACAAACTTTTTAAAATATAGTTATCTTTGAATCAAGCTTAACGGAGTGAGGTTTTGTGAAGAATGAGGATATTCATTATGCAGGGACATATTTAAGCGAATGGGAAGGGTTCATATTAAATTCACCCTACCAATCTCGACGTAAACCACCTTCCTGCAAAATATTAATTTTAGATAACTTCACAGAGTACTCGACTATAACTAATTGTGAATGGTATAGCAATGGGCTTATATAGGATTTTATTTCGGAGGAGGAGTTAGGAGGTCGCCCTTCAACCAAAAAGAAAAGATAATACGTTCTACCTTAACCCTATATTCCAAAATTTCGGGGACCGAATTGTGGAGAAGGCAATGCTTCCTCCCAATAGACTCTTAAGGCAACAACACTAGATCAAATTGAATTCCAGCCTTCCAAATCGAACTGTAAACATGCACTGTATGCATGCACTGATTTTTGTACCCAATGAATCTAACATAAAAACATGGAAATTACAAATTGTATATAGTGGAACCTAAGATAGAAAATTAATAACTCCTAATCTTTAATCGAAATAAATAAATAAATAAATAAATGACGCCATGCCATTTATGAGATTTATATTCTGAATAAAAATTATAGTCAAGAGCGTATCCATGCGAAACAGAAAGAGTTTGTGTTCAAAACAAGAATAGAAAAATACATAAAAATAATAAATGCTTGGCTCAACAAATAATGTTGCATTATTTATTTATTTATTTATTTTAATTATTCATTACACTGGATTCGAAGGCGAGGAAGGAGAAGTTGGAGGAATCCTCCTGCATTTTGTATACTTTGGTGTATGCGTATCTGTCCAACTTGATCCGATCATATTATTTTATTTGTTTGTAAACTGAAAAAAAAAAAAAAGTAAGTCCAGACTCATATACTACTTAAGTCTGGTTTCCTAGGAGGAAGGGCTTTTGTCCTCCTCCCTTCTCCGGTTTATTCATTGCATAAACAAAATAAAAATATTTTTTCATTGAAAGCATAATTGTACAAACTTTATTAAACACAACTGCACATTCTACATATACGTGAGGTTTAAGTCGCCATTTTGAACTGATGTTTTCTTTCAATTAATTTCTTATATTTTTACTGCATTCTTTTTATCACTGCGCAGAAGCCGTTATTGAATAAACAAGTCAGCTCTGCGACGCCTAACAGGAGGGTTATGTTGGCATTAATAGAATGACACCCCACGCGTCGTGAATGGAAGTGGCCAATGCAAATCAGATGCAGCCACGCACATAATTAGATAGTCAATTTGAATTCAATACCGAAGCTTCAAGGCACAAGATGCAATAAAGGACAAACGGAGAATCCGCGTGGACATTAAACCCAGGTCGATGCCGCCATGTTATTGAACAGTGCTGTGGATCTTTCCCACCCTGTCAGTTGAGAAGGGGATAAAAAGTAGGGAGCAATTGGAGGGACGAACAGGTTCCCGTTCCCAGCAGTCTACACTGTCAATGAAATTAGGCCTCGTTTTTCACTAATTAAAATCTGATCTGATGCTCTCAGACAGATCTGTTTTTACGAAAATTGAATTCTCTTTCGTAATTAAAATGTCTAAAAGCAATTCTGAAATGTATTTATTTGAATTCAGTCTATATAATAAGGCCTAAAGTTATAAAATAAATAAATCAATCAAATGATAAATAAAAAAAAATAAAAAAATGGAGTGTAAATTAGCATGGTTGGAGCTTAATAATGAAAGTATTTTAGATAATTAATAAGTGAAGTAATTTTCAATCAACTAAATCCTTACGACTTCATAATTATAATTTTTTAATATCAAAAAGTTGTTGATTCCTGTAGTTCAATACTTGAGTTTATTCTAATATCTAATAACATCTCTCTTATATTTTTGCTCTAATGGTTGAACTTAATTAAAATATTATTCTAGTAGGTTGAAGGCTTTTCACGTCCCTTTGTCTTTTGTCTCAATACTATTTTTTTCGCGACAAATAATTTAATGTTAATAAGAATCAGTACTGGATCATATTAGTATACTATTTTCTTCACTCTATTTTTTTTTTTCCCTCAGTTAAGGTCAGTAACATGTCAGATGTATTTCAATGACAGTTTGAAAAATCTAGAATCTTTTCTTATTGTGTTCCATCTCTTTGGGAAACATTATTAGTTTTATAAGTCACGTTATTTGAATCATATGTCTGATAGAAGAAGAATCACCTGTTAATCTGGTAAAAATATGCCCTTGAATTGAATGGTATCAGTTTCGCATTCTTTCCACAAAAATGAAACTAGACCTACATGGGAAGGGGGGGGGGGTTACTTGGAAAGTAATTGGCCTGATCCCCGACCCAGAAGCTTTTTCTCCTTTTTAATTTTTATCTGTTTCATTGATTTTCTCTTTATATTGCTACCAGGATTTTTTTGGGTTGGATGTTGGGTCACATATGTGACTAGCCAGGGTCCCATCTCGGTCACTTCCACAACACTAATTATTCTAAATCACTTACAGTTTAATCATAAGAAACCATTTGTTATAAATCTCCAAAATCTAAACATTACTGACTAAAATTCCAGAAAAAATAACCAGTATCATTTGCCCTTTTCTTGGACACTGTAGTTGGAGATAAAAAAAAAAAATGCGAATCAATAGTTATTAGTTTTTCTTATGTGGTTACATTTGTTTCTTTATAGTTTAAATTTTCTGTTCGGTCTCAGATGATAATGGCGACTTTTGGATCAAATATGATAATTTAATAAATATATCCTTACATGTCATTAGATCTACAGATATTAACTTTATTTCATCTGAACAATATATTCCAATTGGAAAGAACCGGCATATATTTTATACATAACTTGTATAACTGCTGGTACAATATATTTATACCCAACTCAGTCTTCACAACTCTTTATTAGGGCAATGAAATAATGTAATATCTATATATCTATACATATTTGAGTTACAGAGTATTGGTTTCCCTTTTTTAATCTTCTTAGTTTTCCTCTTACAGAAATTATAAGAATAGTATCGTGATAATATCTCCGCAAAAAATCAGGTCTGTTTGGAGAAAAATATTATGATTAAACAATGAAAGAGTGCAGTAGGGATTAAAAGATTCAAGGTTCAGGAAGATTCTTGATACTCTTCTGTTTTGGCCCTTTACCATCGTCAACTAGATGCAACAGCATAGCATACGACTTCAATAACAGAAACAAGACAATACTAGATTCACTGACAAAGCCTAACTCTCTGCATCCTTAAAACTTTTCAATTGAAATATACAGGGTGATTCAAAATTCCCTGTACAAACTTTAAAGGTAGATTCAGTAAGACAAATAAAAAACTTCAAATAAACATGGGTCCAGAAATGAATAGTTTTCGCGAAAAACAGTTTTCTTTATTCAATGTATGGTTGGTTGTTGGCACAGTACGATGCGATAAAACGTATTTCAAAATATTCATAAATTAAAACGCAGATATACAAAATAGGGAAAGAATGATTTATTAAACAGTAATGAAAAAACAAAACAAAAAGAAAATTAATGGTCCAGAAATTGTTTGTTATTCGTATATTTTTAGATTACAATATATAACTCCAACAATACAACAGAGAAGTGGCTTCGAATTCTGAAATGGAGGAAATATTTAAACCGAAGAATGAAAAAGAAACTTCAATTAACATAGTGTACACAAATTAAACACAAATAATAAAAGATGAATTGTAGACTATTGTAAGGTGACCAGATTTTCACATTGGCAAAGCGGGACACCATTGACCGGGGGGGAGGGGGAGTCTTGATTAAAAATTTGGTCTGTATGGCAGGGCCGGACTTAAACATCCAGGGCTACTAGGCACTTGATATTCCGAAAATCTACAACCAAAAAAAAAAACAAACAAAAAAAGCGGAATCTCCAGTTCAACAACCAAAAAAAAAGAAGAATCTCCAGTTCAACAAAAAAAAAAAAAAAACGGGACGCGGCGGGACGCGGGACAAATTGTTAAAAATCGGGACTGTCCCGCCAAAATCGGGACGTCTGGTCTCCTTAACTATTGTGACTATACTTCATTAGACTATTTCTAACTTTTCCATAAAGCTAGATAGAAATGGTCCAAAGCAGTGCACTGGAACTCGCTGATCTTCGTTTATTTTGTAATTTATAAGTTTTGTGACCTATCCCTTAGTTCTAGTTCAGAAGTCCGCATTCGATTTCATGTTTGAGCTCAGAAGATTTTGTGCAAGTTGATTAGAAAAGGAAAATGACTTGATTAAAGAAGTTAGTTGTGATGAACGGATTTTTAGAAAAAGATCTGATGAATAAGGAAAAATATTTTTAACTCAGTTTATTATTTTATTTATTTTTAATGGGACTGAAATGAAATCTTCTGTTTAGTAACAAGTGAAAAACTTAATAATTAATACTATTACTATGTCGATCGTATTTCAACTATTACAATGTTATTTCAATTAGGAATAGTCTGCTGTGTGCCTAAGTACCTCCTACTGAATTAAATCAGTTTGCAACTCTGGTCCAAAAGAATACACACTTCATTCTGTCGAAAAGATTTTATCATCCAAAAGGTGCTACAAAGAGAATACTTTCCTCCAACAGAAAAGAGGCAAAAGTCCCACTGATATCCAGAATCAATATTGGTAATTTCTACCGATTAGAAACATTATCTTTAAATATGAGAGATAACCAGCATAGTAGTACACCACTCACCTTACAAGATGGTTAAAGTAAATTCCATTGTGAAATGAAAAGCTGCAAGTAATGCAGATTTCTTAATCAGCTTTTTCAACTTTATATTTACAAAGAAACATCAAACTCATGGTTAACTAACTGAGTATGTCTTTTCTGAGACTGAAGAATTCATGATTGTCATCTAAGATAATTGAATAAACGTAGAGAAAATTCACACACAAAAGCACTTATAAATGATAAAATAAAGAGACTTGACTGAGCCACTGAAATCTCAGAACTTTATTACTCTGGAAGAACGTGATCAAGTACAAAAAAAAAAAAATATTCTGCCCACCAAAAATGTTACTACTGTATTTAAAAAAAAAGATCTTACTATTAATTATTCAGATGAAGATACATTGAACAAACTCTTTAGAAAAGCAAACCTGTTATTATAGACAAAGCAGTGTATCATAAAAGACCAAGCATCAGTCTCAACGACAATTACATAATTTATTGACACAGAATCTTATTCACATTACATAACATATACAGAAAATATTGTCAACTACAGGTATCTTCTTCCAAAGTACCAATTTTTGTCACAGAAAAACATAAGGACTACGAAATAATTCATCAATCTTCGGAAATGTTAAACATACAAAAAAATTTCTTTTAATTCCAAATTCTATCGTTTGCAAAAATAGAATTTCAAAATAACTTGATGACCATAAAATGTAGATTCAAGAAGAAGTAGTTTCGAATGTCATGCCTTTAATTTTAAAACTGCATTTTCATTAATTAATTAAATGTAATATTGCAAAGGTTAACAAAACTAAAATGACCTTTCACTGCACCATAGTCTCCCCTAATGCTTTTCATTCCCTAAAATTTTATTTTTCACTTATTTATGAAATAAAACCTACTTATCATATTTTTACTCTGTTTTGTTTTCTCTTTATTAATTTTAATTTTAAATTTTTTGAGCCAATTTTAGTCGTAATCAATTCAATTAAACAATTGAAAACATGAAATTTCAATGATTTAATGTTGAAAAACTTTTTGTTTTTCTTTTTTTTATTATTTTCTTATATTATTAATATTATTATTAATAATTATTTATTATTTTTTAATTAACAGCTGGAAGGCGTTAATTGAAAAATATTAACTCTATAGCTCTTTATGCCATTTTAGTAACTTAAATAACAAGTTATTAAAGCAGCATAAAAAAACTATACAGGATGTTTGCAATGCCATTACCTAGTTTTAAATTATAGTCTTATACTAAGCGAAACAGTAAAACATATTTATTTCAATGAATTGATGTTTATTTATTGCCATTTATAGGCCATGAAATCACCGTACCTGTGTGTGTGTGTGTGTATCTGCTAATAACTTCTGAACGAGTAATTCACATTGATTTATTTGATTTTATTTCAATTAAAGGTTTTTTTTTTTTTTTTTTTTTTTTTAACGGCAATTTGTAAAACTACTTATTGACCTCTGACTCTTTATGAGTCCATTTACAGCTAAAGTTTCAGCTTTCTCAAATAAATAGTTGTAGATTTATCATTACAGTGCTTTAGAGCAGGGGTGCCCAACCCGCGGCCAACCGGTATAGTTGCTTCGACCCGGTAGTGTCAAACTTAAAATTAATTTTGAGTCTTTACATTGCTTTTTACATTGAAAAATGTCATAACTTGTAATAGCAACTGTCTCAAGACTTAGTATTGGAATGTTGGTATGAAACACAGCTAGCACATTATTTGATAATTTGAAGTTTATGTAAATTACATTTATTATTAATTGTAAATGGCACTGTCAATCATTAATTAGTAAGATATTTATGCAAATTATATGTATTTCTAATAATTTTTATTATTATAATCAACATTATACCGTTCCGGCATGGCCGAGCGGTCTAGACGGCGGTCAGCCGTGCGGGCGTTGTGTTGGAACCCGGCTTCGAATCCCGGCATGGGCATGGCTGTTTCTTTCTTCTTCTGTGTTTCGTCCGTTTCTCCCTGGGACTTTCAATCTCAGGGTTTTTTCTGGCCGAGATGTGAATCTCGCCCCCACCCCCCCTTCTTCAATTTCCTAGCCTCACCCTGACGCTGTCAAGTAGGGCTAGATCATGGTCCAAAGTTGACCGTTGTCGATTAAAGAAGAAGAATCGACATTATCAAATCATTAATTAGTAAAATTTAATTAGAGTTAGGGTGTGTTGGAGGATGAGACACTGAGGCCCTCCATCAGAATTTTTATAAAAATATTGGCTCTCAGACTTCCTAAGGTTGTGCACCCCCTGCTTTAGAGATAACACAGTCGAATCGAGGTTTCAAGGATGATGACGACGCCAAAAACGAAAAGATTTAATTAAGCTATAGACGTAATTATTTAACAAGTACACAACTGAAGGGTTTTTTTTTCCCCGCAGAAAAAATAAATAAATAAATAAATAAATAAATAAATAAATAAACAGAAAGCAGAGAGAAGGGGATGATTTTAAACTTTGTCTTAGGCGCGTAAATACTTTTGATCTGGTCCTGTGTAGTGTGGACTTATTTGGTCGCTAGCTCTTAAATATAATCCTGACAGTTTAAAGGGTACAGTTGTTTGTGCACTGACAGAAGGAGTCAAGTTCGATCTCTGCCAGGGATGGCGATTTTTTTTTTTTTTTTTTTTTACTTTTATCCTTCTTTTCTGTATGAGCGTTTTCCCCTCCCTTCAGATATCCTCTAGTCGAGGATTCACTACAACATCGTGCCAAACGGATGTTGGGTGAAACCTATATTACTAGGGATGGATGGGGGGGGGGGGGGGGTGTTGGGGGGGGGCGGCAAATGAGCCTCACAAAAAACAGCATTGTTCAAACTACGAAAATATATTGATGTACGAATATATTGATGAACATATTGCGTATTTATAAAACTGATGAGTTTTAATATTTAAATTCGTTTTAGTTCGGGTTTGTATTTGCTACTCAACGTACACCCTCAGCTCTGAATAACAGGTAGGCAGTCGGTATTCCGAGAAATGATAGGGGGGGGGGAGCGTTCGGGCAACAGAAGTCCATGAATTTTTGTTAATGTTTAGACCTGATAAAGTTATTTTCTACAAACTAGGCCCCCGTGTACAGATTGATCGATATAAGATGCTTGAAGAAGAGATACGTTGAGATGGATGCTAGTGAAGTAGAGTTCGGGAACCTAAAGTCTCTGTCTCTCTCTCTGGCCTGATGTCGTTCGGCGTCTAACCTCTGTCTCTCTTGTGTCTCTTCCGTTGTCTCCTTAGCTCTTGACCGTCTCTTACGTTCGGCTTCATTTTTTCGATCCAAATCTGTCTGTTGTACTGTTTTCAATCGTTTCCTCTCAATATCTTGCACAATATAGTTTATAATATGTGATGTATGAAAATATACAATCAACCCGTGTTCTTAAATAACAAAATACATTCCTAACCTTATTTACTGTTAAAAATTTGGCTTGGTGATTCTTTGAATTTACAGTAAATTGAGTTTACAGTAAAAAAGGTTAGGAATTTATATTGGTTGTTATTTAAAAGTACGGATAATCCAAGAAGAATCGCTTCCAATGAAAGCGGTTATGATTTGTTGAATAGTTGCGCAAATAGTGATATGTTATTCTTTTTTGAATGAACTTATTATTTGATAGCGAGCACCGTTGTTGACGGAGAGAACGCAACATTTTGAAGTTCACCAATGCTCATTTTGCATTTGTCGACTTCCTCGCAACAATGAAAACTGAACACCCTTTTTCCATTGTTGCACTGCACCGGACAGACAGAGAAATAAAAGATTTTAGTAATATATAATCCCAACCAAAACATTTCATGCCAAGACTCACATGCTCATAACGCTTTCAGTGTTAAAAAGATATGAGATCTCATGTAGAGCCAAGCCTCTAACTCTACGAGGCCTAACTCTACAAGCCCTAACTCTAAAAATCCTATATCTTGGTCAAAAAGTATGGCTTGACCGTTTCGTGACTGTCGCACAGACAATCCCATGGAGTTATGTAAAGGATATGGAGTATGCCAAGGCATACTTTAGAGTTAGGCCCCCTTGTAGAGTGAGGGGCTTGACTCTAGATGAGATCTGATAACTTTTTAACAGTGAAAGCATTATGAGCATCTTGGCAACGTATTTTACATGAAATGTTTTGGGTGGGATGAAATAGTTCCATGAAACGGCCAAGCCATACTTTTTGACCAAGATATAGGGTTTTTAGAGTTAGGGCTTGTAGAGTTAGGCCTTGTAGAGTTAGGGGCTTGGCTCTACATGAGATCTCATATCTTTTTAACACTGAAAGCGTTATGAGCATGAGTCTTGGCAACTTATTTTACATGAAATGTTTTGGTTGGGATTTCATTTCTTTTTGTAAGATGAGATCTGATAACTTTTTAACGTGAAAGCGTTATGAGCATGTGAGTCTTGGCAACTTATTTTACATGAAATGTTTTGGGTGGGATTTCATTTCTTTTTGTAAGATGAGATCTGATAACTTTTTAAC
>JAFIDM010009631.1:179409857-179429365 GCA_023159025.1 Thereuonema tuberculata
TGTAAAAATTATCTGTTCAACCAAAAAGAAAAAAAAAAAAAAGGAAAACCTTGTAAAAATTATCTGTTCAACCAAAAAGAAAAAAAAAAGGAAAACCCTGTAAAAATTATCTGTTCAACCAAAAAGAAAAAAAAAAAGGAAAACCTTGTAAAAATTATCTGTTCAACCAAAAAGAAAAAAAAAAAAAAAGGAAAACCTTGTAAAAATTATCTGTTCAACCAAACAGAAAAAAAAAAAAAGGAAAACCTTGTAAAAATTATCTGTTCAACCAAAAAGAAAAAAAAAAAGGAAAACCTTGTAAAAATTATCTGTTCAACCAAAAAGAAAAAAAAAAAAGGAAAAACTTGTAAAAGCAATTTGGTGTCACCCCTTGTGATGGTGACACCCGGTGCGGTCCGCACCCCCCGCACCCCCCTAGTGACGCCACTGGATCAATGTATTACTTATTGAGTAATTTAACGATACAATGTTTTGGCCTTTCCTGTAAAGGTTTAGGAAAAGCTTAACAAACATCAAAATACAAATATATCTTGACAAACAAAATAAATCTCTTAAATATGAAATCTGATCAAGATGATTGTCTAAATCTGTGATTTACCCATATTGTAAACTAACAAATCACTGACTTCAGTCGATAACAGTCTAAATAACATATGTTATAAGAAACGGAAAAAAGTGAATTTCATCTGTAATTCCGGACATCGATGATTTCTTGATTTTTATTTTGCTATTTGACACAGTAGTAAGCAGAAAGCAAAAAAAATAAAAAAATAAATACAAATAAAAAAAAATAACTATTTATTTTATTTATTTATTTATTTATTTATTTATAACTGTCTTTTTATTTATTTTATTATTGTTATGCGATTAGTATTTGAATTTCGTCAGTACGGTTTGTATAGATTATTTTCTCATTGCAGTTGTCTGAAGTAAATAAAAATTTCGTTTTAAGTGCTTTTTTTTTTTAATATTGTTTTACCTGTAGCGTTACCCTTTATTTAAATTATGAATGAAATGCCTTTTAGAAGCAGTTCTGCTGTTATTAGAGCATTTCTAGAATTTTAAATGTTATACTGAACATCAAGAATTATTTTAAACTTTGATTATCTTTTACTACAAATTTATAAAATAATTTTGCCCCTAGCCCTAATGAGAATCTGATGAGATTACATTGACAAAAGGCTAAGAAAAAGAGGAGAGAATTCATCTTAAAATATATCTTTCACTTTTTTATCTATCTATGCATAATATCACATTCTTAAAGCAAACTGTTTTGTAAAAATAGTATATATTATTGCATGATAAATAATTAGAATTAGAAGGGGATAGTTGGCCCTAAAATCCTTTCTTCCGCCACTGGTTTAGCTTATAAATAGCATTGCCATTTTGTATATGGATATATATTTATATCCCTGTTATATGAAATATATATATATTCTGAATGTTAAAAAGGACTAATTAAATTCTTTTCAATATGCGTTTTATTAATTATCAATTCTAGTAGGCTATTAATTAGCTAGGAAATAATAAGTTGCAATCAGTTGTATTGTCTCTGCCATTTCTTCTCTGAGAAGAATATCAACACCTTTCAAAATTATATAGGCTACAAAATAATAATAAAAAAGGGTTGTGTCGAACCTCTTTAGAATAAGATTAATTATCAGTCAAAGAATGAAAAAAAAAGCGTCTGATATTTTATATATTTTATTTGATAAAGGTGTGTTCTCCTTATCTCTGCAATATTAAAATGGGACTTAAAAATATTGTAATATTGTCAGCTCATCAACCATCAACTCCATGAATAATTTAAAAAAAAGAGATATAACGAGTAAAATAGAAATGATTTACCAAATATTTGCTCAATTTCTCTAGTAGCATGCAGTGATCATTAAAAAAAAAAAAATGTTTAATTCAAATGTTTGTATAGAAAGATAGATCATTGGCGTACCTGAGGGGGAAATTCTTAGTGGTTGTAAACCCCCTCCCCCCAATTGCATCCGAAAATGGAAAAATCTAGGATATTGGACTTGTTTGTTGGAAAGTTCATCGTTATGTTTGTAACCCCCCCCCCCCCCCCAATCAGGAAAAGGACCCTTTTTGTTTTTGGCTCAACGGCTACGATCACAGTCCCTTCCATTCCTAAATCCTGGGTACAGCCATGATCAGTCTCTTTTTTTAATTTATATAATTAAAATGAGAAAATAATTTTCAATATTTATATCTTTATAGAAATAAAATTGTCATTGTCTGCTTCATGCCTTTTAAAAGCTTCTTAACAGAAAAGCAGTGATGTAAGTATATTTGGATTTTCCATTACAGAATCTTCTACAACACTTCGATTTAGATTGTTGATGAATATATTTAAATAATAAATTAAAAAATATATATATTGTCTTCAGTCCCAAATGTTATTGTGTCCAAAAAATTTTCAGATTATAAAAATTTGTTAATAGTCTTCGATGTTTGTTTCACTGCGTGTTTGTATTAAGCAAAAATTTAATCCTCAAAATTTACGAAAAAAAAAAAAAAAAAGCAGATCTGATTTGACTGAATCGAGGACTACGTATAACTTAAACCAGCCCAACTAATTTCCTGTCACTTTCACAACGGGTATTGAGAAAAGGAGGCTGTCCTCTCCATTTAGTCACCTCCCAACTCAGCCATTTTTATCCCAAAATTTTGAAAGTTTATATTTAATAATATTAAAAACTTAAAAAGACTGCTATTCTATTTTTTTTTTTTATCTTTTTAGATTTCACTAAATTCCGCCAAGATTAGTTCTGCTAGATGGTAATAGTTGTTTAGTAATTGTTACTTACAGAAAATCTAAATACTTTCTTTTTTTATAGGTGTAAAAATTATTAAGCCCACATTACATTTTAAGCTAGTACGTTTTGATTAATCGTAATATATTTTGATAATTTTGCTTTAAAAAATTTAAAATCATTTTTCGTAATTTTATAAATCAGTAAATCAAATTGTGAGAGTTAAAAAAAAATTTTAGTTTCGGAAATGCTACAGTATATATTTATTAATCCAAAGCTTCGGAAATGTGACGTTGTAAATCAGTAATAAAGGGCTAGTTAATAATAAAACGTTCCATTTCGAGATATAAATATATATATATATTTGCAAACATTTACCTTCTTGTTGTTTAGATTTTTATATTACTGTGTGATTGTAATTTTATGTATTTCATATCCTTAATTTTAAATATATTTATATTTATTGTAAGAATGGTATTTGCACGATTCTTCTATAGTTTCACATTTTGTTTTATTCTAAAACTAATTACGGTAATTTTCTAAATCTTACAATTTCAGTAGATATTGATAAAATAGTCTTCGTTTAGAGAAATAAACTTCGTAAAAACGACAATATTAATTTAGTTTCATAAGAATTTCAAATCAAAATTGATTTTGCTGAGATTTTTCAAATTTTTTTTGACTATTAAATGATATAAGAAAAATAACTAGACGTTATTCTTTATTTATTACAATAATAACGCCATCTCCCACTTACGATATATTTTAATAAAGGCAACAATATGGAATTTAAGATTAAACGCAATTTGTCTTTATGTTAAAACCGCCATCCTTTGTCTGCCGTGCTGGCAATTTAATTTTCTTTCTTAGAAATACTTTATAATAATCACAGCACTCGCTTATAATTTTTATTCAATGTACAGATTTCTCATCCCAATTAAACCGTTCGAAAATATATATATCGATAATTAAAAAAATTTGGGAAAATACATTTGCTTTAATCGAATAATATCCATTACTCAATGCAGCATTTCGTATTCTAAAACCCTAACTAATCTGTAAAAGGTAGATGGTAGAAGATGAAATGGTAAGTACCTAAGCGGCTACATTTTTGATTTAATTAAAGTTACGCCAAACTTCATCTTCAAATTACTTTATATTATTAAGAAATCAATTTTTAAGTAAATAGTCAAATATCAGTTGTAAAAAAGTTAAGAATAAGCGTTTTTAAAATTTTATTTTGTCCAAAATCCGGAATTTTTCTAGTTTGAGTTTCGTTTCTGCTGCCCTCTTTCGTCTCAGGT
Source organism: Thereuonema tuberculata (assembly GCA_023159025.1). Taxonomy (NCBI): domain Eukaryota; kingdom Metazoa; phylum Arthropoda; class Chilopoda; order Scutigeromorpha; family Scutigeridae; genus Thereuonema; species Thereuonema tuberculata. The sequence continues at coordinate 179,413,927 of JAFIDM010009631.1, forward strand.
TGTAGAAGTCGAAGTTTTTATAACTGCGGAAGTCCGACATGTCGGGCAGATTTCAGGTTCTTCCGAAATCTACCCTAAAAACTTAATCTAGAAGAACTTGGCCTTCCATCTTATTCACAATTAAAACCAAAGGTGAGTATAATTCGTTAGAATATCGAATATTGCCGTGTATTTTTTCCCCGAGACGAGAGATTCGATTTAATGCAAAATGGTAGATGCACTCCTAATGGATGACTGGAAATCAAAATGGCGTTTCTTTGTGTGTGGTTGCGTGTGTGTGGCAATCGATAGGTCACCACTGACTTTAAGTATTTTACGCAACAGAAAATCCGATCGGAGACTGATTTGTTCTCCACATTTGAATTCATTGAATTTGGAACGAGATTCTTCCAATTTGGAATGAAATAAGTCTCGGTATGATGAGAGTAAGTGGCGAGTTGGTCGATTAACCGTTGTCAGCCGCTTATTGGCATTTGCAGCAACGCCATCGAAGCTAACAAAGGATTCGGGTTTGAGAATTCGGACAAGAGGCTGCTTTCTTTGACCGTCTGACCAATTCGCTCATTTTAAGGTTTTATAACGCCAATTTAGTCATTCTTTCTATGGATTTGTCCTGAAAGAAGCGATTTCCATCAATTATTTGGAGCCATATGCTAAGAACGAAGAAGTGCATTCGAAAAAGTTGTGTGAGTATGACAATAACGTTTGACGTTTCTGCCCATCCTCGGCCGGCTTAAGTCTTTTTGCTCTTCTTTTTCAGTTCTGAAGATTTTAGACTTTTTAATGTTCATTTATGGGATGATTTTAGATTAGTAAATTTCGTTTTTATTTAAGTTTTCTTTAAATTTTCCAGAAAAATATGTAAAATTGATTAGATTGCAGATGTTGAACGCAATACGTTATAAGCTAATTACGATAATATCGCATTAATTGCTTTGTGTTTAGCCTAATGTTCGATTTTAATTTTAAAAGTAGTTTAACGTGCATTTAGTTTCTAAAATGAAATATTTTGGATTTATTACTTGATTTTATCCTTTTTTATTATTATTATTAAATATATTTAAATTTGACGTAGGTTCCAGACAATGGATTAAATTTGTTGGTTCAGAATTTCATCGATCTAGTTTTTTCTCATTCGAATAGAATTAATCTGATTTGTCATTGTTTAACTGGCAATCATTTACATAATTTTGCTTTGTTGCATGGAAGGCTGATATTATATATATATTTTTTTAAATAAATGTTATCCGTGATAAGTAATTTTCATGTCGGTTACAGGATTTTTTCATAAAATGTTTTAATTCATAAATTAGTAGGAATTCTAATTTAATAGTTTGTTACTTTTATTAATTTAGAACAAATAATATTAATTTTTTATTTTTTTTTTTTTTTTTTTTTTTTCAATTTAGTTGCTTATTTTGCTTTTATATTTCAATGTATTTTATATTAACATACATAAATTTTAGTATTTTTTAAAAAATAGTACTAATCTGTCTTGATTTGATTTGTTAAATTTATTTAGATTTATTGAAATCCATGGAAAGTGTTGATTGACTGTTGGAATACGTTCCAGCAGCTAGTTTTAAACTGTGTGTACTCGCGTTTAAGAACAATATTGAGTTTTTAAATCTTACAAATCAGTGTAATGGATAATAATTTTTTAAAGTTGAATGGGAATTGATGGCAATTTAATAGGGGAAAAAAAGTGATTTCACAAAGATGCCAATATCTTTCAAGGATTGAAAGGAAAAAAAATGGTGATCAATTCAATAATTTATATTGATAATTGTTTATAAAAACAAAGCAATTTATCGATAGGTGCAGTATTCTCTTAAAGCAAACCGCAATTTATTCAAAGAAGTTTTAAGATGTGTCTGGCATGGTCAGTCAACAGAAATTGATGGCAGATTGATTCTAAAAGGCATTAGTAATATATATTCAGTTTTTCAGATGTCATTTGAAGATATTACAAATTTCATTAATAAATTCTGTTATTTAAACGTTGATAAAATTACCATCAATCACTTTGATTGATATTCAACATGTAGTTTCACTTTTAGAGAAGGTGAACCCTAAGCAATTATTTAATGTTTTATTTTAGTAGAGATAAATAATTTTCTGATATTTACTATTTTGTTTATATCTATCTATCTATATATATATATGTATTTAATGGTAGTTTTTAAAAATTTAATATGGACAATATTTAATGTCCTTTCAGAGTGGGAGAGTGTGTGTATATATTATGTTTATTATTAATGAACAGAATTTTATGTATTTATTTAGTCAATAAAAATTCCGTATACACACTTATTGAACAAAATTGTATATTTATTGAATGCCAATTTTTTGTTTGTAATTTTTCATTGTGGACACTATAAATTGTCCTTCAAAATTGATGTGTTATTGGAATTCGTTTTACCACCCTCTCCCATACCATTTCATGTTTGATGAAATCATTTAAATGATGGTAACAGAATTTTGTATTACTGTTGGCAAAGATATGTTAAGAAGAAGCAACAATCAAATATTTGTATGTTTAGCAACTTACTCTGAACTATTGTTTTAATAGACTAAGGGGAGGGATGGGTGTGCCCAATATTTTAAGTTTAAAATGAGTTTATAATTCTTTATTAATAATAATTTTAACAAGATTACTTTGTTTCTTTTTGAAGCAATTCCTTATAATTTTACACAGTTTTCATTAATGTTATGTATGTTAATCAGTCATGGTATCTTATGATGCCATTCAGTTTATGATTTTCAGATGCTTTCTGTTTAACTTATTTCATTCTCCTGTTCTGAAAACTAAATGTTTATTGATAAAAAAAAAAATCAGTTCCTTAATTATTAGACATTGTTTGTGGCATCAGTGGAGCTGTTGTTGACTGATTCTGTGGATGTATCTGTTTAACCAAGGTTTATTGCATCATTCAGGGAAAAGTAGGCAATTTATTTAATCAATATCTTGCCCTAATGACCTGCCAGCAAGTAAATTACTAGGTGGTGGTTGTTGTTTTTTTTTAATCCAGCAATTCCAATACTGCAAAATGTCCATTTTATTTATTCTTATGGACATATTTTTGCTGGAATGTCTGTTGATACATAACTGTCATAATTGCTTTTCCAATATTTACCAAATGCATTATTAACAGTCACCTTTTCTAGTGTATGTCTAAAGGTATCTGGTATAGCTGGGTTTTATACATGTTTCATATCAGTTTTTAGGATGCTTTTGTGGCTATAACTACTTTTTGAAATGTCAATATAGTGCAGCATTGGCCATTCCCTATGGTTTTTCAAGCAGCTCTATATTTAGCCTCTTGATATTTCCCTGGATGCATATATATATATATATATATATATATATATATATATATATATATTTTTTTAAGCTCTTGTTTCAGAAATTTTTCAAGATGGATAAATCTTACTGCATTTAGAAGAGTCCAGTGCAATTAAGAGTACAAATAGTGTTTGACAAAATGAAAATAACACTTGTACTGATTTGATTTTATCAACACCTCCAATGGTAAATTGACATTTTCATAGCTAGTCAACAGAGCTTGCAGACTTTGTTGGTAAGATCTGTGACCTGAAATTCCTTGGAACAGTGCACGATCACTGAGCTGATAAAATTATGAATTATATTCTAAATTCCTATATTGTATGCAAGAAGTAACATATTCATTTCTATAAAATGATAGCATTTGCTATTTATAGGTGACTTCTTGTGATACTGGTTGTAGTAGTAAGTCGTTCCTTTTTTTGGGAAGTGTTACAAATATTTCAGAAGCAGTTTTAGAGACTGAAACCATCACAGAGATTTGACCAAGGCTACTTGAGAATTAAATTGTATGATAGTACATGGAAGTAGTACGTTGATGCTTAATTATGTGTTAATAAAGATCAGTATAGGCACAGATGAATGGGTTTCTGTCAGATTTTATTATTAGGATATTAGCAAGCTTCATGCAGAGTTATATATACTCTGCATATCCTCATTACTGTAGCTTTAACTGTTGCCACCAATCTGTCACTTAATCGTAACTGGATTAATGTTTCTGAAGTGTTGATTTAGCTGAAAGCTATTATTGTATAGAAATTATTTTTTGTTTTTGATATTTATACTTTATATATCACATCCTCATTGGGAAACTATGAGATGACCTTGAGTTTAGTGCCATTGATATTGAAACCTGCTACAGGAGTGCATAGCATTCTTACAAATAAATGATTATTGCATGTTTAAAGCATACCAAATAATTTCCATTCAATCTAAAATTTTACATATTTTAATTACCTTTCTCACATTAAGTTAAAAACTATCCAAAGCAATGTTAATGAAAGTAGGACGTTAAGATTTAATCTAAGTAAATGGGAAGTGATAAATGTGTAAAGGGAATTTTCTTTTCCTTTAGATTTGAATTTAATAGGATCAATACTGGAATTACAAATATTTTCCTATTTGTGTGTAGAAAAAATAAAATAAGATTCTAATGTTTAGTACTAAAAGGTTTCAGTTACAATTTTGTTTCTATTCTATCACCAAATAAACAAGTTACATCAGTATTTATTTTAACTTTGACAAGAACTGTGTTTTTAAGCTGTAAATTCTGTACTAGGTATTTCATTAATGTAGCAAGTTTTGAATTAATTTACATAGCCTGTGTACATTCACCTCTAATAAACACAGGTTCTGTAAATTTTGATTTCTTGAATCTGATTTGATGTTCCTGCTTAAAAAGACATTAATTTACTTGAATCATTTATTTTTTTTTTATTTTTCTGCAGCAGTGGCATTTTTTTTTAATGCATTCAGGGACATAATTGAGAAAACTTCAGAGAAATCTTTGTAATTGAACCAGATGATGGTTTGTATTCATTTGTCTGATAATTGGTAGATGTAATAACAGTTTCTGAGTCATCACAACATTTTTGGAAAAATTATTGTAAAGGATAACAGAGTTTTGCCTTGGCTGTCAGTCTGTTTTTGAAGGGGAAATATAATTTACTTCATTTTTATAGAAACATTTGCTGTTAGTTAATTTGTGGAAGGACGTTCAGGCTAATTGTACAAATGAAGAATTTTGTATAGATAAGTGATAAAATATGGTTAAGTGGTATCTTTGATAAAATCACATACCTCAGAACATGGATATGACATTTAATTAAACATTTTTTTTATTTTTTTATTTTTTTTTATTTTTTTGAGGGGGAGGCATTTGATTAAAGGGCCATAACATATTTGTCTTGTAACAAAAAATGGTGGACATTTTCGCAAGTGGCTGCATTGTGAAGTTCTTGAAATTTTGATGGATGAAATTAATTGAGGCCTTGATTCATTTGAATGAGTGATGTAATAGTAAGAGAATGCAAAAGAACATTTTAAATTAAATATTTTCGTAAAACACATTTATTGATAAGTTAAATTGAATTAAAGAGCTACCTCATAGATCTAAAGTTTATTGCATTTTTATTACACTAAAAAAAAAAAAAAATCATCTAAAAAAGGACATTAAAAAATATGGTTCAAGTTTATTCTAATAACGATCGTAGACATTTCCAAAATTGTTACCTATAAATTTTATTCCTATTGTATATTGGGTACTGTATGGATCAAAATGTGTAGTTTTAAGGCTTGTTGGGAGCTATTTCCATCATTTCAAAAATCGTGTCATCTCTTGTACTGCCGATTTAATGAAAAAATGTAACTTGAAAATTCTGGAGTATGGGATTTAAATATTTATCCATGATTATTTAAATTCCTTTCTATTTAATTCGGTCAATATTTCAGATATAGAATGAACTTTAGCAGTGTTTTATTCCCACAAATCTGGACAGTCTACAAATGATAAGAAATCTTAAAAGTTGTGAAGTTATATTTAGTTTCTCCATCGTTCAATTTTAAAATAAGTAGAAAAGGCTCCTTTATTTATTATTTGAAAATGCAGTTGAATATCTATATCTCTTAACCTGAAATACCATAATGCTTATGTATTAAAAATTACGAAAGAATTCCTATTCTATTTACAATTGGGACCTAACACACATTTTAAAAAAAAAAATCTTCATTACATATTGCAGGGTTCAGGTTCGGATCCCTTCGTCAGATGACACAAGTGTCATCTGACAAACTTGTCCCAACCTGGATCTCGCAACATGTAATGAAGATTTTTTAAATGTGTTAGGCCTCATTGGAAATAGTAATTCACCACACTAATATAATGGAGAATTCCTATTCTGTTCGACCTTCCCCACCCCAATTTACAATTAAATAAACTAGTATTCTTTATTTAGAAGATATCTTTAAATAAACTTCCAGAATCAAACTACATGCTTGTTTTGTTAATTTTGGATCAGTGAGTTTGAATATTCATTTGAAAATACTCCTATCAGTAAGTTGTGTGAAGGAGCCTTGTAATTTTTTTTTTTTTGGTTTTAATAGGTTTAATTTTGCAAATGAAAAAAATGTAAAATAAGAACGAAAATGAACATTTTTATTGTTCATATTTAATATTTTGTAAAAAAAGCTCAAACAACTAGTTAAGCTAGGAGAATGAAACAAACAATTATGTTCAAAGAAAGAAAACAATACCCTTTAAGTCCCTGCAACATTTTATATTGCTTGCAACTTTTTGGCAGACTTTTTCATATTAATGTGAATCATTTCTGTTGTGATTTAATCCACCTACAGTTACTTCAATTAGTTACGTTTATTATTCATCTCTTTCACCAGTTTTATCAAATAAGAAATTCAGCGGTAGGTTTGGATAACAGTATTGCTAGATTTAGAGAATGACTATAAATATTAGTAAAACTAAGGTAGCAAGGTTCTCAAAATAGCAATTGCATTTTTCCCAGAGAATCCATAAGATCTACAGAATGTGGAGGTTGTATATAAAATGTAACCTATAAACTTTTAACACAAAGATAATGTAACTTTTTTCAGACTTTAAGAGAACGAAACTGTTATTTGCTTACTGGTGTGACATTTTGCAACACAAAACCGATAAATGGATAATTTATTTATAGAGGCTGAATTTATGGTCATGAAATAAGGGGGGAAATTTTTGCTGGCATATGTCTAAATGGAAAATAATGATTTTTTTTTTTTTTTCCTTCATTAAATACCTACTTTCTAGTGCTTTACAATTACATTATCAGATATAATAAAGCTAGAAAATATCTTTATATCAAAGCTTTCCCATTAAAAAAAAAGAAAAAAAAAAAAGCCACTGCTATGAAGAATGCCTCAATTTAAATAATTCATTTTGAACAAAATATTAAAAAAAAAAAAAAAAAAGTGACAGAAGAAAAGAACTAAACTTCACCAAATAAACATAGTATTACAAAGGGGCAAAGTTTTGAAGTCTTTACAGTGACCTCTTTATCAAGCCAAAATTTCAACATTTTTATGTCAAAAACAGAAAAGAAAGCCTATGAATATATAACAAAAAAGACATGGCATTAATGAGAAATACAAGCACAACAGTTTTAAAGGAAAATAAAATTATTACAATAATTGCCTACTAAAACTTAATACAATGTCAGGATGTCTCCCCAATATATAAACTTTTTTAACAATTGCCAGAATTATCTTAAACGTATTAAGTTTTTAGTATGCAGTTATATTGTCGCAAAAATTCTATTAATTTATTTTCCTTTTAATTTTGTTCTGCTTTTATTTCTCGTTAATGCTATGTCCATTTTGTTACATATTCATGTTTTCTTTTCTTTATAATCAAAAAGCATCATTGGATCCATTTTGCCCTGATTCTGATTGTCAAAAAAATAGCTTGATGAAAATGCTTCTATACCCATTTGTGATATCTTATGGATTTCTAGGGGTGGGGGGATCTAAATTCATTAAGTGGATCTTCATAAACTTAGCGCATTCATGTCGCTGCCCATAGGTTCTACGGGTGGCTATATATTCCTTAAATTTACGTTGCTTGGCAATTTTCCGAGAGCGAATTTGCCATTGCTTTGCTTCACTTTGGAAGGCGTTTTTTTTGAGCGGCGACCACTCCAAATTGTTTGTATACTATTGTAGTTCAGAAATACACCAATAGGTGGAGTTTACTGTCCATAATATTTTGCAGAATCTCGACGGAAGTCACAGAAGTGGACCGATGTCAGCACATGTTTTGGAAGCTTATGATGTATAGTGTTTTGAAAACATATTGAAATGACTACATTTTGTATATTTTTTATAATATAATTATAACAATATTAATTATAATTTTATATTGTTTAATATTTTTTTTAATGTCATATTCTGGAATTTTTTTCTAATGGATATATCGTGTAAAACTTCTTTTTTTGTCTCAATTTTTACTCTCCTTTGTAACTAAATTTCTTGTTATAATACGTTCAATAAAATCTAATATACCATTTTGAAGACAAAGATTAGCTCTTTATCACTGATTCAAAGCAATTATCCAATTATGCTTGTGTTTGTGATACCTACACTTTCAAAAATGTCTGAAAATAGGACGACCCGTGGGGAAAACCAGGGGAGCAAAGGGTATGACCCGAAAGTGTTAATACAGCTAATAAAGTTTGTAGGCCATAAGAAAATCATTTTCTGTTTCTTGATAATATTGGAGTTTCAGTAAAAGTTTTCAGTAACATAAGTTTCACACTTCTGAACTTCATTTGAATTCAAAATTATAGTCTTGAATTAATTCTTATTTGGGCTCCACTTTTAATTTTATTTTCAGGGTTGGAAAACAAAAACAAACTATTGTTCAAATTTCATATGATCATATGTTTATTTTAGCTTACCAATATACACTAAGAGACTTCAAGGCCTTGCTATTATTGTTTTTTGACATGCTAAGAGATTTCTGTTGATCAAAATTTGAGAAATTTCAGTAATTATTTTGTTTAATATCCTATATAAGTCAATCAAAATTTTATTTCATATATTATATAGTGCAATTTTTATGCTTATAATTTTATTTTGCTTTACAGTATACAAATAAAAGAAATTTAAAAATTTCCTGTAAAGCCAACATTGTAAAGAAATGTAATATTGAAATAATTTGTAAGCAAAATAATATATTATCCTATAACAGTACAGAATCTTATTTGAATTTAGTTATTTTATGTAAAAGATCGTAACCTTTCCTTAACTGAATTTTAAGTTAATTGTGTAAAGAATGTTTATAAATAACTGTTGAGAGGCCATCCTAAATGGAGAATGGAGACAGTTCCTGGGTCGGATATATTTCAGTTTCCTCAGTATTATTGCATATAATGCAGGGCTGTTAATGGACATGATTTTTTTTGTTTTTTAATTTTTTAACTTTTAAATATTTTGAGTGGGGGGAGGGAAATGCCTTGAAAGTATTCCTTTCAGATATAGATTATAAAAGCTCTGCTTCGACTGATGATTAAAATAAAATATTTCTTTTATGTATGGTTCGAGAGTTGATTTTATGTTTGACTTGTATACATCTAAAATGATATGAGATTTGGAAAGAAATGCAAAAAAATCTTAAAAGAACGTGAATATGCACTGAATAATTAAGCTAATAATAAAATTTCAGAAATAACTTGTAGAAAAGAAAAATAGGCAACATTTCAATGAAACATTCACATTTCCTGTAAATTTTCAATTTTATAAAATTTATAAGGTGTGGTTTTGTCTTTGATTCATTTGGCTTGCATTTCTGTATATATTTTATTCTTAAACTTCATTTCAGTTTAACAGATATTTTTTTCTAATATTGACACAAGTTTTATTTTGTATAATCTTACAAAGAGAGTGAAAATGTAGAAATTACATCATAGTTTTGAATTGTAAAAATATTACTACTTGTAACATTTATTTCTAAAAATAGATTATTTTTACACAGCAATAAATTTGAACAAAAACAATCAGTTTTCTAATGTTATTTACATGTGTGAATATTTTGATGAGAGGCAATTTTTATTTTAATGTAAATTTTAAAGCACATTTCGGCAGCTGTAATATATATTTAATAGGTCTGCATATACAATTTGGTTGAAAATTCCCAGAAGATTTGTGCCTTCATTTATTAATTATATATAAAATTGTAATTTAAATTTATGCTTACCTTATTGTTGCCAACCTTCAACAGATTAATAATTAATACACTTAGACTATCTTTTCCTCCAGATACCTACTATCATTACTAAATGTTCAGCCATAGAAGCCACGTTTGCAGAAGAGACTGTCCAGAACTGAACCCAGTATTTATTAAAGAATTTGAGATATTTTTTCGCTAAAGTAAATGTTAATTTTTCGAATCAGTACTTAGTTTTTATCCAATATTATCTTGATGTTTTGGTTATTTGAATTAGATAATTTTCTGTAGCTAAGGGTTACGCACCTTCTTTCTTTTGGCGTCTTTCCCATATCACTTCATAGCCTCTTCAGTCACTTGTTTAGTGAAGGAAAGTGTTGCTGTAATTTTGAAAAAAAAAAAAAAATATCTAGCAGTGGAGCTTAAGATTTTTAGAGATATAAATCTGAATATGCATTTCCTGCTTTTTCCTTTGATTAGGCTGTAGAGAATAATAATGCATCTTTGAAAAGTGGTGGCAATGTTAGACAGAAAAGCCAGTAGCTATGCCACTTCACTGTATGTGGTCCTGATATGGTATAGATATAGTTAGTTTGAAAATTTAACTTGAGAATAGGAGGGGCATAACATGGGAAAATAAACTAGGCAGCCATGCATTTGCATGAGACTTCTAAAACCACTGAAAGTTGCAGTAAGCATAAGACAGTAAAAGCATCAACGGTCTACATTAGAAGACTGAAGATTAAGAACCTTAAAGGTCATGAATATGTGATATTTCTTTCTGGAGAGATCAAGGTCCATTATAGGCTGGTTTTCACTTAGAGCTTTGGTTTGTATGCTGTGTTGGTTGAAGATTGAAAAAAATCCAGGACAAACTGGTTTTTCATTTTCATCATCTGAACAAGGATTCACGGGCAGCGCGACAGTTGTCTTCCCAATATCTTCGAAAGTGATTCTGTCAAGGTCTCTGTTGCTACCTGCTTGACAGAATCGGCAAACTTTCAAGTAGTAGGATCCATTAGAAGTAGGGACTGTTTGATACTTCGGCTGTTCATCCTCTAACACTTGATTCCCCTCTTGGTAATTTTTGGAGGTTACAAGTTGTTAGGGATGGTTCTTTCCCAGCTGTTTAAGTGAAAGTAACATAGTGCTCTATTCACAGATAATGGCAGCATAGTGGAAACAAAGCAGCTTCAGAATCCTATGCAAATTATTATATATTGCATCTCCACAACCAAATAAATGAAGATGGAAGAAAATGATTTGGTGTGGCTGTGACATTTGTTGGAGAAACTTATAAAAACTACACAAGCCTTCGTGGAACTACTTCCATGTAGTTACAAGATTTACACTGGCCATTACAAAACTTTTCACTTCGTTTTTCAATCCAGTGCTTTGTATCTGCAGCATGCTCTTTTCTTGACTAAAAGTTTAAAAAATAGTTTCCAAATATGCATAATAGCTTTATTTAAATTATTCAAGGAAGTAGTAATGGCATGAATTACAGTAATGATCATGGGTGTTGAACTGAAATATGTCACTCACTCTTCACTGATATTTCTACATTTAAAATTATTTATTCTTTACAATATTTAAGCACATAGTTTGGCATTATTTTTTTTTTAAAGGTTGTTGTATAATAAAAATATATTTGGTCGTGTATTCATGTAATTCCATGAATCTACCAAAATTAAGAAAACTTAAATCAAAAAGTACATATTTAATAGACATTGATAGGTATCATAGAGAAAGAAAATTTGCTTGAAATATTCAAACTTTGTTTATAACTATGTAGCTGTCGGTTCATATTTGTACTTGCTTGTATAAAAACTACTTTAATATATTTTTTTTGTTAATGTTTATATGTTTGTTTTAAAGAAAACTTATAAAAACTGAAAATGCATTAAAATTTCTTTCTGAAAACTTTCATAATTTAATTTCTGGAATTCCTGGGATATAGGACATTAAATCTCTTGTTTAGATACTTTAATTTGCAGATATTATTAAATATCTAAGGTTTTGAATGCCTGTAGCAAAATTTCTGTTTTCAGTATCTGTAAGGTAGAAATGTGTCTTGCTTCAAATTATATTCACAAAATAAATTAAAAAGAATTAAAACTTAAAGGACCTTTTGGATATCATTCAAAGTTCCAGGTCTGATTTCATCATCTTAATGATAAAAACTTTATTAAATGATCTAGTAATGATAGTGCAACTCTCGATGGAATACAATCTTATTTAGGGTTATGTATAATAATACATAAGACAGTCCGAGGCATTTCCTCTTTAAACATGTGTAAATGATTCTGAAGCCTTTTTAAATGTAAATTGAAGCAAAACATATGCATGATAGTTGATCTACTCCCATAATGTATATTGTTAATTATATTTAGTATGTATTCCTCGTGACTATCACATTTCATTTCTATAGATAGATTTTAATACAAGTTTTTTTTAATTTTTTGAGGAACTAATTGTTCATATAATTCCTCTTAAGAGAATTGTTTACCTGATTTTTATTCCTGACTTTTGAACCAGAATGAATAATTTAATGTTAAAAAAAAATCTTCTAGTCTTTTATCGTAATTGTGGTGTTGGGAGTAATTTATTTATTTGTTTATTTTGAATAGAAATGACATGGTTAAGAGTAAAAATTAATTAACAACCTTCCTTTTCATAAGGCTTGGTATAGAAATCTAAGTAATTTAAACAGTCATTAGCTTCTCCTTCCCATTGCAATTTGATGTGTATTTAAATATTTAAAAAATTTTATAACTGTCAAGTTTTTTAAACATTTTATAAAAATGCTATTGCATAATGGAAGTATTCAAATTGAGGCTTTTTAGAATTTTGTTAGCTTCTAAATAATTCACATAAATGTTGCAGATGATACAACCTGAAATGGCACTGAATTTTGGGAAAGCATTTAGTTGAAAATAATACTTAGCTTGAAATTGAGAATATTTATTAAATTTAATTTGTATTAATAATCTTAGAGAAAGTTTCAGAGGAGGTATGCGAGTTGCTATTGATAATAGCATTTTCTTGAATTTTGTACTAATTTGATAATTGGCATAATTAGTACTTATGTATATGTTGAAATTACGTTATAAAAGTAAGCGATTATCTATTACATTTTACAAACACTAATAAATGTATTTTTTACTAATAATCTAAGGTAACAGTGATTATCTTTAGGTTGGAATGTGATGACTTGTGTTTAAGTGAACTGATTGAATTTGACTGGTCAGCATTGAACAACTGGGTAATTGTAGTCTTCTTGGAAATGTGTAATATTAAAGTGTGTTACCAATTAGTTTGTATATTCAGACATCTGTGAATCATTCTTACTTGAATTACAATTTGAAATACACATTTGTGAAGGAGGAAAACTTTGCTTTAATTCATGGTTTAAACCAGCATTCCTGATTTTATAAGCTAATAATTTTCATCATTTAATGAGTTTTCACAGTATTTTTGAATTTCAGTATAACACAGACAAGTGTGGTTTTCCTCTTATCAGATATGGTAAAACCAACATTTGTGTAAATCTGTAAATAGTTTGCATAGATTAAAATTGTGTTGCTTTGAATAGTAGGATTCTGAAGTATGTTTAGCTTTTAATAAGCTATGCAGAATTTCATGCTTCGATCTCAGATTATTTTACTTGTAAGATTCTGTCTTCTCTAAAAGATACGGGTTTTATTTATCGTTTTGTGCAAACTCTTTTAATTTAATCTACACAATGATGCAAAAATTCTTGCTTCAATTTTTTGGTTTGTTAAATTGTTTGACAGATATTAATAATATCTGTAGTGATATATTATAACCCTTTTACTGCCAGCCCATTGTGGGCGGGATGTGCGAAGACTGCCAAGGCTCTTTTCAGGAAGTTTGCAAGATTTCCGATTTTGAATTATTTCTAGTACTTAATTTTATTTAATACATCTAGATTTTTTTCCAATGCTGAAGATATAGTTGGGGCTTAGAATTATGGGGATTGACTTTAATTTTTAGAAAGGAAAACATAACATTAATTACTCTATATGTAAAAAACTCAAAATTCTATGTTTATTTAACATTATGATTAAAAAAATATTATTTACAAGCACTGAAATAGTATTTCTTATTGCTAAAATATAAATATAGATATTTGTTATATTTATAAAGATTGTTATTTATTATATTAATAATAATAAACGTGAAAATATATTGTAATTTCTATTATTATATTTATATAGATATTTATTATATTTATATTAATATAATTTTCAAAAATATAAAAACATATAAAAACGGAAAACTCATATTTTATTTTAATGTAAAATTGCAAGATATATTATTCGTCAACAAATACTTACTCAATATTAGAAGAATATTTGTTAATCTTGCTGGAAACTGACACTGTAAAATAAGTAGTAAGAGCCACAGAGAAAACACAGACCACCGTGAACTCTGACCAGCACGAAAGATAGTATGATACTGGCCCGAGGGTAACGAAAAAACACGGGAGAACTAATGAGCATAATGTGAACAATCAGCATATACAGTGTGAAGCCATCTTAGTAAGCAGCAGAAATAAAGCACATGCCGATAAATGAGACTGGAGCCCTTGAATAGGCCGCATATGACGAAGTAAAAGAAGTCGGGCGATAAATCGGCCTGTGGCAGTTTTCGCACAACCAACGAGGGCCAATATATCGGCCTGCTGGCAGTAAAAGGGTTGATGTCCTTATGCTCGGGTAGCTTTGTTTCGGAAACCTTATTGTTAACAGTAGTCAAAGTATTACTTACTGTTGATGAAGATATGCCATACAAAATTTTAATAATTTTCCTTACTATCTCGACATTTATAAAGGTATAGATAATATCAATGGTTTCTGTAATAGACAATACTTCAGTGATTGTTGGAAGAATCTGCAGTGATTCCTCTTTCTTAATAACTGTGTATGATTTTTCAGGTATTGCCATAAATTCAGCTGTATCTGCTCTTGAAATTTCTTCTGTAATTGTACAGAAACTTCTCCCTTTCATAACCACATACATCAGTTAATTAAGTTCACATTATATATAAAGTTATTCCTTTGAGAATAGGTTTATCAGACCATGTGAGTGGCTATGAGGAGGAATTTTGCTGTATTTTAAAATTAAATGAAATTAATATTTAAAGTAATTATGTACTACATGTGATTCAGTTTTACATCTGATTGTTGTATTTATATATTAAGTATAATTGAATGATTATACTTTGGTGTTAAATAAACTTATTTATGACTAAGTTTCTGGGGTTATTTCAGTTGGGGGTAGAGGCATTCAATTATACTTAATATATATAGGGTTCGGATGTAATGTTTAAAAAAGCAAACTGAAAAACTTACGAG
>JAFIDM010009631.1:179429465-179444302 GCA_023159025.1 Thereuonema tuberculata
ATATATATATATATATATATATATATATATATTTATATTTATATATTTATTATATATATATATAGATTAGATGTAGACACTTTAAAATTTTTCAAACAAATTAAACAAACCAAGAGATTTAAGCAAGAATGGAAAAAGTGACATGTAAATGTGATTTGAAATTATGAAATGAATAAAATACCTATACAACTGAATAAAATACCAGTTCACCTATACACAATTCATCATATTTAAACCTAAATAAATTGCGGTTACTTTACAAAAGACTATCTTGATTAGTGTTTGAAAAGTGGAATTAATAATCATCTTTCATGATGTACTTTCATCATAATACAACAACACTATTGAAACCAACTATGAAATTGTTACAAAATTCAAGATAAAGCTATTATTTTTAAAGCTCTTCATGTATCTTTTGAAGTTGTCTCATATTATTAAATTTGTAGTACTAATTGGTAACTCTAGAAATATCCCATTCTTCCAGTAAGACCAAAATTACAATTTCAAGCGAAGTATTATTTTCAACTTTTTTTTTTCTTGTAATTTTGCAGTTCTGAAAATTCAGGTTGCATTTGCAACTTTATGTGAATTATTTAGAAGCTAACGAAATTTTGTAGCTGTCCCGGTTTTGAAATTTTGAAAGGCAAATTCAATTTATTTGGGAAATGAGGAGCTAATCTTTGTTTTACTCTTCCTGAATGTTTCTGTACAGTTGTACAGAAGGTTCTAAGTCATTTTTACTTTTAACAATCAATCCCTGAGAAAGTAAATGATCAATTTTAAATTGCATTTTTGAAATCAAATAAGAACATGCTGTATTTGTTGCCATTCAGGCAGTCAAGTGGTCAAGGCGATGATCTGCCATGTAACTGATATGCCTGAACCTGGGTTCGAATCCCAGCTTGGGCATGGATGTTTCCTTCTTTCATCTGTATGTGTTCTCAATTTGATACTTGTTCCTGTTGCGCCATTAAAAATCGCTCACTGGAATGTGAGATATATCAAATGCACAAATATATGCTCTTAATTGTCTACAGATGAACAATAATTACAGTAAAAGACATAGTAATTTGTTACGGGAGCATTTGTGTAAATATATATACAAAATGAACCCTGTTTGAAAGAATCATTTATAGGTGGAGGGGATAAGACCAATGATTCTGACTGGTTTTGCCACTACAACAATGATGTACTCCTAACAGACAATTAGGATAATTTCTTTACGATTACTAATATATTTAACATAACTGAAGCCAAAGAAATGATAAAAATACATATGTATATATATACATACTCTCAAGTGCAAGGACATTGACTTAAACTGAAACGCAATGGTGAACCTTAAATATTCGCATTTTTCGATCGTTTGAAAACAACAAGTTTTAACAAAGAATATGAAATTCATGTTCACATTGCATCGAACATGTGATATCACAGCAAGTTTTTGAAATATGAAACTGACAGCTACGTTTCATATCTCAACGTAGTACGTAAACCCTTCGGAAACATGTGAAGTTGTTTTGTATGCGAGACTTACATATCCATTCATGAATGTGAATTATTCTATTGGAATCCTATCGTCATTATTACTCCACAAAGATGGATACAACAACTGAGGAAGTGGCGCAGGCAGTCTTACTATAGCAGGGTCACTCAATGGTATGTTGCGCCACTGTTGCATATGTCGCAGTCAGCTGTATCACAAGTCTATGGGAGGTTCTAGGAGACTGGCGCCTTTCATCGGAGACCAGATGGACATCGAGCTACAGGTGCAAGAGATGATCGATTTATTACTAGCACTGCACTATGCAATTGTAATTTGACTGGCATTCAGGTCGAACAAGAGCTGCACTGTGTACATGGGGTAGCTGTCAGTGGCTAGACAGAAGAAGACTACAGAAAGGAAATTTGACCCCACATAGGCCTTCAACAGGACCACTTCTGACCACAGCTCATCGGCAAATCCGCCTTCAATTTGCTTGCAATCATGTTGATTGGACTGTAGTGCATTGGGGTTCACTGTTGTTCTCTGACGAAACTCGAATGTGCTTACATGGCAATTTGTAGACGAAACAGTGTCTATTGAAGGGGTGGTGAACATTTTGTGCAATGCTGCTTCCAGGAAACGGTCAGTTATAGAGGAGGCTCCTGCATGCTATGATCAGGCATTTCACTTGCAGCCAAAACTGTATATCGACCCTGACCCCTGAGATTGTCTGCTCACCAGTATATAACCAAAGTGCTACAACAATATGTATTGCCATACGCTGGATTCGTCAAGAAAAAAAAAGAAAAAAGACTTCATTTTCATGCACAACAACGCGAGGCCACATGTTGCTGTTGTGGTTCGGGATTATCTGAGTGCAGTTGGCGTTGAGTGTATGTGGTGGCCTGCACGGTAGTCCTCATCTGAACCAGATCGAACATCTTTGGGACCTCCTTACGAGAAGAGTTTGTGGTAGAAATCCAGCTCCAGAAACAATCGAGGAGTTGAAAAGGGCGTTAGAAGAGGAATGGAACAATATTGCACAACATGAGGTCATGAATGTGATCCGATCAATGAGACACGAAATGGAAGCTGTTATCAGAGCTCAAGGTGGCAACACCATGTATTGACTTGCAATAAATGCTAAATTCAGCTTAATTTGTGGCCTTGGTCTTTGTAATGAAATGAATGCTCTTGATACTATACCTTTCCTATATTACTGTTTTCCTTACATTTTTTACAAAATGCATTCATCCGAAATGTTCTGCCTGTCATGTGAATGGGATTGTTACTTTATTACTTGCAATTTTCAAACTATCAAATTTTCGACAATTTAAGGTCAGGGCATCTACCAACCGGGAATTGTACTGGAAATTTGGGTTGACATGAAATGTACGGGAAAATCAGACTATGTCCTTACATTTTCAGCATTTTTTTTTTTTTTTGGTTGAGCAGATTAGAATTTTTTGTGAAAATGTCCTTAAATGTACGGGAGTTATCCTTAAATTTTTTGTTTGAGATTCAGTAGACACTCTGAAGGTTAACCATTCGTTTCAGTTTGAGTCGATTTTCTTGTACTCGAGTGTATATATCTCAACTTCTATGTTAGAAACTTATTTTATTTTTTATTTTTTTAATCTAAAATTTACAAATCATAAGTTGCTGGCATCATTGTATAAGCTTTTACTTTATGAAATACTTTATTACTGTTCATAAAATCAGTAATATACCAATTAGAATTGAATAGATGTGTTTCAGATTTATTTTTAAACTGTTAATTTTGAAATAGTCGAATTCTTCCGCATATGAACACACAGCTGTACATATGGTATTATAAAGTCAATTCTCAGATAATTAAAAATTTATTTGTTTACTTTGTAAATAATGGTTATGTTTAATGGAGAAAATTGAGATAAAGCTGTTACTTTTTTAAACCCAAATTTCCACATGCATGAAATGTTTTATTTCAATTAATGTTTGTAAGACAACATCACAAATCCAAATCTTGCATTGATTCTTTTACAAGCAAATGAGTTATCTTGTCTACAAATATTCTGTTTATATTATCCAAATCTTAAATATTCAATTTTGCAACTGCTTAATCTTTGCCAACAAAGAAGGAATTCTGTATTAGGAATTTTTAATGATTTTTTTTTTTTTTTTCTGGGAATTTATTATGTTACAATAAATTCAAAATGGTATCCAATCAGCAAGAAAGGAGAGACTTTTCATAGTCAAGCAAGGCGTGTAATTTAGAATGTTTTCAATTACTTAAAAGTAAAAGTGAGGACATGCTTAATTACAAATTGATTGAGAAGATTGCTGTTGCGAGCAATTTATCTACATCCACCATAAAGTGGATATATAGCGAGGGAAAAACTGCAGCCTCTGTAGACGGGAAGACTTTTTCCACTCCTGGAAAATTTAACGATGGAAACAAAACTTAATAATAATTTGTTTAATAAAGGTATTGTGAATAAGACTGAATTAAAAATTGTTAAAAATGAGGATTTTTGGGTTGGTTAAATATCTAATGAAAATTTCGAACATTGCTTATTTTGTTTTGAATTATCAAATTCACATAGTTTAAAAAATCGCCACCAGAAGTCGCAGTAAATACCAGACATGATCAATTCATCAAAAATGACCAAATATGGAATCTGTTCTTTGTTAGTGAAGAAGATAGAAAAATGAGTATAGTTCTTGAGCTTTGTCAAAGAATTGTAATTGTCTTTTTGATTATGATGCTCAATATGTTCACCCCACTCTTAGTTCTAGTCTTCACCCTGATATTTTCTTTGTTTATAAAACTCCAATGTTTTCCTAGAATGCATGAATCTTCGGCAGTCTCTGGTCTTCCACCACAAAAGATAAATGGAATACAATATTGGTTCAATCCAGCTTTCTGAGCAGTGAAATGTATAAATGTTGTATTAATTCGTATAATTAAATTTTATTATATTATATAGGCTTCAATTTAATTTCATTTTCTATTGGAGAGAAATAAATTAGTTGATGTTATCAGTCAGTGCAATGTACTGGTGCTACTATGATTACTGAAATGGCTGAAATGTAAGGGAAGTTTTCAATCGGGATAAAAAGTTATTCTGCTTTGAAACTTGTGAACTAAGCTGGTGGTTGTAACTAAGAATTCCTACTGCCATCGTGATATAGACGATCAGTATGTCTTTCTTGTAAAAAAACAAAACATATCTGTTCATAAAGACTTGGTTATATTTCGTGGTGAGAAGTAGATCAAGTCTTCAAATGCTGATACATTAAAAAAAAAATAAAGGAAGATATAAGTTTGATTATATATAGATCATGGCACAAATCCAACTTTTGATGTATTTGAGAAATGCTGAGGTAGTGAATAAATTGTGCACTGTATAACATTTTTGCACAAACCTAGCTGTATTTATTACAATATGCTAAAAATTGCCTTTATTTTAAATATATTTTCCATAAATGTACATGGTGTGTAATTTGTTAGTCTTCATGAAATTGCAGCTAATGTAAAATTGCTGAATTCTTGAGACTTAAAAGCAATTCATCTCTAAAAATGAGTTAAAAAGAGAAATGGTAATTTATAATTTTTCAAATAAATCCATAAATTACAAATTCATAGTGAAGAGTTCAGGGTATTCAGGAAGAATAAAATAATTAATATGATATACATGTCAAGTTGCTTTCCTTACAAGTTTAATATCGGTAAAAATATGGCATAAGGAGTTTTTCTACCCTTCTCAACCATGTTGAGTTGAAATAGTTTGTAATCTGCAGTTTTTGTTTACAAATGTTTAAAGACTTTTTATTTGCTTATTTTTGCTTTACGTATATAATTTTACAAAATTTTTAACAATTATTTATTCAAATACTGTCTTTAAAATTCATAAAATATGGCTAAATTAGGTTACATTTGTAGTGACAGCTAAGTTAATGACAGTGAACTGGAATTCACACACACATTTCTTTTATATCAAATCTCATATTTAAGTTTGTTTAGAAATTCTTTTATTGTATGTAATATCACTAAGCCTGTAAATCATTAGAAATACAATATCGTAGGTGGCACAGTTAAAGGTTCCGGGTTTAAAGGAGTATGGTATCCTGTCAGATGATTCATAAGTGCCTTTTAAAGTTGAAAGCCAACTGATTTTCGAGGGAATTTGTGTAACATCCTAGTCAGGCGGCTTAGTCAAAGTTACTTGAGAGAAAAGCTTTTGAACTAACACAAAGGCTTTCAAGAAATGAACTTCGCCAGACGAGATTTCTTACATTTAATTCTTCTCAGTTGATGGGTGCTGAAGCCATTCAAATTGGAGGAAGGTGATTTAATTAAGCTGTTAGAATTCTTGAATGTGTACTATATTATTCAGGCTTCAATTCGGACAAATGAAGCATTAATCGAAATGATCACATTAGAGTCTGAATTTGATGTCATTATTCAATAACTAATTGTGAGCAGGGACAAAAATATCTTGAGGTAAGAATACTGTTTGGCAAAATTCTGAATTTCACGATAATCAAGCTCCCATGATTCTTTGCTGGAATGTGCATACTTCATCAAATATTGAAAAATGTTTTTAAAAAGTGAATGCTGGTAAGTTCTGATGTATAGAATAAATGTATTTTAGTAAAATTATGTTGATTTTAGAAAGATGCATTTCTGAAAGTGACTGCTAATTTATTATGGTTTTCTGTTTAGTTGAAGTGGTAAAAAAAAGAGGCCCGACCGCCTTTCTTCACATTATGTCACCAGCCTACAATCTTGTGATTGATCTTCAAAATACATTTGAAAGGCAAATGAGAACTCCCTTCAAAATTGGAAGGTTTTCGAATTGAAATGTTCTTGAGAATCATCTGACAGAATCACCATTTTCATTTCAACCCAAAAGCTTTTCACTGTGCCATCTGACTAGGGAAATGAGGAAATTATCTTTGAAAAATAAGTAAAAATTATGCTGAAATACATTAATTTTTGTGCATCATAATATAACAAAAGCTTTTTTTTAAATAGATTTCTCATTATTAATGAGATGTATACGTAGTTTTCAAAATGATTGCTATCAAAGATTCCAAATCCCATTCCAGCAAAAAAAAAAAAAAAAAAAATCAGAACTAATTCTAGCAGGTTTCCATCCAACTTCAGGCTTTCTAGAGTTTCAGTATTAAATTTTCAAGTATTTCGTTCCTTTGAATTAAAACTTTAATAGTACAGTATTTGCTCTTTAAGATGAAGAACTGAATAAAATCATCGTTGTTGTTGTAAATTACAGTGGCCGGCTGAAAAGAATTTTGAGTTGAGTGTATTTAAGAAATCCCGTGTGACACGTTGAGGAGTGAGTTTCTCAAAGGCCTTTGAAATTAGACCAAAGGTTTTTAACTGAATTACATTTAAATGTGTCGTATGATTGGAGTATAAATTTCTAAGGGAAAAAAAATTTGGGCTAAAACAATCCTTCTATTCATTGAATGCAATATCTGTTGGTTACTGTGGCATGTGCACTTAAGTTTTTTCAGAGGTGAAGTAATTTTCATAAGTTGGATTTGCGTGAACCACTTGTTTCCATAAATTTTGATGATGCTCAATTTAGTTACTGTTAATTCAACAAAAGAACACCGACAAATTTCTTAGCCTTATAGGTTTGCAAGTTTTGCAAGTATGAGTAATAAGTGTTTTTTTTTTTTTTTAATCTGTACTTCAAAAAATTCAAAAGGGATTTGTGAATTTTACATCTTATGAAAGAATGTTTTTTAATTAAATAACTTCCATTTATATAACAGTTGCAAATAAAAAAGAAATAAAATAGTTATTACATTTAAATATGATAAATGAAAATTTTACTGACTTGCAATAAGGCAAACAATCTTCCCACTTCTATGAAATAAACTTAGTATTCAACAATGTTACTTAGGTTTTGGCTTTAAAAGTGATATCTTTAATTTTTACAAATCTTAGAGCGAATGAAATGAATTAATTTACCGTAATACTTTTTTGGCTTTTTCTTCTCAGGTTTCAATGTAATTACATTTTCCAATACTTTTAACTAATGCTCTAAACATTTCTTGAATATCATTGTGTTCTTCAAGCTCCTCTTAGTTCCAATGATACAGTAATTATTAAAGGATGATTCAAATAATGTATCACGGAAGCTTAAACTTAGGTTGGTTGGTTGTAACTCTATTAGTTAGAGTAAGATTATGTTGTGTCGTCCCATTAAAATGCCAGTATGAACAATTCTTGATTTTTGTTACTGGTTTTATGTTTTTTTAGGAGGTCACAACTTTGAACTGATAATTGTCATAAGCTAGTAATATACCTAAGATGCAGTTTCTCTAACCTGGCTGAGAAATATCTACAAAGATATGCACAACATTTCACCAACGTCATAAATGTCAATCGTCATGCAGAAAAATCTGTTCAGAACTTATGGGTAGACCTTAATCTGAAGCAACTGTAAAAATATTTTTGATTTTTCATTTTTAAGATTTTAATTTGACTCGTTCTGATAGGTTTTTAAAAGTACTTGCTTTTAAATGCTTTTTAATGGTGTGGTGTTGGAAAAGAAAAAGACTTGCAAATGGTATTCAGCAAACTTTTCTGCTTACTGTGTTTGCACCTAAAAATTTATACGTGCTCAAATTTAAAAATGTTAATTTTTTCATTTTAAAATGTTATTTTAATTTGCTTTAATGTTGACTTTTTTTTTTTTTTTTTTTTCTTTTTTCAGGTCCTCCATAATCTCCATTTCTCTGGAAGTGGCTTGCCATGGGTACGCAACAGTTTTGTTTGAGGTGGAACAACCACCAAACAAACCTATTAGCTGTATTTGATCAGCTGCTACAGAATGAAGCATTTGTTGATGTAACTTTAGCCTGTGAAGGTCTTAGTATCAAGGCCCACAAAATGGTGCTGTCTGCTTGTAGTCCATACTTTCAAAGTCTGTTCCTTGACAATCCGTGCCAACATCCAATTGTGATCTTAAAGGACATGAGGTTTTCTGAACTTAAGGCAGTGGTAGACTTTATGTACAAAGGAGAAGTGAATGTTAGTCAAGATCAGTTGTCTGCATTACTGAAAACAGCAGAAACACTTAAAGTAAAAGGACTTGCAGAAGTAACTGGTAGTAGTCCACCAGGATCAGGTGGTGACATTACAAGGTCTGCATTAGGGGTTGGCCCTCCTAACCAGGGAGGCCCCCCACCTTCATCAACGGAAGGGAGACTATCGCCACCACCTAAAAGAAAAAGAGGGAGACCAACAAAAAGGCCAAGCACTGATGGTGAACAGTTAGAAGTTGTTGAATCCCTCGTTGATGTTGTGCCAGACGGACCCGACTCTGTGCCTCCCGCTCAGGTAAACTATTTCAAAAAATATCTCTTTGCTAAATAAGATTGTAAGTCGAGCAAATTAATCAGTTTTATGAATTGATTTTCAAAAGATCAATTTAAAATGTATGATATTAATTTCTTTTATACCTGATTTCAGGGATGTTAGGTCTTTGTATATTGTCCAGTGTGTGAAGTCCATTTTTTAGTTTTTAAATTTTTGTTGTATTAAAAAAAAAAAAAAAAAAAAAAAAAAAAGAGAGAGAGAGATGTAATGGATCTGCTCGGGGCTTCGTAGTTACAAAATACCCCACCAGGCTACTGCTGGGCTTGTGGGATAAACAAAGCCACATGCATCGTTTTAACCCGTATCGATATAGTGTGAACTAAAAGGATTGATTTGGATGAAACATTTGTAAGCCTTCAAAAATTTTCATAGCAAATGTAAAGTTGATTATATTGAAGAATATGACAGCAGTGTATTATCAAACGAGGATATAATTTATTTATTTTTAAATATTACAAGATGTGTAGACGGCATGAACAATGAGTTTGCTTTTGTAAAGGCTTATTGCCATCAAGACAACAAGAAAAAACTGAAACAGTAAGACTTGTGTATTGTAAAAATAAATAAATAAATAAATACTGATAGCAGATTGCAAGTGACGCAGCAATCTGTGGCTGTAAAGCGGGTTCAGCAATTTAATTATTTTGCATATTAATTTGTAAGTTAAACTGCACTATTTAAGATATGGATCGCCACATTGTTTAATTCCCGCTGCAATTCAGTAGAATGCTACAGTAATTCGATGTTGTTTCTTACTCCGTTGAATTTTGTCTTTCGTTCCAAGAGAATGATTTATCAAGTTTAAATTTTTTTGTCTTACTTTTATTTTTTATATTTATGGCATAAATAATCACCACATTGTATGTTTTGTTTTTTTTTTTCCCCCATTTCTCTCTTAATAGTATTCCTTAATGAAAGAAAAATAAGAATAAAATGCACAAGACTAAGAGTTCACTGATCTGTTTTTGGAAATTGCGATACCGGAAACCCAAGATGGACCTTAATCTTGTGCGCTTTATTCTTATTTTTCTTTCATATATGTTGTTGTACGCACATTAATTTTATGCATTGTGTATTCCTTAATTTTGTAATAAAATTTCAGAAAGCATAAACTTCAAAAAAAAAATCTAGAAAATTACATTTTTTTTTTTTATATATATATTTATAACTTTGATTATCCACTAGTTAATTAGTTTGCCAACCTATCAAATTCAGAACAGATTGGGTAAAAAAATATACTAAATAAATTTGATAATTTAATTGCAAATAAACTTTTAATTTTTAATTATATATTTCAATAAAAAAAAAAATATATATACTTTTTTGCAAATTTGTTTGAATAAAACTCATTTTTTATAGAAATCATTGTAATCATTTATTTTAAAAAAAAAATCAATTGCTGAAGTTATTATAATAGTAAACCAGTAATTCAATAAAACATTCCTTCATCAGAAAAGTAACATACTATGGAATTATAAAAACGATTCTGAAGACCTGAACATTATAGTGCTCTACAGAGTTTTAAATTATCTTTGCAAATATATACAATTTACAAAATTGTTTTCTTTCTAACTTTTATGTAGTTAAGTACATGTCTTGATGACTTCATTTTCTTAAGTGAAACGAAGGAAAAACACTTGGCACAGCTCTATTCTTCAAAAATTTCCTGTTTCGGAATTATCACACAATAATTAAATGGTTAACAATGTTTGAACAAACTCGCGTGAAGTACAAAATAGGCAATTTTTGTATAACCCGCTGAATATTTTGCAAACTTTTCGTAGATTTTGATTTGCTGAAACCTTGTGGAAGGATATTCCAAGCGTTTTTACAGAATTATTGCAATAAGGAACTGAACCATTTCGTCTTTAAGTATCAAAAATCGACAATTTATTGAGTAATTCACAATGTCAATTATATACTCACCCTATGGGCTTTGTTTATCTCACAAGATCTTTCAGCATGTGCTTAACATATCATACATGACGTTGGTGGGGGCGTAAATCTCAAGTGGTCCATTCTGTGAGAATTCAAAGTGAAAAGTTTATGTTCAGTTTCAATTTAATAAATAAATGGAAATGTGCTATGGAATTTTTGTGCATGGTACAGAAGTGGTTAATAAACCACTAACTAACATCTCTTACAATGTTATTTCTCAACTTATGATATAGCTCCTGCTTTATCAACTGTTATTAAACTATTGGACCAGGTAATAAGTTTGTAGTATTTTAAAACGCAGAAAACAAAATGTGTATGGAAACACCGGAAAATTTCATAAGACTTTGAAAATCATATCTAATATTTCACAGATTGGATAATTAACTCTACTTCCTAAATGGAAATGAAGCTTAGCTCCTTTGATACAAAGTGAAAAAAGCAAACTGAAAATGGACTATTGAAGCTATAGACTGCCAAACATCACTAGCTAACTTAAAATCTTTGTGGTTTGGGCTGCTGATGTCTCAAATGAATGCATTTTTCTCCACTTTCGAAATCTGTGCCTCATTGAATGAAATGCAGTCTCTTGTTGCCATGATTTTGATGACCAATTCCCACCATTTACATTTGTAGAGGATCATGGGACTTCAGGAAAAATTTATCACTGACTGGTTCACAAAACTGTTGCTCTCACAGTACATCACTTCAGCAACCATTTCATTTGGTCGGTCAAGTTACAGAGTTTTAGCATACAAATTGGTCGTATCTTCGACACAAAGGTAAATAGTTTACATCATTTTTTCGATCAGTCAGAATTTCAGACATATAGAAGGGCATATGAAGTGCTCTTTAGGTCAAATGTGGTCTCTTTTTATGAATAGAAGCTAGAATTGATGCTTTTGTTCATATCTAGCAACTTAAGATAGCATCCTACCAGTCTTACCAAAATACAACATTGTCTTCTGTGGGTTCAGATCCTGGTTTGCCTGGAGTGTTACTTGTTTCAGCCATTCCTTTTTGATTTTATACTCGCATAGAGGACCTACTTTTATCCCCGTAATGAGATGCAAGAGGAAGATGAGAAGCATAAATACTGCATTCCTCACAAGAAGAGAAGTATAAATACTGTTGTGCTGAATTCACTGGCTGTCACACAACCCAGTAGCCACGTTACATGCTGTTTGGCAAGACTTATTATAGAGAAGAGAGTTGATGATCCACATCGAAAGTTTGAAGGTCTTCTTCACTGGTGACATTGATCATTTGGAAGTTGCCTGCCTTCAAACGGATAAACCATTTTTGAGCTGTACTGCTTCCATTGAAGCTTGACCATACTCGGTGTTAATGTTGGACATGATAGTGCCTTACCGAAATTCATACATAAAGATGGATCTGAAGTGAATTTTTTTCCCTCACTTTGGTCCATTCTCCGTTGCTTACAAATAAAAAAACAAAAATGAAGCAATTTGTAATCATCTCCTTATAAAATATATTAACTACGGTAGAATCTGTATGTTTCAAGGAGGTCAAAAAGGAGATGACTGATAATTCTTTGGACTTATTACCTTGCTGATCCTAACTTATTTAATTTGTCAATATTTCAACTTTTATAATTTCTTTACAATTCAGTCTTAAATATAACATTTCTTATTTTCTAATTTACATTTTGAAACATGAGCATTTACCATCTTGCCTATTCACTATCTTTCAGCTGAATATAATTATATCAGCTTTTAAGAAACTATCTGAATCTAAAGAATAAATAAAGCATTATTCATAGCAATGATACTAATAGTAATGATGAAAACATGGTTACTGAAACTCCGCACTTTCAAACCAAATAGTCTAGTTGGTTTAAAATAAGTGAATTCTTTTTACATTAGATCATGATACTTGTGTTTTGATGCTGTTTACAATAGTTTGTGGTTACCCCCCTTTAATTTAATCTGAAATTCCTAATTTCAGGAAAGATCAACAGAACAATCCTCAGTTCAGGGCATGGAACTTCTCACGGATGCACCAACTACAATTTCTGACCATGCGCACAATACGTCTGAAATGGTAAGAATTTAATATATAAAAAAACATTTTTGATTCTGATTTTTAAATTTAAGATTGAATATAATGGAAAGAAATTTTACCATGAAATTATAAATTTATCGAATATTGGAGGCTTGCTTATTTGCATTATAAATTTGAAGAGAGGGTAATATGGTGCTTGTTTTTCTCATGATTGACATTAATTATTTGATCCAATTTTTTATCATATGCACCATTCAAGGCCTAAAGCAACATTTTGCTGAGATTCACTAATCGTACAAATCCCTCATATGGTTGGTGCAAGATTAAACTCCATTTTTAATCTTTTTAATTGCAAATAGAATCGTGTAACAGTTGTAATAATTATCAATTTGAAATGAAATTGATAATTATTACAATCTTTATATGATACAATTTACATTTAAGAAATTAATGAAATCTTTTGAGTTGCCATAGCAGGTCATGTTTCAAAATAATTTGTTTATTAGGGAGTGTTTTTTTGTTAAAGATTTTTGACCTTCATTTCAGTTGCTAATTCTGTAATATAATGCCAAAGCATTAACATGTATTGGAAATCGTAAAGAATATTTCTTGATAATACTTTCCTGTATGTTTTTAGGAATAAAAGAATTAATATATTTCAATGTAAAAATTCTTCCCTTTTAAAAGATCTATTTTTGTGACAAATTTTTACTGGCTTTCAGGTAAGTTCAAATAATAACAGGTATACCGAAAATATCCTTAATTCATTAAAAATCTTTGTTTGAAAATTCACTAATTTATGTAATTGACGAAGATATTCAATTATTGATAATAAGAGAAGAAAATTTTGCATATGAATGATTATTCTTCTGCACTTCTTAATAATGAGCTTAAAATCTTTTAATATAAATTCTGTTGTAATTAAGAAAAAGAAGAAAAAAAAATGCAGAATGAGATACCAATGTCTCTGATTTGTGTAATGTTAGTGATGATTAAGCTGAAAATTATTTTAAGATTGGAAAATATAGTCAAGATCACACTTCCACATTGAAAAGAAGATTGAAAATCACGGGCTTGTCTGTTTTATACTGATATTCAAAAAGATTAAAATAAACCATCTGTAAGTATAACCTTGTGCTTGCTAGAAATCAAGACTTGTATTGAAATTATCTACAGGCCAACTATGAGTATTAAGTGTAATAAGTGAATGTAATGAATGAGCTATCATTTTGTGCTGTTTTTAAGTGTGAAAAAGGTCTTAAATTCATTTGGCATGGTTAGTTGTTTGTGCATTTGACAAATTAACATTAATTCTAAGTTAATAGATCTTAACATTGTTTAAAAAGATTTTCTTCTATTGATGTGAAAGTTAACATCGACAGAGAAGTGACACCATATTCTAATCCTTTCGACAAAAAGTTCTGATACTGGATGAGAAATAGATGAATGCTGAATCTTTAAACTAGCTTTGCATTGATGTTAACATCAAGTGAGAACAAGTTTTATTTCATAAAAATGAATCAACTTGTAAAGTGGTTGATACTTCAATAACTCCAAACTCCCTCATTTGTGCATGTTTTGTTTAGCCATCAAGGAATTTCCTTGCACTTCTGCTTCTACCACAGTTAACCTTCTGTGAACCAGGTGAATAAAAGTCATACCCTGAACCATTGTGAGGTTAATTTTATCCTGAACATTATCCATCTACAAATACATCATTTGTATAAAAATTCACTTTAAAATGGTGTTTATCATTTTTGTAATAAGGACAGATCCAAATAAAACAAAGATCTATCTTTAAAAATAAATGGTTTATTATTAAAAAAGAAAAAAAAAAATAATTCTTCAACTTCTGACTGACTGAAAATTAAAACTATTGCTGCTGCGAGTTTTAAAAGACACTTTCTGTAATATATTTATAAAACTTATTACTATAAACTAGACATATTAACCTTAAAAAAATATTCATTTTTTATCTAAAACAAACGTAAA
>JAFIDM010009631.1:179449302-179480319 GCA_023159025.1 Thereuonema tuberculata
TTATTTTCGGTGGCCAAAATGCATTTGTGAACAAAAGACTAGGTGTTGCGGTTTCTTGTTTTCGACAGTGCTATTGTCCCTACTTTCTCAATTTTTAAACCTCATTTGTGACTAACACCTTTATTAGTTTTAGAAATGTCTCTACTTAAGTTCCTATCAATAGGTAGAAACGAAGTTTCTAGTTAAAAAAAAAATGTGCTTTTATTAATGCATCCTCCTAAATTAAAAGTATGTTCAGTATACTTTCTTCAGATATACTTGTATATCTTAATGTTTTATTGATATACATGATGATTCATAAAGGTAATTCATAAATTAGGCCTATAAAGAACGAACAACAAAATATTTTTGTTTAATTTGGTGTAAAAAAAAAGTAAAATAGGGCATAGATTTCTGGATCGAACGTGTGATTCTGAGTCAGATGATGGGGGTACCCATTTTAGCATTTTTTCTGCCCCTATGAAAAAAAAATGCTCTAGTTAGCACGCTTCACAATCGGGAAGAGCAAGGAAAGGGAAGCGAGATTAGAATTGGCCAAGTTAAATGGAGTACATTGGGTTTATTTCAAACTCAAGGAGCCCTGGGGGGAGGGGAAATAAATTATAAAATAAAGTGTAGGGAGTACTTCCAGTTATTTATGAATCACCCGGTAATTGATATATAGAATGATTTTGCTGCCAGTAAAATATTTGATTTAAAATCTTAGTAACAACAGTAGCATTCAATAATAATATATTCTTGCATTAACAATGCTAAGTTGCTACGGGTATACTTTTTGAAAATATTATTATTTAATAAAATGGCCAAAATTTAAAATCAAAATATACCAAACAACTAAAAGTTTGAGAATTAAGGCCTTCAGTGAAAATTGTGTGGGCATTTGGTTTATTTTTTTCTTAGCTTCTATTGTTATTCAGCAGAATTGATTAATTCAGGCGTATTTTCAATAATGCTTAGAATATATTGTTAAGGTGAGTGACTTTCATGAGAACTCCAGAAGACGATGGCACCTCACTTGTCTACGTCTTCATGCAGTTATTGCATTAGCTTCTGTCATCCAGGGGAGCAAGTCGTTTGTGAACATGCAGTATTTCTGCTCAAAGAACTTCAGAGTTAAGGGAATATTCAAGAGTGGGTAAAGAATGAGGAAATTGCTGGGAATTTTTAACTTTTTTTCATGAACGTATTCGGACAAATGATATACTGGATTTTTATTAATTTATAAATGGAAGTATAAAATAGATGTGTGTGAACAAAGGAGGGAGGTAGCAAATGTTAACATAGGAAACTAAATATAGTCATTCCATGTCAATTTGCCCAATTTTGAAAAAAAAAAAAAAAATTCATATCTCAGAATTTGAGATCGATTTTTTTCCCAAGTTCTAGAAACAAATTTATGAGACCCGTATATTTTTTTTTATTTTGCAAATGTAAAAAATTAAAGAAGTTATAAAATTTCCAAAAGATGCTCTTAAGCCTAATTTACACCCCTTTAACATTAAGTGTCAATGGGAAAATTGGTGTAAGACAAAGGTGCAAGCTCAAAAGGGATAGGTGGTAGCAGCATGAAATTTTTTATGAAATACTATTATTCTTAGGGTAACATTAAGAAAAAAAAATTAAGTTGCTCCCACTATCCTTTCTTCTGCAAAAAATTATCAAAGTCACTATAGTATTAACCCAAATAAAACATTTTAACGTGCTGTGAATATATCAATAAAATCAAAACAACAAAAGGAAAAAAGAACAGCACATAGATAAATAAATTACCTTTCTGAATCAATTATCGGAAAGAATTATGAACGGCCGTTTCGTCCTTATAGGGACACATCAGCCCAATCCGCCTTCCCCGATAAAAGACTCAGAAAGGCATGAGCTTATCTGAAGGCCACCGTCACACCTGCCAGTGGCCCCATCAAAAGAAGCAAGAAAATAAATTGCTGTGTTATTTTACACAACTGAAAGGCCTTAGCCTATAACTAATAGGCAAAAAGGCTTTTAATAATTGAACTAAAGGTTCAAAAAAGATGAATTAATGCTAATAAAACATTTTAACGTGCTGTGAATATATCAATCAAAACAAGATTTATTATCTTGCTTCTTTTGCTTTCGGGGGCCACTCCCAGGTGTGACGGTGGTCTTCAGATAAGCTCATGCCTTTCTGAGTCTTTTTATCGGGGAAGGCGGATTGGGCTGATGAGTCCCTACAAGGACGAAATGGACGTTCCCAATTCCTTCCGATAATTGATTCAGAAAGGTAATTTATTTATCCATGTGCTGTTCTTTTTTCCTTTCTTGTTTTGATTTTATTGAAATAATCACAGCACGTTGAAATGTTTTATTTGGGTTAATTCACCTTTTTTGAACCAAAGCCTTTTTCTTTATTAGTTATAGGCTAAGGCCTTTCAGTTGTGTAAAATAAGATAGCAATTTATTTTTTTGCTGGGACCCACTGGCAGGTGTGACGGTGGCCTTCAGGTAAGCTCATGCCTTTCTGAGTCTTTTATCGGGGAAGGCGGATTGGGCTGATGAGTCCCTAAAAGGACGAAACGGCCGTTCCCAATTCCTGGGCGAAAATGATAAATGGGCGAAATTAGGCTTAAGAGCATCGATTGGAAAATTTATAACTTTAATTTTTTATATATGCAAAAAAAAAAATACGGGTCTCATAAATTTGTTTCTAGAACTTGGAAAAAAATCAAACTCAAATTCTGAGATATGATAAAAAATGGACTGGTTGATTTGACATGGAATGACCCTATAGAGATATATATTTGGATGCAAACATTATATCCACATGTCTAGAAAACATAACATTTGACTGTAAAAAAGCAGGGGTAAAGTGGAAGGAAGAAAAAAAAGACATAATTCGAGATCCCCCTATTAATTTTTTTTTTTTTTTTTTTTCATAAACAAAACTAAGAAATGTAATGCTATCAAGCTGAGTTTCCTTCTTGCTGCATCTATATACAGTGTAACCTCCTTTAACGGATACCTCTAATTAGCGGACATTATTGCGGGTCCTGGTCCCTTAAAATAGGACATTCCATGTTATTCACTCCGAATAGCGGACAGTTATTTTAACTGTAAATTTTTTTTTTTTCGATTAACATTTCGACAAACACATCATGGTTGCATTTACATCGGTGTCCCATACATTGATACATTGTATCGCTGTCCCATGATTCAATGCACAAATCTGAGGCCCTTTTTTTCACTGCAGTTGCTTTGTAAATATCCCTCCTAATGCTATCCTATAAACGTGTTGATTAAATTTAGTGCGAATTAAAATGGCGTCAAAAAGGAAGAGATTGGCACTGAAAGAAAAAATTGATGTTCTTGGAAGTTGCTGAAAAAGAAAAGCTGAGTGTGCGTTGTCTTGCTGAACATTTTAAAGTTGAAAAAACTCAGATAAGTGAACTTTTGAAGGACAAAGATGAGAATAGAAAAATGTGGATGGTGAATTCAAACGAAAATTTGAAGAATTTGAAGTTTCGCAAAACTGAAACAAGCAAAAGGTGATAAAATGGTTCTGCTTTGCTCGTGCAAAGAACATTGCTATAAGCGGTGTTTTCCTTCAAGAAAAAGCCAGAGAAGTCGGTTATACTTCAGAATTTGACACGTTTAACGCATCATATGGATGGCTAGAAATTAATTTTCTATATACTGTAATTAATTTTATCATTACTTTAAGTAAGACAAACGGATTAGCACTCATTTAAAAAGGAATATAGTAAATAATTTTCAATTGTTCATATTCTCTCATATCGCAATGGTAATTGTAGAAATTTAATTAAGAGTGTACGTAATTTTTCATTAAATGACATGCTATAAGCTAAAAAATGAAAAAAAGACAGTCCTCCCGAATAGCGGACACCTCCAAATAATGGGCAAAACTTCCGGTCCCGTGACTGTCCGTTATTCGGAGGTAACACTGTATTAGTTGCTTCTTGATGGTCATATCAGATTAAAATTTATATTATAATTGATTGCTGTGCAATCACTGTTTATTACATTCAAAGTTTGTAACAAAGGCATGCTCATTAATATTTATACAGGGAAATGTTTTATCAGGCTTTCACAAGACTGAAACTTTCCAATTAATAATGAGCCCTTCATGGAAGATTCTTATATATCATACGTAACTGTGCATAGTTTGTTTGATGGATACAAGGAGGAGGGGGGGAAGTAAATTCTCAGCAGAAAGTGGGTGGTGGCTGCTTATTTTAAGTTTGGTATTTGTTTAGGTGGTCTTCAGATGGCATTAAAATTTATAAAAATTGGAGGCTGACAGTTCTTGCTGTGGCGTTTTGTTGCATTTCTGCTTATTCATACATGCTTATTTGGATGAAATTCAAATGGAAATCTATTTGGTAAAAACATTTTGAAACTGAATAGTTTTATAATTTAGCTTGTGAGCAATAGCTTAAAAAGTAATTAATATTTTTTTTAACATTTATGAGAAAGGCTGCTTCTACAGAGTTGTTAATAATGGCCCCACTGTATAAATTGTAGTAGCAATAGCAGTTTTTACTAACTTTGATTGATGAAGTGTTGAAGTGGACTTCCAGTAAAAAATAAAAAGAATTAATAGTTAATGCTTGTTAGATCTTTAATTTATGAAATCTTTTATTAAAATATTTCAGAATCAAAAAAGATATAGAACGATTTATTAAGCAGCAGAAGAGATGGGATCTCATTTAATCAAAATAGCTGTGGATTGATTTACATTGGGTCATTCAGACTCAGCATTGTGGGCAAGGTGATGGCCTGCCACAAGGCTGATAAGTCTGAATCTGGTTTGAATCTTTTGAGTTGGCATAAATATGATTTCTGTGTGTTTTGTCTTGTTTCCTCAAGTGTAATATGAACAACCTTTTTCTGTGCACCCTGGGCAACAATTCTTTGGCTAAACAGTTTACACTATTTTTCCCTTGCTGGGGTCAAAAAGGCTTAAGTGCCATAAGCCTTGGCATTGGGAGGGAGTTGAAAAAAAAATAATAAATTGGACAGTCAAAACATTGCAGATTCTGCAGTGGAAGGCATAATGAAAATCTTGGACTTCACTAAAATTCTTGACTTATGATCTATAATGGGCACTTTCTATTTTAAGTCAAGAATGACATTCTGTCTGCCATTCTTTGCGATGTTAAGACTTCCATTAAAATGAACAATGGCAGTGTGAAGGTAGATAGCAATGAATAAAAGGCTTTCAAACTTGATCTTCCATTCTTCCATAGCGATTTCTGTAAGTGTAAAAAAATAAAATTACTATCAATTGTCAATGCCGCCATATCTATGTTTTGCTTACTACAATGAACATTGATTTATATCATTTATTCAGTGCATCACAATATATGAAAAAATGTTTTAATTAAAACAAGAAATATGTTTCATTTTTCATCTTCTTGAATTTCTTTCTTTTCAGTTGAATATTTCTAGTTAAATCTTGAACAGCTACAAAGTATTTTTCAAAAATTCAGTTGTCTTGACTGCCAAGTCAGATTTTCAGGCTGTCGTGATTTTGGTTAATAGTGTAGGTTTTTCTGGAATCATTTAAATATTGTAAAGGTGATACCTTTTGCCAAACCTTGCAAAGACAACAGTGATCTGAATAACTATCATTCCATAGCATTTTTGAGTTGTTTGTGCAAGACATGAACTAATGGTAACTGGATGACTTTAGTAGCATCTTTAAAACATCAACCATCTCGCTTCTACGCAGTGTGGTTTTTTACTGTTGACCATCTTGAAAAACTGGAAGATTCTATTTGTACTACTTTTGTTAATAGAGAGCATTTAATTTCCATTTTCTGATTTGTAGAAATCTTACAGCTGCATATGGAAATTTGGTATTTTGAAAGATCTTAATAGTTATAGCCTTTGGCCATATGACAGTGTTTTTCAAAATTTTCTTGCAGATCGTATCTTTCAAGTTTGCCAGGGATCAACTCTTTCCACTTATTCTCAAGAACTAGGAGTACCTCAGGGTTGTGTTTTGAATGTTACCCTTTTTTTCCATTAACATAAATGGAATCATTTCTTTTGTCTCCACAACTCGTACGTTTGCAAGATCTCTTGCCATTCTGTTAATTTATGTCTGATTGAGAGATAACTGCAATTATCTTTAAATCAGGTACATGAGTGAACTATTTCTAACAGTTTTATGTTCTCTGCTCTCAAAAACTGTCTTTAAAGATTTCACTTGACATCAAGGTATCTTTGCTAAACCCAACCTGACATTTGGTGGCCCTGTACATTTCTCGCCCTCATTTTTGACAAAAAAATTCAATTTTAAACAACACATACAAAACTAACATATCTTCACACCAATTAAATATATAAAATATATTTAATGCAAGTGAATTTTCAGAAAGGATTTTGCATCTTTTCTTTTTGAAGCGGTAATCATAAAGACGCAAAATTCTTTCTGAAAATTTGCTTGCATTAAATATATTTTATATATTTAATTGGTGTGAAGATATGTTAATTTTAATATGACTATTAAAAGGGAGGAATTGAAAAGTATTATAACACAAACAGAATGTTACGAAAAGTGGTATTTTAAAATTTAAGTTTCCTACAAGTGCTTTTTCATACTTCATGGGGTAGTGATCACTTATCCTTATTACATATCTACAAAGCCCTTCTCAGATCACAATTAGATTATGGCTTCATTGTATACGGCTCTGCACAGTCATCTGCATTTAGCATACTTGATCCTGTCCATTAGCAGGCCCTCCATTTATGCCCGATGCCTTTCACACTTAACCTATTCAAAACTTGCATGCAGAAGCACCCGAACCACTACTAAATTTTCATTGCTCCATTAAAATATGATAGATATCTTCAATGTATACGTAGTCATCTTTATTAAACAGAAATTGAAGCTAATAGAAAAGACACATGAAAGACCATTTTTACTAAAATGTTTGGCAATTGGTTATTTTAATTGAATTAGCAAGTCTTTATCTATTAATTAATATTATATCATTAAACAGAAATTGAAGCTAATAGAAAAGACACATGAAAAGACCATTTTTACTAAAATGTTTGACAATTGGTTATTTTAATTGAATTAGTAAGTCTTTATCTATTAATTAATATTATATCATTAAAAAATTACTAATTTTTTAGTAATTGCTATTTCTCCCTCCAAACCTTCAGTCTTGAAGACTTTCCAAATCTCTAATACTAAGGAGGCTTAACGTGCCTGTAATGAAATAAAGAAAAATGGAAATAAATAAAACACACTGATGAAGGAATACGCGCAGTATTCCGAAACTGTCAGATTATTACCATGTTTATAATTCTCTCAACTTTTTGTAAGTGTTTTATTTATTTCCATTTTTCTTTACCGTATTGGCCCGAATATAAGACTGCATTTTTTTCCAAAATCCCATCCACGAAAGTATTATTTCGTCTTATATTCGCAACCAAACTTGGAGCGCGCACGAAACTGAAACCAAGTGTGCTCTGGCGCTGAAGCAACGCCACCTGGTGGCGTTGGCTGAAGTCGATCGTAGGCCTAACCAACATGCTCCAAAATAACAAAAAAAATATATTCTACTACGCTTAGTGGTGTTGTACTTTTTTGCAAAAATAGTTTAATTTAATTTCATAAATGACATTTTGAATAACTTAGAAGTCACAGATTTAACTAAATATTACTGACATTAAGCCTATTACTGCAACCAAAAGTATTAACGATTTCATCATAAACTGGATGTGGGAAGATAATTTGTCAACAAACTTTTTTTAAAATAATTTACTAGAAATATTTGTCGAATTACGCCTCGTTAATAGGTATAACGTCTTATATTCGCGACCAATAGTTTTTTATCAAATCGGAGCTCAAAAAACGCCATTCGTCTTATATTCGAGCCGTCTTACGTTCGGGCCAATACGGTATTTCCAAATCTCACAGTTGATGAGGCTTTTTCAGCTTTAGATCACATCAACTGTTTAATAACTGTTCTCACTCAATAAAACTCTCATTAAAGAAATATGGTTTTAAGTGCTAAAGGCACAGTGTGGCCTTCCATTTGGCTAGTGTGCCTGAACCATGGTTTGAATTCTGTAACTGGCTTGGATGTTTTTCTTTCTTTTTGTGTGTTCTCGATAAAATAATTTGTTTCTCTTAAATTCAGCTTTCATTGTTCTTGCAGCATTAAAAAGAAAGGGGTTTTCATTATTTACATCTGGTATTAATGAAATTACAGAAAGCTGTAAGAGCTAAAAAAAATTAAATATTACTTTTACTGATACATATCCTGAATGACTAATCCATACATGAAGTAATAAATATATTGATTCACAAATAATTCAACACAGTTTTGTAATTTTTTGTTTAACATCCATAATTGTAAATATAATCAAAATTGTGCTACAAATTAATTAATTAGCTGGTGGTACTAGAAGATAAACTATAGACTACATTATTTTACAGATAGCTGTGCATCGCAGTATAAAATACAAAATACTTTGCAAACCTTTGCCAGCATAAGGATGGTTTTGGTATTTTTGCCTCTTGGTCTTTGCAAGGAGCCATGGGAAATCTTGTGATAGCATAGGGGGAACAGTCCGGCGCATTCAGCAAGGGCCAGTCTTCAATGTCCTTTTGATAGGCAGATTATAACTACAAATGACATGGTAGACTTCTGGAGATCTATAATTCAAAATACAGTTTTAGATTTCATAACCAAACTGAAGTTGAAGGGGTTCAAATTTCATTAGAAATTCATTTGCTTCTGCAAAAACAATTACGGCCACAAGAAGTTTTCATTATTTCACTCCTTTGTCAAATAAAAAAATAGGTGTAAAAAAAAGAACCAGTATTGATACGGTTTACACTCTAGTACAGGGGTGCTCAGACTTGTAGTGTCTGCCATTGACCACAAAATATTTCGGCGACAAGCGATCGACGGCCGACTATTAGGACTAGGCTAATGCATAGCTACTAAAGAAAAAACGTACATACTAAAGAAAAATACTTTTATTGCACATACTTACGCACATAATTACGTAATTGTAACATAGTCTTACATTGCTAATTTTGACTAGATGTTGATGCATGACAATGCATATCATCCGCGTGCTTTTCAAAGGATGGCATTTAATTACTGAGCGCCAACCAAAAGCATGATAACAGGAATTCATCAGTAAGGCGATTGCGATATTTTGATTTAATTATTTTCATTTATGAAAATGTAGATTCGCACAAGTAAGTTGATCCAAACACTCCTGTAATCTGAAGAGCTATTTGTTTCAAACATGGATATTTGTCTTCGGGTATCAAAGACCAAAATTTGATATCTTTTGCTCTGACTTTGAGATGTATATCTGACATTATCTGCAATACCTCTTTTTTGACAGAAGAGATCTCCATATTGAAAGTGTTTGATATTTCAGTAGCAGATTTTTCAACGTCTTCACAATAAAATGAGTAAGTCATGAAAGTTACAATATTTGTCAATTTATCGAAATCAGAGAAACGTCTTTGAAACTCGCTCAGAATGTTTTTAGCTCTGTCTCATAATTATCATAATTTAAGTGAAAACTTGCTCTTACTTCCAAAGCTGGAATATTTTTGAGATCTTTTTGTTCAGTTGATTAATCAATAACTTCAATTTGTATTTAAAAGAGTTTATTGCGCTAATCATGTCGATAATGGTTTGATTTTTACCCTGCAGCTCCAAGTTAGTGATATTCAAATGATTTGTCACATCTGATAAGAAAGCTAAATCACTGAGCCACTTTTCGTTTATAAGTATCCCAGTGTCGTCACCTCGTTCATCTAGAACAGAAATAATTTCAGGTAGCAATTCCTGGAACAATTTTATAAATTTTGAACAGGCATCTTTGCAAGCTTCGCGCAGGGATGGAATTCACGATCTTCGTGGCAATATCCATTA
The DNA here is from genome assembly GCA_023159025.1 of Thereuonema tuberculata. Lineage (NCBI taxonomy): Eukaryota > Metazoa > Arthropoda > Chilopoda > Scutigeromorpha > Scutigeridae > Thereuonema > Thereuonema tuberculata. The sequence goes on from JAFIDM010009631.1 coordinate 179,459,217, forward strand.
CATCTTCCATATTTAGAATTTTGCAGCATAAAACTTGCTGACTAATGATGCAGTGAATTGTGAAAAACGATGGGAAGTCATCATTAGCTCAACACAATGCAATAAATCCATTTTTATATACAGTCATGGATGGTGCTCCTTCTGTTGTAATGCACACGAATTTGTAAATCGGTAGGTCATACTTTTTTACAAAATTCAGAAATGCATTGTAAATATCTTCTCCGCGAGTTTTTTCTTTCAGTGGTAGCATTGTCAACAATTCTTCTTTAGCCGACATATCAGAAAATACCGTTCGAATGAAAATACATAACTAGGCAGTATCAGTCATATCGGAGGACTTATCAAACTTCAAAGAAAAGTATGTACATTCCTTCATATCACTTTTCAGTTTGGTCTCCAAATCACGTGATCTCGATACATCTAGTAACAGTTGGGCGAGATAACTGGACCTCCTTGATGGAAGATGAAATGTCTGTTTTATTTTTGAAGTCATTAAACAATACAGCCGCAGCTTCAATGCATGCTTCTTTCACTACCGTTCCATCTTCGAAAGGTTTCTTGTGCTTTTGCCAGTACGTAGAAAATTTTAAAAGACGCAATTGTTGCAATTGTTGGCTGGTCTAGTGAACGTGGATTGCTCTGCTTTCAAACTACTTTTCAAATCTTGAAGTTTTCGTCTTCTTAACTCACTCTTTTGAGGAAAATCATTTCATAGTTTTTATGCACGGTTTTATAATGCCTTTCTAAGTTCCCGCGTTTCGGCAATCCCACCGAAGCTCAACAAACAAGGCAAACAAACTTATCTTAACATAACAAACATGGCCATAAGACACAAGAATTCGTTCTTCCTAACACTATTAAAACGGTAGGTTTTTCTTTTCTTCACCCCAACATTTTATGTTGCAAATTCTATGTACAAGTATTCTAATAACCTAGTAATAATGAATGAGAAAATGCTGCGTTTGCTTTATGTATTCGCTTTATGAATTCTAGAAGAATCTCTAAAATTCTAGCCAATCAGTGCCCTGAACGTCACGCGGTTGTGGTGCTTCTGAAATATTCCGACCAATCAGAGCGGAACGTGAGGTGATCGAGTGTTGTCTAGAGAACAATGCTTTCATTAAAGTGCGCATGCGTAATCTAAGACTAGAATGTTCGTCGTCCGTAATGCGTAATTATTATTTAAAAGTCTCGCGTATGAGTGACCGCCACAGAAATGAGATTATTTTGTATTGATACCTATATTATTTCCGTGATCGACTCCAAAAGCTCTTGCGATCGACCAGTCGATCGCGATCGATCGTTTGGGCATCCCTGCTCTAGTATTTCACTATTCTGATTAGAGCAGTGTAATGCAAATAGATATGCTACACTTGCACACCAATTGCTATGTTGCATGTATTTACATGTCTGATTGGTACATTGTTGTCATAGAGAACATAAATGAAGATGAAGGTGATGTTCAGGTTAGTTTATGCATCCAAAGGGACAAGCGCTATCTTTTTTTTGGCCACAATCTCCTGATGACATATACTGGAATTATCTAAACTTTAAAAGTTCAAATGAAAATATGCTTGAATATGAGGAATGTGCATCAAAATACAAAATTTCTCCATAATTTGATTTACAGATTCGTATTGAAATGTTCAATTGTAAAGTGAATCTTATTTTGTCCAAGTTAAAGTCGGCTATTGTAAATTAGTAAAGTTCTCAGTTCAGTGATTATTCCATGTTCTTATGTGTTCATTAGCACTTGAATCAACCTTTAAGAGATGTAACTAAACTGATTCAGTTTAGTTACATAATACAAATAAAACTATGTTAAAACATTTAAAGCACATGCACCCCAAAGAAAAATGTGAAACATCTCGTGGTGTACTACATCGTAACTGACCAGTCTGTGGCACAGCATGCCGAGCGCTGCGAACTGCTATGTGACGATCACACTGGTGCAGAAAATGTAGAGTGGATACATGAAAGTGAAACAGACGATTGAATCCGGATGAATAAGTACCAATACCAGTAACTGAAATCAATGAATATATGACTGATTAATTAATGCATGTCCATGGATTCATCAAGACTTTTTGATTATTTGATATTACTATTATTTTTTGATACCAAAAAGAATTTTTAATGTTAATTTTACTTTTTAACATTGAACTTCGATTATTTGATTAAGTACCTGTAATACAAAAAAAGATAATTTTAATTTCAGATTTTGATTTTCTCAAGATTTAACATTTGATTATTTGTATCTACCTATAATACTAATAGTCTAGGCAACGAAGACCAAAAAATGCCGAATAGGGGAAATAATTCGTGTAAAAGCCAATTTTGGCACAGTTGTAGGGGAAGGTGTCCTGAACAATATACTAAAAGTACTGATGGGTGGGGGTGGAGCTAAGGGGTGGGTGGGGGTTTAAAGGTCCCTTTTTTCACTTTTTCGTGAATAACTCGAAAACTGCTACCTATAGCAAAGAAATGTCCATATACTAAATTAATGTAAATAAAATTCTCCACAAAAAAGGTCCTATACAGTTTTTCATTGGGATTTATTCATAAAGAGATATCATATCGAGGGGGGGGGGGAAATGAACAAATTGTAAAAAATTTGTTTTTTGTTAAAAAAAATGGTACGTATATTCCTAAAAATGAAATCCACATCAATTGTCGAATTCCTAATTATCTCCGAAATCTAAATTATCATCATCATTAAAATCAATAGTGAGACAGTTACTGTTAACTCTCTGACAATTTTCCAAAGAACTGTCATAGCAAAAAAAAAGCGAAGATGTTTGAGCTGATGTTTGAGCAACAGCTGGAGCTGTTGACTATGAATTCCCTCTGGCTCTGTTCCTCGAGGTTGGAATGCGAAAAGGGAAGAAGTCATCTTTCTACGATGTTTTGCCAGTAGAAAACAACGTAACTCTCGATCTCACCCAAAGCACCAATGTGATAGATTGTGGTTTCCTTCTCCACCGCATGAAGTGGAAACCGTCCTGTAACATTTCTTCAATTTGCCATCAGTACATTGCCTACGAAACATTATGGTCAACATTGTATGGTGGTTTTTGATGGTTACAGTGATGTCAACAGCACAAAACAAGCAGAGCAGAAGCGAAGAGGGCTGACAAAAACTTTGGTTGACATTAACTGTAATGAAAGCACGACCATCACAGCTCAACAGGAGCAGTTTTTCGCCAGTGAAAGGAACAAAACAAGACTGATCCACTTCCTCACTGAGAAAATGACAGCATCAGGGATTGAAACAACTGTTGCAACTGCTGATGCATGATGCTGATGGCACTATTGTGAGGTGTGAGTTGGATAAAGCTGCTGTACATCCAACTGTTGCAATAGTTGAGGAAGATGTGGACTTGATAGTCGTCCTTATAGGATTGGCTCCACCATCTACCAACGCGTTCTTTATGAAGACAGGCCGTGGGAAGGTGGAGACCAAATTGCTTTCAGTGCGACAACTTCAACAGCTCCCATTCTCCAAGCCGATCTTTCTTCTCCACAGCTTCTCTGGATGCGACACCATCTCGGCGATCCATGGGAAGAGCAAAGTGGGAATTGCTATGCTGTTCACAGCTAAACCTGATCTGACACAACAAATCTTAGACATTTTCACTGATCCCTCAACATTACCAGAGGTATTGCACAGGCTGGCGAGAAGCTAGCGATTTACCAAGCGCCAGCCCACAAACAAAACCTCAACAAACTCTGGTACTCGACTTTTATGTGAGCATTAACGAAGCTGAAATCTGATATTGCGACTCTTCCTCCTACCAGAGGAGCTTCGAAGCAGCACTCGTTCAGTGGAGCTACAGGTATATCTATCATATCATTGTCAAACACTGCTTTGTTTTCATTACAAATATATATTTGAGCTAAATACTTACGTTGGTCTTATGAATTTCTTACAGCTACAACAATGGCTCGGCAACCCCCTACTACCCACCCAATGGGGTTGGGCCAGGGGAGACAATGGCATCCTACAGCTGGTGACAATCAACGATCCTGTGGCACCTGACTTCATTCTCAACACCATATTTTGTCGATGAACGACTGGGTGTGGGGTGCAGGAAAGGGGTGAGGATGCTGGAAAGCATGCATTGCCTGCTCCAGTATCCGCGGCGTATGCTTTGGCTCGTGCACTAACGGATCCCTCATTGAAGACACCGTCGACGATGGCGATATTTTCGATTTCGAAGATAGTTAGGATTTCGACAATTAATGTGAATTTCATATTGAGGAATAAACGTGCCATTTTTAACAATAAAACAAACATTTTTTCCAAATTGTCCATTTCCCCCCCTCCATATCTCCTTAAGGATACATCCCAGCGAAAAAGTGTATAGGACCTTTTTTGTAGGGAATTTTATGTAGATTAATTTAGTATATGGACATTTTTTTGCTATAGGCCGCAATTTTCTAGTTATTCACAAAAAAGTGAAAAAAAGGGGTCTCTTAAACTCCCACCCACCCCTTAGCTCCATCCCCACCCATCAGTTCTTTTAGTATGTTCAGGACACCTTCCCCTACAACTGTGCCAAAATTGGCCTTTACACGAATTATTTCCCCTATTTTTCCTTCGTTGCCTGGACTATAAAAAGAGATCATTTCAATTTTAGATTTTGATTCTATTTTATAATATTTAGATTATTTGATTTTTTTTTAATACCTACCCAAACATATAAAAAAAAAATATATTTATGTATAAATATCAGTCATTAAGATGTAAACTTTGTAGGAAGATTGCAAAATATTTTTAATATACAGTAAAAACTGGTTTATTTGTATTTCAAGGGGAAAATTTTAAATTACATATAACTGAAAATTACTTACAAAATAAACATTTGTGTATTAGGTACATATTTTTCAACGTATGATATGCATAACTGTAAAACTGTCAATTTCAAAACTGTGTATTCATTTTCATAGAGGTTTCTGATTTCGTGTTTTAAGAAACTTAAAGAGATTAATGGCCGGTTGCACCCTTGAAGTTCAGTAGCTGAACCATGTTCAAAGTGGAAGATGAACGGAGATCATTCTTAAACCTATTGCGCCAACAACGTTTAGTGATGATCTCTGTTTAAAAGCGTCATAAAGTTGATCTGCCGATTTCAGCCGTTCAGGGGTGCTGAACTCGGTTCCAATCTGCTGTTCGGCGTTCAGTCATTACTGATATTCGCTTGCGAATTGAGTCAAAAGCAAAACAAGTTTTCTCTCAACTTTCAAAAATGACAACATTACATTTATTTGATTCGTTGGACAGTGACTGTGAAGAGGAATTTCAGTTGTTAACAGAGTTGCATCATTTGTATCCAAAAGACAAAATATTTTGCGATCAGTATATATTAGTAATATTTCACGTCGTTTTTTTTTTTTTCTAAAATGTGTATATACGATTCAATTATATCAATTAAAAGGTTGTTTTCCATCTGTGTGTAATTAGGGACTCGGCAGGATTCAGTTTTTTAATTCCTGAACTCCATTTTTGTAAGGAGTTTGTTGACTGCTGAAACAAGGAAAACTATTGAAAACTATCCAATGGGTTGATTTCCTGCAACATAAGACGAATCTTGTAACCAATCAGGATTCAGCTTTAAACGCATGACGTACTTCTGCTGCTATGAATCAAGAACACAGAGCCTCAGTTCAGTTTTGCTTGGAATTGCTTGGTGCAACAAGGCTGAACTTCGATTTCAAGTTCAAGCTGAACTCTGTTCATGGAAGCCGTAGTTGAATGCTACTTTGGTGCAACCGGCCATGAATAAAATACTGTATATCCATTACACCATTACAGTTCTAAGATAAATAAAAAGCAAAGACTCATCAAATTTTCTCTAATTTTCCATTAAATTTTCTCTAATTTTCCATCAAATTTTCTCTAATTTTCCTTCACATTTTCTCTAATTTTCCTTCACATTGTTACTCACTTTTCCATATCTGCAAATTTTCCCTTTTGTTGATAGCTGCGCTTTGCAGATTTTGAGTCTAACTTTCAACATTCTTCTAAAATTGACTCCTCCTTACTAATGACTGCACATAATGTAGTGTAACTTATATTTAAGCTACACTCTTTCTGCTTTTGATTTTTGAGGGTTGTCTTTCACTTGCCGAATAAATCTCACTTTTTCCTCTAAGATTAACTTTTATTCCTTCTATTACTCAAGGCTGCAAGAGAGAGACTGAAGTAAATGAAGGGAACAATGTATCAATGCGAAAATTCATTCAGTTGGATTCCCACAGGTTTTGTCTCTGACTGATCTTTCATTTCTGGCTTCATGAACGTGACGATTATATATCGATACGGAACTCCGAGCTATATATCTGCAACTGGGGAATATCTATAGTTAAAAATGTCTAATTCAATCTCGTTTTCAAAAATATACTACGTATAAAGGCGAATTACATGTAACTCAGATAACATATATCTCAGAAATAATTTATATGTAATTATTGGGTTGGCGAATAAGTTCATTCAGTTTTATCTAACAGTTTTATTTAATTAAAAAAAATTATAATAACAATAGATTAATCAATTATGAGGTGGGAGGAGGTCGTAAACAATAACGGAGAATACATAATTGATTAATCTATTATTATAATTTTTTTTTAATTAAATAAAACTGATAGATAAAACCGAACGAACTTATTCGCCAACCCAATAAATAAATTCTTGCCAGCACTTATAAACAACTATGCACAAACCAGAACTACATACAACTGGGTTATGTATAAACCAGTTTTTACTGTATTTACTAATAGTATATTAACAATATTGAGAATTAAAATACAGTCTGTGTGATATTGCAATGTAATGTTATGGAGGAGGTTCACAAGATTGTCACATAGTGACAAAGAGTGGGGAGGGGGTCAAAATAACAAAAATTAGCGTGACAGCTTATGGACAGCCCCTTTAATTGCAATGTTTCAACTCAAAGTTTTGTCTTCACCACATTCCTAATGTTAGTTTTTTTAATCTTCTTGTTCTAAATCACATGGTTCAAGTAGTTTCTAAGTATTTTGCAACCAGGGTTCCTTCAGGTGGAAAAGAAGTAAGAAAAAACATATATCGCTAGGTTGACCGAAATGTAATGAAAGAAAAACATGTTATTGCTTTGCAGATGGTATTTCCATCAATAACCCACTGTGTTTTTTACATTATTTTTATAGGAAATTTCCTGCTCTTTTTGAAGGTATAAGACCCATCTTTGTATCTGGCCTGCCATTTGAGATATGTTTCAAGGTCAACAGCATTTTTGGAAATGTTTTTTTAGCAATCATAAAGCCATAGCTCAAAAAGTATAAGATTTATCACAATTTGGTTGACACGTTTGAAATCTCCAGGGAAATTTACATTAACTCCCAAAATTTTCTTTCAGGTGTCATAAAACATTAAGTTAAAAACATAAAACCTCACATGTACCTGTCTCTTTTAAAGTAACAATTGCAATATTTATAGAAAAACATCTTAACTTTGAAGCACTGCTACTCTGATCCAGGAGGCCTAGAAACCTATAACTTGGAATTTGAACTAAGACCATTACCAAGAACAAATATACCAAATTTCATCAAAATCTGAGACTGGGTTACATTTCACATTTTTTCTGTGTGAATTTGCATGGAATGACCCAACAGTAAGTGTATACATGTTGTTAGCCTTCGGTCAAATAAATGTATTGCTATTTCTGTCGTCTACTCATTTGTGGTCTTAATTATGCCTACATTTGTGGTCTTAATTATGCCTATTATATTTCAGATAATATGAAATAAATTTTCAAATATCTGTATTTATATTGACTTGTTTTTATTATTAATAAATTTGTTTTATTTCCTTGTCAAAATGTGTTATCGAAAACAAAAACTAAAAAAAGAAAAACACTTAATGAATATCTGAAGATAACCCTACATCACATACTTTCCAAGGCTGGAGAAATTTGACCAATAAATGTAAATATGCTAATATTTATATAAAGCTACAAAAAAGTAAAATGTAATACATGTTTTTTTTTTTTTTTAATACATTTGACTTTTTAGAAAAAGAAAAATCATAGCAAAACACCAGCATCTACATAGAGAAAGAAGCTGGAAAGAAACAGTAATGTCACACCTCTACTCTCATAGCAGACTGTTTTGCAGTTTGTCTCAACATTTCTTCAATATTTTTTTTTAATTTTCCCTCAAAATGAAAATTGCCCAATTGACTTTATCCATAAAAATTTAAGGAACTTAAACTGTTAAAGGTTGCCAAATTTGAAAATTAACCCCATTTTCATTACATGTGATGGTACTGTTGTCAGAAATATTATTTATAGCCTAATGTTTCCTATACTTTTGGTGTGGTTTCCTATACTTTCTGTTTTAATATTTTTGAAAATTCATTCTTCCTTCTCATCATATTGTAATCCAGTGCTTCTCAATATTGTTTTTTGCCTAATGGATAACTTAGATATTTGCTTAAGTCACACATTATTATTTTTACAGCATATAATAGAATTATTTGGGGAAGGGGGAGGGAAAGCAGGATTTACAAATAAATACATAATTTAAACAATTTAAAAATATCCTCAAATTTTTTAAAAATTTTTTAAATGTGAATTAATACTTCATTTCACCTTCATTGTTAGAATGAAACAATGTAGTTTAAATTTGTTTGCCCAGATTACTTGACAGCCAGAATTTAGTCTAGATTGAAGCATTTGACTGTAAACTAAATTTTCATTGCAAATGCACTCACTGATATTGTTTATGGCACAGTTAAGATATCTTCATGGCACACCAGTGGGATGCAACATATTAGTTGAGAATGTCTGCTATAAACATTTGAATACAAACAAAATATTGTCATGAAGATTTTATTTTTATCATTCTTGATCAGACTTTCTTGGATGCAATTTATTTCCATTGAGAAAACAAAACTTGCAGGTTAATGCATCGGTTTCTATTAAATTTGTAAGCTTCTAGATGTCTTGTACTACAGGGTGAGCAATTTAAAACCGGCCTGCCTCAAGCTGGTTTGTGCTTACTCCAATCTGTTGTAGTTGTAGCGCTACTATTGATTGTTCCTAATGTTGGTTGGCACAACAGAGTGGTATAAAATACACTATACTTGAGACCGTATTGCACAGGGAACTCACTTCCATCTTTGTAAAAGTAAATATATCAACCTCCATGAATTAAAATGAGTATTGAAAGAGTTTTTGGTTTATTTCTTTGCTGCGGGCCAGAAAAAATCGATAGTAACACTACAACTGCAACCAATAGGCAGCTGCACAGACTAGCTGAGGGGGGCAGTTTTAAGTTAATCACCCTGTATAAGCAACTGAGATATAAATTATCTGAAAGTTGTGGTATGAAAATTTAAAACTGTTTCTGGTTTAGAATGTTCCTTTCTTGAAGGAAACAATTTCAAGATATCTCTGTTCTTCTCACTTGCTCCTTCTCCCAGTTTCAATCACTGTTGTAACAAGAACTGCTATGATATTTTTCTTCATATATGTATTGTGCTATATGGAATTTAATAGAATTTATGTGTACATGTTATAAAGAGTATTCATGAGCATCTCAGATATTTGTATTGCATTTGCTAAAAACTACTATTCAATTGAAAGATTAGAAAGTCTAATGAGATGTATGTATTTCCATTGACTTACATACATCTAGTTAAATAATAATAAAAAAAGGATACAAGTCCCATTAATTAACATGGCAATGAGACTGAAAGCTCTTATGTGGCTTATTTACATTTGACAGTTCCAAGTTCTCAGATATCTATGCCATGCACAGAAATGGAAATAGATCTTGTTTTGAGATGAGTGGAGTTGTGCATTTTTTGTTTGCAAATTAAGTATTGTTTAATTTTCTGAGACAGCTGTGATTCTTTTACATGGCAATGCCCAAATGCATATGGCAAAGCACATACACAACTTCATGTGATTGACCTTCAGCAACTTTCAATATCTTTTGAAGGAGCACTTGTCAAGAATTCTTTTGCAGGTTTTTCATGAAGACCTCATGCCAGCTGTTTCACAATGGCTACAAACAGCAAAACACTGCCTTCTATGAATCTGGGATGGATGAACTCTTTCAACATTGTTACAAATGCCTGAACAAGCAAGATGGCTATGTTGAAAAATAATGTATCTGTAAACTTCATTGCAAGGTTTTAGAAATAAAATCGTGTCTTTCAATTAGAAGTACAGTGAAAACTCGATTAACTGTCACCGTTGGGACCATTAATCATCGGGATCGGGACCGTCGCTGTCGAGTTAACCGAATAGACGGATAACAGAAATTTCGCAATAAACACGTACAGTTCACGAAAGTTCAAAGCTGGTTTGGGACGAAAGGCAAACAATAAATTAATACAAAGAAAAATCTATTGGTAACAAATAGATATCGTCAAACACCAAACAAATAATAATAATAATAAACATAAAACAGTACTAGATAATAAGGTTTATATGTTAAAGCTGTAATCAGTCATCTTCTTCTGTTTCTTTGAGGTTGAGCTTTTTTTCGCAGTAATGTCCCGTATTTTACGGAGAAGTTTTTGCGAATGATGACTGATAACAGAGTGACGGTTAATCGAATTTTCACTGTATAACTTTTTTCCTGCCAAGCCCTTTTACATACAAAAGTATCTGTTATACATAGTACTTATATTTGTTCTGTATTATTAGATTTTTCAAAATAAGATTTTCTTGAATTGATAATTTGCTGATAAATTGCAATTTGAATTGGGGTGGAGTAGTTCACAACATTTCATATAAAAAAGGATGTGTTACAGGCGTACTATAAAGAAATTAAGCAGCTCACAAATGAAATAGTTAAAAAGTTTTGACAGTGTTCTCTTCTTTAAAGTAATTTAATGATGTATATAATTCCAGTGGAATTTTAACATTTTCCTGTTTTAAAATAAACTAAGAGCTTTGAAGGTGGATTATGTTATTCAATTTAATTGAAAACTTCTTAAAATTTCTATTTTTCTTTCTTTTTTTTTTTTATACTTTTATACTTTTTTTATTTCTCAATGTAATAAGATTTTATTTCCTTACATTTCTGATAGTAGTTTAAAAGGTACCTTTTGTCTCATTACAGGCTTATGATGGGCCTACACAGGAACAACAAAATTCCCGTGACTCTAGTATGATATTAGCTGATCAAACACAGTCGTCATCTTCATCCTTAGGGCATCTTCCAGCTACGGCATCTACCTCAGGAATGTCTCCAGGTCAAGGTAGGGTTCCATTATCATTTTTAATCAGAAATGCTATTTTTAAAATTTCGAAATGCATTTCAGTGAAAAACAAAATCTGTTTAGAAATCTTTATTTTGATAAAATTAGCATTACTGCCTTTATTGAAAATATTTATTTATAAATTGCTGCACAGAATGTCACACCCTGCCTTTAGCTGCCCCAAAACAATTACCAGAATAAGCTATGGCTTCTTTTTCAATTTTGTTTTAAATGTGGGATAGGGATTTAAGGACTAAAATGTGGATACTGCAGATAGTACTTCATTGAATGCAAATGTCTTAATTTAACAAAAAGATGCCACTAAGGTAAAAGATATTCATTTAGGAAAATGCTCTCTTTTAGAAACTCACAGTATGTTATATTGTGAGCTGCAAAACTTTAACAATAATTATAAAAACGGTTAATTAAAATAATTTATAATTAAGTACAAATTTTCTTTATTAGAAAGGGAAACTCAGTCCTGATCAAATTCAACTCAACTCAAATTCAACTGATCAAATTCAACTCAAATTCTTCAAATGAGGATTTTATATAGTGGATGACAAAATCTGAATATTTTACATAACTATATTACAAATTATTTTCATACTATTACTTGGAACAAAGCAAAACTCCTCTGTATAAGATTATTTATTTATTTGTAAATAGTGGTCAATAGTGGCTACATTATATCCCATAAAAATGAAAATTAATTTATTCTTTGAAAAATTTTAGGAAAACTTATTACATCCTTACTGCTGCTTAGAATTTCTCAATAAAAGACAACAATTACCTTCTGCTGGGGAGTTGCTCATTATTGTACAAGATAATTAGTTTTATTAATATTCAGCGTTTATTCTATATAAAAAGCATCTGAACTGCCAAGATTTGTTCCAGTTTGTCAGCATCCATGCCAAATAGGAATATTGAGTTGTTTGATTATAAATCTTGTCCCAATAGTTCATAATTATTCTGGCTCTTCCTTTATATTAATATATTATTTGTTCCTTATTTTAAAAAGCTACTGTTAATGTGGAGAATGCTTACTCAAAAATTATATTTGAAGACAAAAGCAGATCATATCCCGCTTATTTTACTATTGTAGTCTTATTTCTTTCATGTTCACCCATATGAATTTGGTGTCAATTCACTAAATTTTAATTACATGCCCTGAGCCCTCACATCTTCAGATTAATGACAACAGTGAATTGACTTCAAACAGTACATTATCATGATTGGCTTGCACTTCAGTTACATTACCTATTGGGTTTACAAGCTGCTTAATCACAGAAATTAACATTGCTCTTTTTTGTTTTGAACACTAAGATAACTATTTGTTGCAGATTAAATGATTCACTAGACGAAAACAGATTAGTTCATATCATTGTTAGTTGAATGAAACTTGAATGGAGTCACTGAATTTTAAAAAACTTGTGACTTATGAATGTGTATCACACTTTTGACTGCTGAATTCTTCCATATATCTTTACTCTATCTTTACTCTATCTTTGCTAAAGAAAAAGTCAAATAGACTGTATATGTTTTGATGGTCATTTGGATGATTTGAAGCTAGAATAACAGTTATTATAATAGCCTGCTTGTTAATGTAAATTTTGGAGTTGGAAAACAATACTACGTTTATTCATAAAATCTATCTTCTCCTATGATTTAGAGGATGTGGAGAAAAATGTGCACATAAACAATACAGCTAATTCTTCTAGGCATCAGTGTACAGCTGTATGACCACATGAAATGCTTCAATTTTTCTATAATTGTTGTTTTGCTGTGAAGTATGAAGTTATGTACAGTTGATCCATTTGAGGAAGGCAGTCCCCTCAGGCGTTGGGACTGAGAACTTGGAAAAATAGGGGTGAAAGGGTATCAGGGTATTACGGAATTAGAAAAAGGCCTTATGTGATCCTTTTTTTAGTATTTTGAGAATTCAGCTCTTCGGAAATATAGTTACTTAAAGTCGATAATAATGAGGTCAAGCTCTGCCAACACTGTTGTAATATTTCCTCCCTACCCCCACTTACCTTATACCCTTTCTCCCCTATTTTTTCAAGTTCTCAGTCCCAACGCCAGAGGGGACTGCCTTCCTCAAATGGATCAACTGTACAGGTACAGTGGAGAATAACAATAACAGCTCGAGATAAGAAAAGTTACAAATATTGATTTATAGTATCCACAGCAAAAGAAGAACTTCCAAATGAGGAAAAATCCAGATTATTTAGGAAATCATTGCAGCTGGTAGTAACATGACTGAGTTAGAGGAACAAGTTTCTATGAGTAAAAAATGGTCTGACCCTGCACAGCCAAACCAGGGTGTAATTTGGAATGTTTTCACTGTTTTTAAATCTCATCGTAATGGAATATGAAGTTCTGAATTAATCGCCCACTAATCAAATCAACAGTTCTTCTTTCATTGTGGTAATTATAGTTAATCTGAAAAGTTTAATAGTTTTGCTTTAGATTGAGTTTTGTATTGAACTAATAGATGCTGCTGACCAAAACAAAATAAACTAAGATGATATGCATTTTCGCATTATGGAACAATTGAGGTAATAAGAAAAAAATTTGTCCATTATTTAACATTATTTTTCCTTCAACATATTGCATATATAGTGCTAGTCTTTTCTGTATTTCTGAAGCTAGATCTGTTTTTTTTATACTGTTGATAAAGATGCTGTTATGAATAATTACATTCTTGTAGCCAATAATCCAATGCCTCTATAGTGGAAATGGTGAATACCTACTTTCTGCCAATAAAGGTGGTGATAATAATTTTGTGTATTTTCAGTTTATCTCTTGTAGATAATTTGTTTAGGCTAGATTTGATTGAAACCAAAAGTTGGTTACATTTCAAACATTGCATTTGTAAAGCTTGAATAATGCAATTAAAATAATATTGATAGCCAGATGCTCGTTATATAAAATAATACAGACAGCTGCCAATGGCTAAAGGCATTTTTGAGCCAATATGGTCCATAAAGTTCCTCTACCTATCACGTTACGTTGACCCCTAAAGCCGCTAAGACCTTCATGTGTTACATTCCCATGTATCTATCTCACAGGCGTATTGACATGTAGGAGGAGTATGTTCTCTGCAGTGCTAGAAAATTGGGCACCTCCTGCAGCGAATTTTCCACCTGATTGTGTTTTTCCACTGACTTAGAGACAATGAGAAAGCTTTTATTTTATTGGTCAAATTTAAATTTTTGCACTCTAGTGTAGTCAGTAATGAATTTTTATTTAGCTGCTTTCTTTCAAGTTTCATGCCAGACATGGCGACTTCAATGAAGCACTATGCTCTGATGATGAAATTCCGCTAATACGGTAAATATTGATATGATTTGTATTGTATATGAATTCCATCATTATTTATTAAAAAAATGTCAAAATTCTAAAATAAATTCTAAGAGTATAATGAAATGAGGAGCGAACAAAAAAAATACCACCGGAGAGACATATGAAGGGAAGAAACTCTGCGGAAAGGTTAAGATCTCTCATTGTGTTGATGAAGGGTATTCAAAAGAATATGCACTAGTTCATCCCTTGTCCCTCACTTGAAAAATCAGTGAGTCATTTTGATTTAAAATGATGGATATAATGTTGTATAATAATGACTTATCCTTGCTCTTAGAGTTCTCTTGTACTTCAAAATGGCATAACTTGTATCGGTTAAAATTAGATAAGTGGCTAAAATGAAACACAGAAAAATATTGGAAAAAAATTAAGAAATATGCATTTATTAGTTTTTAATTCACTTAAGCTGGGCGAACACGCGGCAATTAGCGGCAATATTGTGGGACAATATTGCCCCTTTTTATTGCTGACAACCGTTGTCAGTTCAGATCACGCGCGAACACGTAGTTTTTCCGAAACGAATATTGTCCTGTCAATTGATGGTTACGGTGCTTCTCACTAGGGAGAGCTAAAGAGAGAGCCTGTTTTCGTACAGAATTGCTATAGTATTAAACGCCGTCCCTCTTTAGAAATCAATTACGATTCTTTCAGTATCAATTGACAAAATGTTGTTGTTGGAATTATCTGTTTTGGGCCGACCCATTTTGCTGATTTTAAGCCTTGTTTCTCAGAAAATGGCCGGCGTGAGTGACTGAATTTCCGATGTTTCCCAAGTCCCGCCTCCTTCGATGTCAGCATTGTCACGTGATTTCATCCGTTCATGTGATTCGCTATTGTTCCAGCAATACGTTGCGACAACTGAAATTGTTCCTTTTTTTCCGACAATCTCAATTGTCTTGAAATGGGCAATCTTTGACAATATTGTTCATTTTTATTGCTGCAAACGGTTGTCAGCAATGAAAAGGGGCAATATTGTCCCACAATATTGCCTGAAATTGCTACATGTTCGCCCAGCATTACTATTAACTTATTATTGACAACAAAATCACTTTTCATACACTTAAGTAGATATTATAGCTTTAATATAGAATTTTTAAAAGTGGTGTGCCAAGAAAATGAACAGTCTGACAGGAAAATGAGTTCCACTTACAACCGAATGACAAGGTACAGGATAATGATCACTCCCATTCTTATTAATTGGAAAATGAAATTCAATCAACTACTAACATAATTAAACTGTAATGTCTTATTATAAAGGAACAATAGGAAGGAAAATCAACATAACAAAGCCTCTGATAAATCATAATCCTTAAAGAAATAGAACAATGAATGTGATTTTAATTAGGAGCAGGAAAATGACTAGTAGTATAGTCGCTGCTACAAAAACCTATGAAATATTATCAAATTACATATTAGCTTACATTTTAGTCTTCATGTTATGTTCTATAGCATATAATAATTATTTTAAATCCAGATTTCATGTTTGGAAATAACAATATTTTAAATTATAGTGAACTGAAGGTGCGAACATGGAATTTTCGCCCGGCAGGAAATATGACATTTCATATTCTGCCTTGAAATTTTAATGCCTAATTTTAATTTTTTTTATCTTAAACATATTTGATATGATTAATAAGGAGATATTATAAATGTTTTAAACGTTTAATTTCAAAAATAAACAATTTTTCCGGGTTATAAATGTCGGGAATTAGATTTAGCCACTTATCTAATTTTTACCCGTATACAGACTCTGATCCTAAAATGAGCTATTTCTCCATTGAGTTTTTCCCCAATTCATTGGAAACTGAATTTATAACATCCATTTGAACTTTTAAAATCTAATTCCATCTGCTAATACTATGCTGCCACCAGTAGCTCTGAATTTCAGCTAATAGAAGGAAATTTTAATTATATTATTTTTATTTTTATGTAAAGATATTTTTTTAAATAAAGGTATTTAAATATTTTTATTTTTATTTAAATGAGTGACAATTAAAATTGAAAGTTTTTATTTCATTCTGTATGGTTAGAGATAGTAACTGCCTGTCACACTACAAATGACTGGGGCAGAGAAATGCAAAGAAAACTTCAAAGAAGCATATAGTGCAATTATTGAAATTTAGAATATTTGTTTTTTAATTAACTGGAATAATGTAATTACATTTTACTGTTTAGATTTAACAATTATTATTTTATATGGTGCTTTATTAATACAATGGAATCTTGAACTTTGAACACATTCTGTTCTAGGAGACTGTTCGACTTTCAAGTTGTTTGACATTCGAGTTAAATTTCCCTATAAGAAATAATGTAAATTGAATTAATCCGTTCCAGACCCCCAAAATTTACCAAATATAAAACATTTTGAAGTGCCTATTTCAAAAGATCATATTGGTAAATAATGATGAAACAAGTTCACTACAACCTCGTTTATCCGGACTAACTGGGACCAAAGCCAATCCGGAAAATCGAAAATCCGGGTAATATGGGTAATAAGCAAAACAAATCCTTAAATAAACAGACTTACTGTTTATTACGATAAAAAACTGTTTTGTAGCTTCAATGCCCTGTGACACTCTAGTAAAGCTTTCTTAAACTGGACAAAAAGCATTTTATTATCATAATTTATTGTACAATCTATGCAGGAACTGTACATTTAATCAAAATAAAAAGCGAATGTTTGGCGTACTTATAGTTATGTTCTTGTTATACAAAATTATCTATGTGAACATTAACCTTCGGCATACAAGGTGGGGTTATCTTAACCCCAACACTTTTAAAATGCGTTGATGGTCCTTTATAACGCAGTCAAATAGCTTGATGTTCTCAGTAGCTGGAGCTTACACATATCCGCGTCGCATCACATTGTCGAATAAGTACCGTATGCGCATCGGTGGTGTACACAGGTGCTCAAAGCGGGTCCTGGGCGTTTTTAACCCCACGTTGTAAGGGACGTCTCTAAAAAAATAAGTGTCCACTCTTGTGGGTTTTTTTTTTTTTTTTGGTTTTTTTCAAAATTCATGTTCAATAAAGCCGAATAAGTATAGTTTAAAGGATATAATATGAAACGAATACGTTTCTACATGAAAACCCATATTTTTTTTTTTTTTTTGTTACTTAATGGTAAATTGTTGATTATAAGAAGAATTTGTAAGATTTTTTAGTTTTTCTATTAAAAAAGTTTAATTTTTTTATACTTTTGTATTTATTTAATAATATAATAATATCTTCAACAGAAAAACGTATTCAAGTGTATTTTATTTAATGCATCTATAAAATACATGCAATTCATTGTGGGGTTAATTTAACCCCACGTTGTCTAGGTGAGGAGTTTTTATCACCTTGTATGCCGAAGGTTAAATAATAAAACAAAAAAGGTCTACAAATCTGATCGGGATTATCCGGAGATCTGGATCAACGAAGGCTGGATAAACGAGGTTGTAGTGAATATTTAATTTCAGTAATTCAGTGTTTTTATTCATAATAGTATATGTACATATATACATAAAAATATTGTATAATGATTAATTAATAATAATAATAATAGTAGGAGGGATATTACTGTTTACTGAAAGGTGAGAAATAAAAAAATAATAATAATAAATAAAAAAACGCTTAAAAAACAGACTGCATTTGCAAGACGCCCACTTACTGAACCAATCACAGGAGAACTGACCGAGCAACTGTACATGCAACCAAACAGAGAAATACCATGTGACGACAACACGTGATATTTTGTTTGACTTTCAAATTTTTGTTAGTTTCAAGTTGTCCAAATCATTCAAAGTTCGAGGGTCTACTGTATTACGTATACATTAGGAATTCAAAATTTAAAATATTTTTTATTTTTTTTTGCTTGTATGTGAAAAATCATTTATTTTTTAATGAAGCTTCTTTCATTAACCTAAAAAGAAAAACATTTTTTTTCTTTCCCCGAGACTTAAAATGGCTTAAATGCTGTTAACTCAAATTTAAGTCTCAAGATTTATCTATAGTTTAACGTCTCAAAATTTTGCCTTAAAAATCTGAAATTTTATATAGTAGAAGTGAAAATTTTAAATGAATTTTGATTTAAAATTGATTGTTTTAGTTATAATAATTCCCAAACTTTGACAAAAATAGCTATTTTTTTTGTTTTTAGAAATTTTAGAAAAAAAGGAGATGGACTCCTTCAATTAAAAATTACAAATTAGGAAGACATTGCTGATTTTTAGAAGTGTAGAAGTACAATGTATGAGCATAGCCTAAAAATTCTCAAAATTGAAAAACCCAACCTTATTTAAGATTGATACAAATTTTATTTAAAAAAAAAAAAAAAAAAAGCTAATGAAAAAATAAATAAAACTTTTCATTTAAAGAACTTTTAAATACAGTGTTACCTCCTTTAACGGACACCCTGAATAGCGGACTCATTGCGGGTCCCAGTCCCTTACAATAGGACATTCCATGTTATCCTCTCCGAATAGCGGACAGTATTTTAACTGTAAAAAAAAAAAAAAAAAATTTCGATTAACATTTTGACAAGCACATCATGGTTGTATTTACATCGCTGTCCCATATCTTGATACATTGTATCGGTTTCCCCCCCCCCCACATACATTGATACATTGTATCTGTGTCCCCATGATTCAATGCACGAATCTGAGGCCCTTTTTTTTTCACTGCAGTTGCTTTGTAAACGTCGATACCTCATAAAGCTAGCTATCCTATAAACGTGTTGATTAAATTTAGTGCGAATTAAAGTGCGTCAAAAAGGAAGAGATTGGCACTGAAAGAAAAAATTGATGTTCTTTGAAGTTACTGAAAAAGAAAAACTGAGTGTGTGTTGTCTTGCTGAACGTTTTAAAGTTGGAAAAACTCAGATAAGTGAACTTGTGCAGGACAAAGATGAGATTAGAAAAATGTGGATGGTGAATTCAAATGAAAATTCGAAGAATTTGAAGTTTCGTAAAACTGAAACAAGCAAAATCGACGAAATGGTGATAAAATGGTTCCCTCTGCTCATGCAAAGAACATTCCTATAAGTGGTGTTTTCCTTCAAGAAAAAGCCAGAGAAGTAGGTCTAACTTTAGGATTGGACACGTTTAAGGCATCAAATGGATGGCTAGAAATTAATTTTCTGTATACTGCAATTAATTTTGACATTATTTTAAGTAAGACAAACGGATTAGCACTCATTTAACAAGGGATATAGTAAATAATTTGCAATTGTTCATATTCTCTCATATCACAATGGTAATTATAGAAATTTAATTAAGATTATGTAATTTTTCATTAAATGACATGCTATAAGCTAAAAAATGAAAAAAAGATAGTCCTCCCCAATAGCGGATACCTCCCAATAACGGACGAAACTTCCGGTTCCGTGACTGTCCGTTATTCGGAGGTAAAACTGTAGTTTTTTTGTTACCTTTTTAATATAAAATTTATTTGTAAGACTATTCAGCAGTACCTGATAATATTTATGTTAATGTATGACTAGTTGTTAGTGATTTACAAATCTTTACAAGTCTCTTTGCATCAACATTTTCATTTAGAATTTTTTAAATCAAACAGTAAAAATTGTATATCAGATTTAAAGTCCAAAGGCTTCAAGTCTTTTCAGAAGTTAAGTTACTTGAACTCCCATTGCTCAAGGAACTAGAAAATTGGTCTATGAAACTTCATCTTGTGTCATATGTATGAAAAATTAACAGTAGTACAAAAATTTGCCAAGGCTATTTTGTCAGTATCCCATATTTAATAAATTGGATCCTGTCATGATTTGGAAACAGAGTGATAATCTTTCAATTTGACAGCTCATAATGGAAATTAGAATTTCAGAGTTGAAAAATAGCTGCTTTTTTTTTTTTTTTTTTTTTTAAATTTAGGAAGAATGTTGCTCTTTACATGAGAAATAAGTAATTAGGGAGTTTGAATTTTCAGAAAATGTTCTTTGCTTCTAAATCTGACTAATTACGAGCCTGAAAGAATTATTTCTATATTAAAATGTTATCAAAGTCTTAATTGGAAAAGTCCAGTATATGATTATTTTTAGTACATTTAGAACTTGTATATAAAACAGGAATGATAACAGAAAGAGTAGTGTAAAAATGGCATAAAAATGCTCAATGGAAATTCAAAGAAATACTGAATTTGCTAAAACTTTTGCTGCATTGTAATGCTATTTAAATTTATATTAAATAGGCATTGTTTAATATGATCTTCAGCATTTTTATTATTAAGTTCTTATTGAAAATAAGATTACAAATAAGCATAATATTGTTTGACTTAAATATTTTGTATTTTTTCAACTTGATTTGATCTGAAGTTCTTTGTATTTTTGGTTTGGTTGGGATAAAACTTGTTTAATCTGCAATAATATGTAATCTGTAGTGCAAGGCTTTTTTAAATATGTATTTATTTGATGTTGAAAGAGAGCATTTTCTGTAATAATAAATTTTACCAGCTACTAAAATTTTTAACATTAATTTTATCAAAGGT
>JAFIDM010009631.1:179480419-179507166 GCA_023159025.1 Thereuonema tuberculata
TTTTTATTCCTTTTTTGTTTTAATAAATAAATTCAAAAACTAATAAATGGGCAATTTGGACATGGTGTGACAGTATCAAACATTTTGGGCAGATAAATCAACTAAATAACTTATTAGGTCATTTTCAAATATTATTTTTTTTTTTATTTATTGAATCAGTGTTAACATTTTAATAGGTCTTTTGCTGTCAAACTGAACAATTTTGTATTTATTTGTGAACAATATAAAAGCACATATTTTTGACGGGATCCAGTAGGTTCCTTTTCCATTCCCAATCCTTTTTTTTTTTTTTTTTTTTGTCAACATATTTTTAGATCAGGTTTTCACCCTTTGAGTCCCAGAGACATTTTGTTTCAAAAAATAATAATAATAATAAAAATATCTTTAAAGAAAAAAAAAATGCATTTAATTATATATCAGTTGTAGTTTTTATTTTCAAATGGGACCTTCAAAGGGATGAAAGTAAGCTTGAATTCAAAATTGCATTTAGCTCTTAATTGCTTAAAAGGAGCTGCTTGATGTAACACCAGTCATTTTTAGTGTCAGAATGGATTTCAACTTATAAGCATGTAAAACTAAGTAAGAATTTAAATCAATAAAGTTTCTGAAAAAAATTTAGTGGTTTTACATGTTTGCAACAGTATTTATATTATACAGCAGTTCTTTATATATATGTAATACACATTACTTTAAAATCTTAGATTAAAGAATTACAATATATGAACCAAAGACATTTAAACACAAACACAATGAAGGAGGGGTGACATTCTGCGTCCAGCTTTAGTCTTATAAGAAATTCATAAATTTTGAATTTGTAGTTGTGGGCGTTTAGCTAAATTGGTCAATGTTTGGAAAAAGGTTAAAGGTTATCATTTTTCATTTTGATGCCATATTTTATTTTGTAATCTTGTGTAGGTAACTTAAATCTATTTGAAGAACTAAAACTATTCTCTTATTCTTGAGGTGGAATTTATATACAGAAATATTTCCATTTGAATTACTGTCTCTTGGACTCAAAGGAATAATAAATGAGATAAGCTATAAGCTAGGCTGTCTCATGAAGGTCTCTTTGGATGAAAGCATTTCTTGATTTTAACAAGAAGTAATTTACATGTGTATATACTGGGCTCAAGGATTATTTATATCATTCTGTGATTCTTAGCATTGATTGAAAGTTATATGAATGCACATGTTTTTGTTAAGACACACATTACTGCATCTTAGAAGGATTTTTTTTTCCTCTTTTTGAGTTTTTATTTATTAAAGTTTATTAGTTTGATAGAAAGTTTTCTAAAACAGAGTGAGACTGACACATTTACTTTAAAATAAAAGGTAAAGTATATATTTTTATTTCCTGCCATTGGATTTATTACTATTTCAAAATTCTCTTGTTTATAATAATATATTCATCATATATATACCTGCTGTAGTTTTAATATGTTTATTAACATACAACATACATTACAATTGTCCATCATACTTTTGGAAAATGCTTTATAAAGGAACACATACTGTATAATGGTTCCGGTTTCTTCTAAGTTTTGACTCAATTTGAAAATAATTCAAATTAATAAAATACTGACATTTTAAAGGATTTTTTTTTTTTTTTTACCTTTGCTTTTAAAAAAAGCATTATGGAGCATAAAGTATTAAAAGATTCTTTCATTTAATAAGTCAGTTCTATAATGATCTATAGAAAGTTTAAAAGATTGTTTTGGAAGATCTTGTAATATACTTACGTCTAAAAATGAGTAAATTTCCATAGTATTGACTTTTGATTCAGAGAAAATCAAAACTACAGTGAAACTTATCTACAATGACCATTTCCTAAAATTTTCTGTGATTGTTTCAGAATTTTTGTTGTGCCTTCAAAATTTGAAGACTATTGAAGGTATGGTTTGGGTGGCCACTGAAAAAAAATAAATAAAATAATTTACTATATTCAGAAAGATTTAATCAAGATTAGACTACTTAACTGCAATTGTTAAGTATGAAGTAAATGAATTTTAGATTGTGATTAATAATGAAATTGTTTTAGCTATCTAAAATCTATTTAATTTGTAAAGACTCCTATTCTGTATCTCCCTTTTTAAGGTAAAATCAGTTAGGGTGATTAAGAAATGTCCACAATTCCAGAATACTCAATTTTTTTTCTAAAGACATTTGAAGTTTGATTTACCTTATTTACTATAAACTTTTAGTCAGAATTTGAAACAGACCTATGCTCTTAGTGGATTTTGCCTTTTTAAGATGCCTATCAATTTTGGATAACTTGTTTAGGAGAAATAATTGATTTTAAACAAGATCAAAAACACAGATTTTAACATGAAACTCAGTAATCTAATTTACTTGCTTTTTAATTTGTAAGTTTCATGAAAAACTTTTTCATAGGTTAAAAACTATTAACAGATATCTTTTGACTTAGTGAATTTCTCAAATATCTTCAGGATTTGCAGTTTTTATTTGTGAAGATTGTTTTATATGCCAAGTCAATAAACTGTATTGGCTCTGGACTAAAATTTTGCAATAGAATGTACACAAAATTTCATTACAAGTTTCTTCCTGGTATTTTTAAGGTTACTAAAATTTGTGTTGGAAATGAAAAGGTTGCTAAATATCATAGGTTAAATTTCATAAAGTGAAAATCTAACTTTTGTTAAGAATAACCCAGATAAAGGGTTTTCATAATTGCTGGTTTTTTTTTTTTTTTCCAGTTAAGTTGTAAAGCACAGCACTTTAGAGAACTCTACTTTTAATTTTTATGATAATATGAGTATTTTAACTCTTCAGTATTCTTGAATGAGGTGAATGAATAAAATTGTTCCTTGTTCCTAAAAAATTAAAAAAAACAAAACAAACAAACAACAAAAAACAGAATTATTCTTGAGCCAGATCATAATGGGAAAAAAAAGTTATATTTGCCACAAATATGTGAATTGATTTAGCTTCAAGCAATAATTCTTTCAAAATAACAAATATATATTATTTTCCAAATAACAAAAACTATTAATGCAGACTGTGGAGAAGTAAAATGGTCTTGAAGACAGGTTTCATTGTTTTGCTTTCTTAAATAACATACAAAAAAAATGTAATCAAATGCAAAGGGATGGCAAGATGACAGTTAATATGGAAAAAAAAACTTAATGTTACAGTTAATCATCTGCTTGAATTTTTTAAATAAAGAATATGAAAACCAAAGATAGGACTTTTTTATACACACACACACACACACACACAGCAAAATGCATTTTAAAAAAATGTAATTGCCTGGGAACAAAGGATTTTCTACGTTTCAGAAATTTCATTGAGAAATGTCAAACAGTATTATCTTACATATATTGGGAGGGAAACAAAACAAAACCGAAAATATGGTTTATGATTATACTTGACTGAGTATTAGAAAGGATTTTTTTTTTTTTTTTTTCTGTAATACATCATACGAGGTTTTGTATTTGATTGCCCATATGAAATAGCTGTAATCAATTTTGATTAAGAAGAAATTGAAATTTTCAATGGAAGATTCTCAAAATATGAAACAATAACAGGTAAGTTTCATTTTGCATTACATGCTAAAGCATAATTGTCTTGTTTCAGAAACCCTTTTAGTGTCAAGATGTGAGCTTTTGTATCATATATACAATTTTTGAATTGTAATGATGTATAATTTAAAAATTTTAAATCAAGAATAGGTCACATGGTCTAAAGTTTTAGTCTTAACTATGTCCATTCAGGAAATAATTGAGTCATCTCCTTATGAACTATAACTTTTCCCTGATTTCCCATTAATTATCTGTAATTATAATAAGAAATCTTCCATAATTTGAACTTTAAATTTTTGTTTCTCAAATATTTTAAGAAGGGATAATTTAAAATTTCTTCCCGTAATGTTTCTTTTGTTTACATGAAATAGATTTAATGCAATACATTTTAGTATTGTTCTTCAAGTAGACATTTCTTTATATGATGAAGTTACTCGTGTGCATTGTTGTTATTTCGATTTCAGAAGTTAAAAATAATCAGCTATTTACATTGTAAATGATTTTTATCTTTCAGTTTATCCTTGCAAATGTTTAATATTGGGCTGTTAAAAAGTAAACATTAAAGTAATGTTTTTATCATCTTTTTTTTTTTTTTGCTTCATTGCCTGTTTTGAACTATCACTTTTTTTTTTTAAATGTAATGAAGATTCGGTGTTAGTTTCAGGCAGAGATTTATAAACGAAAGTAAATTGTATCCATACATATAGCTGATTTTATCAGACTTTTGCTACTATTTTTTTGAGTATATTGTCAAATTGACATATGCAGTCTGATACAGAATTTAAATGGGGATTATGATGAAATAATCTTTCTTTCTTCTGTAATTTTTAATCCATTATTCCATAATTGGCCCTTACCATTATGGAAAATCGATATTCTTTCAGGTAGTATTTTATAATTATCTAGAAAAATTACAGTATAAAACCTCTCAAATCCGACCTAATGTGGTGCCCAGTAGGCCGGATTACAGAAAAGCCGAACTACCGAGTGTTCTTAAAATAACTCAATAGCTCAATTTTTATTAAGACATAATACCAGGTTTAATTAATTTAACCCCATTTTCATAATTTTGCCCTCAAATGTTTATTAAAAACAATACAAATGTGCTTTTTCTGACACCAAGCTCTAGTGACATTTGTTTTGCAGATTCCCCTGCATCCAATCTCCTTAACGCATTAAGCTTCTGTTCCATAGTGACAAAGTTTTTCTTTCTTGTTTCACTCATAATGAATACGCGCGGATAGGGAAACAAAATAGGGAAACGAATTTAGTTAATAATAATAAAAAAAATATTACTCAGGACCAAGGCCGGATTTGAGAGGTTTTACTGTATTATAGGTTGCTCAGTATTTTTTTATTATTATTGTTATTTAGGCAAAATGTCTATTGGTTATGGAAGTCTGAAAACAGTAGTTAAATTGGTCATGCATATCTTTTTGTTGAGGTGCCATTTTTCTTAAGTAGTTATTCTGTATAAATGTAGAATGGAAAAGCTTAACAGCAGAGACAAAAATTATGTAGTTATTCATTCCTTATCTTTTAAATAGATTACCAGAGTATGGAGAAAAGTCTATGCGTCGAGGCTTTTAAATTTGACATGTTAAGCAAAAAATAGAAAGTAATTTTTTATTAGCTACAGTGAATCATTTTCTTTTTTATGAAAATTGTTTTTAGGACATTACCTGTGTATGTGGGCACAGAAGCCCGAATATAAAGCAAAGCCATGTATAATAAACTCAGCAAATAATTATGCTTGTACATAAGATTCATGTTAAGATTCTAACAGGATTCATATTTTAATAAGTTTAAGTTTAAATCTAATGATGAATTACAAAAAAATTTTGAGAATCAAATACAGTCGGACCCCGATTTAACGAATTCATCGGGACCGAAAATTTTATTCGTTAAATCGGGGTTTATTCGTAATATCAGGGTCCAAAATAAAAAATTTCTGCATTTACCTTATGGAACAGCCCTAATAAGCAACTATACAAAAACACCCATAATTAGAAATTACACACTTTTTATTCAGCAGCTAATAATACAGCGAATAATTACACACTAGTTAATTTAAAATTTTAAAGTATGTACTGAGTAATGTTTGACTCCTGATTCCTGACTCGAAAAAGTTCTTTTTCGACTTTATGGAGAGAAGAAAATACAGCGGCATTTATATCCTGCTGCATTAGGTATGTTTAGGTTTGTTTACCTTAACTAATACTAAAAAAAAAAAACTTTTCGGTTGTTGAAATAATTCGTTAATTCGGGGTTAATTATTCGTTAAATAGGGGTTTTTGCCTTCATTTTAATCGGGGAAAAAGAAAAATTCGTTAAATCGCGAAATTCGTTAAATAGGGGTTCGTTAAATCGGGGTCCGACTGTATATATATGTATATATTTATAAAACAGTAGATTATTCAGGAATTAGAATAATAGAGAAACAACTTAATTCATATGGCATCATTTTCATTGGTCACAACTGAACATAAACTAAGGAGAAAGCCTAAGAAGTTATTAATAATTCAACTTACAAAATATTCCCATCTCATTAATCAATTTCCGGGTAAATGCATGTGTGTTTTTATTTATTTTTAATTATTTAAAGACGGTGGTTTGTTTCCTAATGTTTTTTGAGAGGCTGGTTACTATTATCAATGAAGTGATTATATCTTCAGAAGAAGATGCTTTTAGTTTATGAAATATTCTTTTGGTGTTTTTAAATAATCAATGCATTATTAAATGTTCCAACACAAAAATAAACATATAAATTGAATCATATTTTGCATAAAATTATCTTGTAAACTAGTAAGTGCCAAACTTTAAAATTTAAACAGAAAAAAAAAATATTTATCATCACTTAATAAAAAAAAATTGATTTATTTTTTTAATGATTGAAATTGAAACAAATTCTAATACCAAATTTGTGATAATCTTAGTAAACGGTATTCAGAGGGAAAATAGTTACAAATATGAAGAATAAAAAGAGTGCACTGGTTTCTTCTGTGCTTTATATTGTTTAAGGTAGAAGAACTTCACAAACCAAAAGTTCCTGAAGAACTTGTATATACAGGGTGTTTCATAATTCGCCCAATATTGGAATTTCCAATGGTAAGGGAAAATGTTTCCTAATTTGTTTGGACCCAAGGCTTTTAGATACAATATTTTGATTTTATTTCTTAGTTCGAACCGCAGAAAGTGACTTGCAGTCGATGTCACTAAAAATTAATACCCATATTTGAAGATTTTTTGTAATATTCGTTATACGTGAAATACTTGATCATTCTTTAATTACCTACTGCAATTGGGTTATCACGAAAGTATTTCATAACTTCGTGCTCTTGCTTGCTCAGCAATTGTTTTTTTTTTTATTTTATTGTATTTGCAGAAACGAACAAGAAATTTTCAATGCTGTTGAGGTTAATCTACACACTAGTGTTCGTGAAATCATTGGCATAGCGTGGGTTTCAGCCGCCCAGGGCATTGGCCAAATTCACTGCCTCCTTATTCGCCGCCTGTGGCATGAAAGCCCATAGTCTAACTTGTTCGAGCTTGAAGTCCTGTTCGTCAATTTCGTTTAGTACAGACGGTGTTGCCAGGTGCTAGAGCTTGGGAGATGACTACACTCACTCAAATAAAGGGGATTCCACGGTTCTGTCACAGATTAAATAATAAAAAGTTCCATGCTCATTTTAATCGGTCCGAATTGTAGGTGCGACAAAAATATGAAAAGAAATGGTTCAAATTTTTAGTTCAGATTTCAAGATATTTTTTTTTGTGAAATATTGCCGCCCCCAAAAAGTGCAGCCCGAGCAAGCCACTGCCCCCGCCAAAAACTACGCCACTGTGTGAAATTGAGTCCGCAAGTGGAATTTGCCTAACCATTGTTCACAGGATTTTAAAGGACTACAAATTTCACCCATTCAAAGTATTCAATATTCATCACCTAAACGGTGACTATCATGACCAAAGGGTAGGACTTAGCGAATAGGCAATGTAAGTGCTGGAGCAAAAAATTGAACAGGAGTGCAGGCGTATTAGTCCCAGCAGTTTCGAAATATTCGCGAGGAATTTCTATACAGACAAGGTCATTGTCTTGCAGTGAATGGAGATAATTTTGAGCACTTTCTGTAATAAATTTCACTTTCCTTATTCTGTTAATTTTTTTTTTTTTTGTTTATTCTAATAAAATGTAGGGAAAAATGAACTTCCACAAGATAATAAACAAATACAATAAAATTAAAAAAAAAAAAAATTAAAAAAATTGCTGAGCAAACAAGAGCATGAATTTATTTAGTACTTTATTAATAAGCCGCTTGCAGAATGATTAAGTATTTCTCATATAATGATATCACAAAAATCTTCCAATAAGGGTGTTATTTTGTCGATGTCACTTTCTGAGGTTCAGACTGAAAATTCAAATCAAAATATTGCACCTAAAAGCAAATTAAGCAATATTTTTCCATAACAATAGAAATTCCAATGCTGTGTTTCTTTTAAAGATTGAAGTGATGTCGGAGAACCCTGTAACAAATTCTGCAGCGAAGAATATAGTTCTGGCATTTTTGTTATTTCATCGTGAATTTAGAAGATTATTGTTGTTTTGAAAACATTAAATATTTAGATAAAAAATGTAACTGTTCAAATTATTAGATTACTTTATTTTTTGATCACACAGTAAAGGAACATGCGATTAGTTAATGTTCAACATGAGACCATAGCCTCCAGTGTGTGGCAGGCGTTTCCTTATAAATATTTCAATAGTAATTGTAAAGGTTAGTTAATTCACAGTAACAATTAATTTTAA
Source organism: Thereuonema tuberculata (assembly GCA_023159025.1). Classification (NCBI taxonomy): domain Eukaryota; kingdom Metazoa; phylum Arthropoda; class Chilopoda; order Scutigeromorpha; family Scutigeridae; genus Thereuonema; species Thereuonema tuberculata. The sequence continues at coordinate 179,488,763 of JAFIDM010009631.1, forward strand.
ATGTTTATTCCAACTTGAGAATTCGAACAGCATCTGACAGTCGAAGTCATTCAGAAAACTGCATTTTTGACAGGAATATTTGTGACTTCTATTTATGCCATTAAGAAAGAATTTCAGAAGGAGGCAATTTTACACTCACCAGGCAAGAAGAGTCCTCGGAAAGCAAATATATCACATTCGGATAAAATTTGAGATTCATTTCGGTGCACTGCAATTAGAGGTAAAATACATAAAATGTTTTGGCAAAATGAAATATCAACAGTAAGAAATGAATTGGAAGAAATTTACTGACGATCCCGAGTTAACAAATATTTCCCACATAGGGAAAATAGACGTCCCACATATACAGTACTTAGTATAGAACACCTAAATTCAAACAATTTTAATATCAGTCTTGGCATAGAAATTCACGATTAGGGCCTATGTGACAGTGAAGATATAATCACTTGGCAACATAAATGTTTGCTTGGAATTCGGCAATTTTGTGGAAGATGAATTTTGGAATCTCGACTGCTTGACCGATTGTGATTAACAGCCAGTAGTCATTAATTCTTCTGTGATTTTATTGTGATTCATCTGATCGTTACGTCCCTTCAATCTTTTCATGAAACCGACTTTAGAGCAGGTTTTTATGATTTTTTTTTTTTTTTTTAATTCCAATTTTTTAAGTGAATGTAAATTATTCTTAGGTTATCCGTATTCAAATACACAAGGCCACCACAGATTTTTTTTTTTTTTTTTTTTCACAGTTCTCCTTACTGCACATGCATTGTAAAAAGCTATTGAGCTATCAAAACCAAAATTGCTGTGAATTTTAATTAGGATGTGGAATATGTCTTAGCTAAATTTAGATCTAGTTCGATCATATTTGAGACTTGTGCTCAAAAATGTTTTGATAACCAACGACACATTGCGACAAAAACGAATGAAATTTGAATTATTTATTTTCAGTTTCAACAAACTGCAGTGCTATCATTAAAGATAATGTTTAAATGGATGGGCTTATTTACTATCTTGTATGACTTTTTCTTTCATATTGCCTAGTTTGCTGTTATCTGTAAGCATATTCAGACATGGTGATAGTTTCATAAGTTTTTTACAATTTGATGTTAAATTTACACTTGTTCACTCGTGTGTCTACTTATCCTTCATAAATATTTAAATTCTTTTTAATTTTATTAACTGTAGTTTTAATTTTTTGTAGAATTTTGCATTCTTTCAAATTTGTTTTTGTAAATCGGAAAGATAATTTTTTTTGAATATTATCTTATATAATTTAAATGATAGATATTCCTTGTAGTTTCATTTAATTTATGCAATAATGAATAAAACAAAGTAAGCTTTTAATGATTAAAAATCCAGAAAATTCTGCAGAAATCAGCAGAAAGTAGCTTGTCTTAAGAATTTAGACACTTAATAATGTATGTATGATGCATTAGTTCTTAGTCAATCTAATACACAGGTATTCTTAAAAAAGGATTTTTAATTTGTCTTGAATTGGTGTAGTTTGTTGCTTGAATATTTTGCTCTATTGTTGTTTCATTTTCTTCGTACTAATTAGAACTTACAGTAAAGAAATCGCCATTTAAGAGGAATTATTATTATTTAAGTTGTAGAAATTTTGTAGAATTCATGATATTTTTTTTTATTATTCTTTGATTTTCAGTATTAATGATGGGCTTATTTAATGAATAGTCTTGAAGAGTGTGGGAGGAATCTTTAAGTGTACATTATTGTGTGTAGTTTAGCGCTAGTCATTTGTAATGTTAACATAAAAAGTGAAGAAAATTTATTTAATACTTTGTGAATTTTAAGTTATTGTAATTAATAGTTATTTTTTACTGCAATTTTAATAGCTGTTTGCAAGAGGCAAGATAGTAACTGTTGTAATTGCTAGTACTAAATAAACTTCTAGTTTATCAACATTACATATATATTCAATATGGTGAATTTGCTTGAATGTCAGTTATCTGGAATCGTGCATTATTTTATTTACTTCTTTTACTGAAATTTGAAGCAGGAGAGAAGGCTTGGTACCTTTCTTTTTTTCCAAAATGCATCCTGCATTGTATTGGAAATATTATCAACAATTAAAATGCTTTTATCATTTGGATTATACAGTAGCCCTTCCAGAACTCTCAGTAATTTAAGGCATTTCCACCTGGAGCCTTCCTGAGTTATAAATTTTTGACTGTTATGATGTTAGTTTCAAAGCATCAGAATTACTACTAAAAGCAAAATTGTGTAGGGGAAAAGAAAGTATTTGAGAAGCTATCTTAAAAATTATCTGATACTGAATTGCATAGTAGAAGTTCATATCACTAAAATGTAGTGTTATTTTGTGTAACTTCCTTATATATCAGACTTACTGAAATCGATTCATTGACAAATTTGAAATGTCAGGGTGTCTACCTACCTACCGGGAAAATCGGACTATGTCCTTAAATTTTGAGCATAATTTTTTTTTTTGGTTGTTAAAATAAAATTTCCTTTTTTTGTTGTTGTTAAAATAGGATTGGGGTATTTTAAATATTTTACAATACAATACAAGTTTTAATGTCCTTAAATTTTTGTGAAAATGTCCTTAAATGTACGGGAATTGTCCTTAAATTTTTTGTTTGAGATTCAGTAGACACCCTGAATGTGTATAATATGAAATGGCATTATATTGAAATGAGCAAGATAGCTGTATTGAAGCAGTTACGGAACATCTGACATTTCAAATATTTCATTAGTCTTTATTTACTTGGCAATTATTGATATTTACAGATGATTGAAGGCTGTTCATAAATGAAGCATAAATTAATATTACTTATTAATATTGATTCAAAATTGATATCTATCAAAATATGTTCAGAATTATCTAAAAATTTGAGAAACTCCTTCAAGAACTTCATAGTAAATGAAATGTAAGCTTTTCTTTCACAGTGCTCAAGACGAAAAGTCAGAAGATGCTATAAATTTTTGCCAAAAAAAAAAAAAAAAAACCCTACAAACTAGCAACTCAATTTTATTGAATTCTTAAGTGGGGCAAACACGAAGCAGCTTTGTGCAAAGTTGTCTGGTTCAAAGAATACCAGATATTTAAATTCCTTCACGCAGAAATAAAGTTTATATGTAAATGCATTAATTTCATGCTGTAGAATTTTACAGAGCGTTTGATAAACCTCCGTATTTGCAATTTTACACTGCAACAAACAAAACAACAATTGCTGCCAGTTTGCCAATTTCTGAACAAAGCCACGGGGCGTCATTGTTGACAATTCCCACTGTAACTCAAGCGGCTGTTGATCATTGTTCTTCCCCTGCGAATACAGATTGGCTAATAATAGTATCGCATTATTTCTGTTTTGTTGGCGTTAATTGCAGTTCCTGTGTTGCAGGCCAGCATCGAAATTTCCGTGACGTATTGTCAACTTACGTCATTGCAATTCGTCCTGTGCTTCGTGTGTTTTTCGCAAGGCGGCACCCACCAAGCTGCATCGTTTTCGCCCATTACTGTCGTTGACAACTTTCCTGAATGCAACTTTTTCACCGAATTGGACAGCAAAAGCTGCTTCGTGTTCGCACTGCTTTACACTGGCCTTTTTAATGCTGCTGTATTATAGATGCCACTTAAACACACATAACAGGAATTAGAGATTCATTCTGTTTTGTATTGCTTTGATCTTTTGAATTGATAACTTGCATAACTCGCTGCATCTTAATCTTGAAAATATTTGCTTTTAAAGTATAAATGAATTTTTTTATATTCTATTAAAAAGTTATTTCTGAATTAAAAAAAATTATTATATAAAGGAATGATTTTAGAAATGTCTTCAGTTAAAACATTTTTATTTTTTGTTTGTTTCGATATTAGAGTTTTGTTGTTTAATATACATTCATATTCAAGTCTTTTATAAATAGTTTCTGTATTGTAGAGTAATTTTAGTTGACGATTTGTTTTTTGTTGAACTTTTTAGTTCAGACAATTGAAAAGAAAGTGGAATTTTTCACTTTCCTACTAAAGTGAAAGATAACTAAAAGAATCTTCTGTGCTAATTTTTTGAACAGTGTGTTAGTGATATTGTATAGGTCAATTTTATTGACTTACAATAAAAAATTAAAAGATTAAATTACTTAAAAGAAAATCAAAATAATTATAGTAAAATCTAACTTATAAACAAGGCTTTTATTCTTGATAGTTGGTAGATAGGAAAATAACAGGTAAGAAACCAAATTTTTTTTTAAAATGAATTAAAATCTTTATTAAATACTTAATATTTTAAAACCTAATCTTCTGTATACTTTTATTGCCATTTGGGATCAATAATGAAAATCTTTAAATTTACCTGTTACTTTAATATGATCTTTACTATCCCATGATTTTGATATTGGATCCCTAAACTTTGTATCGGTGAATTCCTGCTGTACTTGTTTCCACAGTTGGCATCAAGCAGCTCTATGAGCAAGATTTTATTAGGAATTATTCTTCAAGAATTTCCTTTTAGACTTTGTCAATTGTGGTAAATTTACTGTTATTTCATTAATTCGAGTAGTTGAGTATTTCTTAAAATCGTTCATTTATAAGAAGAGAAACCACTATAATCTTTGATTTAATGCAGTATCTCAATATTAAAGCAAAAAACAAAGTATCTGATAGTAAAAAAATCTCTTGAAATCTAATATATATATATATATATATATATATATATATATATATATGTTTTTTGGAATCTTTTTATGTTTTCTTTTAATGAACATTGCATTACAAAGTGACAATTCTGCACAGTTCCAGGTGCTGATAAACTCCCCTTCATCCAAACAATTTCAACAGGGAAACTTCCCTCAATCCAAACAATTGCAAGAGGGGATGATGTAGCTAAAGAGGAACTGATCTATGATTCTTCTGAAATGGATAATGAATCTTGGTTTCCCTACAAGCCTTTGCAGAACAGAAAAAAATACACAGAGATGGATGTTATAAAAGCTTTAGATATGATCAGAAAACATCATATGTCTATTCGCAGAGCTGCCCAAATTTGCCGGGTTCCTGGAAAGACGTTATGGAGAAAAGCCAAGGAGTGTGGAATTATAAGTAGTTACAAGGCAAAATATACTCGTACTAAAAAAGAAATAAAAAGCTCTGTGGAAACATAACATATAAATAAAAGTAAAACTCGTATATTTATATATGTTGGTATTGCCGCCTAAAATTTTTAAGCTATGTTTCATATCTTGTTTAAATACCTAAATTTATGCATTTGACTCATTCATTTGAAGGTGAGTGATTGCACTTAAACCTTAAATGCAGTACAATAGAAAGCATCAGGTAATGCTTTAGTTTTGATAATACCTACTAGACAATTTAATCCCCCTCCCCCCATCCTCATTGTAATGGAAGAAATTGTATTTCCTTTCATACTTCTAATTTCCTAATTGTATTTAATTAATATTAATTTGTATTTAAGGAATTGTATTTCCTAATATATATTTGTATGTCACTTGACTGATATAGTCAAGTAAACATACAAAGTAAACTTCTTTCACAGTGATGTTAGGAGATACTTGAAACATCAACATAAATTTGTAATTATTGGTAGTCATTGTATGTATTAATTTGAACAGTGTGAAGCATTTATGAACACTACTCAATAGATTAATTTGAGTAAGAAAGAAATACCCAAAGGAGAAAATTGCCTTTTTTTGCTTCAAATATCTTTTATTACATACATTCCACTTTAATTCTAACAATGCATTTCTGAGCGACTTCTTTTCATTAATCCTCTCAAGTTTCTTGTGGCCTGAAAACCATGTTTCTAATAATGTTTTGAGTCTTAACACAAATTAATAAATGGAGCCAGATTTAGATTGTACGATAACGGATGGGTCTTGAAATCATACCCTTAATTCTACCAGAATTTAGCATAGTTTTATAAGGCAAAGGGAATCAGTTGTTAAAGAAGATATCTTTTGATAGTCAAGCTTCTGGACTGTTGGTGATATGTAACAGTTATAACCCCAATAAATCAAGGCATGTTTGGATCAATTGTTTCAGGTAGATCAATAATTGAATGACTGCCAGTTTTTCTGTTTGGACAAATAGTCCTGTCACAGTCATCTTTACTGTGCAAACTCATTTGCTTGTAGTTCAGGAAAGGTAAATATTTGCTAATAGTTGAAAATTATAAGTAGTAAAAATTTAAATAGATAAATAAAATAAAAATCACAATAGGTAAAGATAATTTAACAAATACTTCATAAATTGCCTTGATTTGTTTAAATAAATTGGGGTGCTTGGAGAAATTTGTTTATAATTGGATACTGTTAGCTTTGTTGTACATTAATGCTATATAACAAATCCTATATAATGCTTTTTATAATTTTATTTATATCAGCTTTCCTCCTTATTTTTCTTTTGACTAAATCTTTTTGAAATGCTTACTTTAAATTTTAAAGGCCATTAAAACAGATATACAAAAAAATTTCTTCACTTGTAATGAGTGTTCAAAGAAAGATAATTACACATTTTGAGTATCAGAAATTTGGGATAGGTGAATTAAGAGGTATATTAGAAATGAAAAAGTATTGTGACCAGAAGGTCACAAAAAGTAAAAAGTTGTGACCAGAAGGTCATTTCTGTTTTATTTTCGCTTTAAGAAAATGTTGAAAAACATGATTAAAACGAAACTACTTTAGAAAATGAGGACTTTGACATTAAAAAATTCATGTTAGAAGTTCGTGAATATTTTTTATGAACAAAGAACATTTTTTTTTTAATAAACGAATTTTAATAGAATTAATAAAAATTTATTTCTATTAAATAACGTACAACATCTTCTTAAAAAATATATTTATTTAAACAAATTTTTGGGACTTTTCTTTTTTCCTTTTTCAAGTTATTTCCAACAATAAATTAAATATCGAGATGTCACCTCGATATTTAATTTATTGTTGGAAATAACTTGGAAAAAAGAAAGATGATGTATGTTATTTATTGAAATGCAAATACGTATGAAGGAGATTAGAAGAAAATATGGACTTGAAAAATTTATTTCTATAAAAAAAATGCTTCAAACCAAATTTATTTTTGAAAGCGAACAGCATCCAATGAATCTGCATGATATTTAGAAAGTATTAAATGAAAACGTTTTTTATTATGATTATTTGATGCCACACACAAAAAAAAAATTAATCGCACGCAATTTTCATTTTTTTTTTTTTAAATTAGGCCTAACTATTGAACTAATAATAAATATCTTAAACACAAATCATTAATTTATGAATTTTTTTTTAAGTTGGAAATATCGAGTACTACCTCGACAACCCCCCAAAAATTGCTTGTTTTGAATTTTAATTTAATTAATTACAGAATATTTTTAAAATTAAAAACAAGAAAGATAAAAATCCCAGATGCTTCACAAGTTCATATTTAATTTTTCAGAATCTTAGGTGCATTGATAAAATAAATATATAAAAGAAATAAAAGGTGTTTGCAGTTGCCTGAATTGCTCGAGTCCCTTTAATGAGCTTCTTCGGCTGGTAGTTGAGTTTTGCTGCGCTGCTATGGTAGCTTCGTGTGTAAAGCAAGTGATCTTGGCAGCGCGGTCAAAAATTCCTTGAGAACTTGAGTCGTGGTGTGGATAGTGCTGCTGTCATGAATGGAACACGAAAGCACTCAGTAGTAGTGAACCACTAGCAAATGCTAGTGAACATTTTGCTAGTGTCAAGTTCAGCTTTTTAAGAATGGTGCAAATTTGTTTCATTCTAGACTAAAAAAAATAGGGTTACAAAGTCGCACTGAAACAAAAGATATTTTTATTTTGCATGTTTCTAGAATATTCTACATGTTTTTAAGAATGACAGAAAGCAATTTGCAGAACATATATGAAAATATCTGGTAAAAAAGAAAAAAAAGATCATTCATTAATTTTTAATTTTTTTTTTTTTTTTGAACTTGTTGATTATCTCATTATTCTTCCCACGTTTTTTTACTGTTGATAAATACATGAACAAACCTCCAATTTCTTGAAAATGAAAATTTTAGTATTAAATATTTATAAAGAAAATGTGTAGAAGTAAAAAAAGAGAATATATGACATGTAATGGAGAAAGATCCAATTCAAATTTTAAATATTTGTATTGATCAATGAAAAAGAATAACAATGTTATTTAATGTTTTTATATAGGAAGAGAAGTAAAAAAAAGTTTGAGATGTGTAGTTTTTTATGGAAGTATGTATTTCATGTTAGCCTTGTTGATAAATTTTCTAATCCCTTTCCTATTACTTAATTTTTCTGCTTTTAATTTCTCTTCTTTATCGCTGTTCATATTTAAAAAGTCTTCTGCATGGACAACTATAGGTTTCATTTGGAAAAGATTTCACAAAATTTTCTTTGTTGAAGAATTCAGGATCTGCATATTAACTTTCTTTCCTATTCTACATTTCATTTAACTAAATATTTGATTTAAAATTGAGACATAATGGTTACAAAAAGAATTATTCACTTAATGGCTAAAACTGCAAAGGTTTCTAGTACAAAGGTTCAAAGATACACGCACACAATTTTTTTTCTTCTTTATCATGAAGTCACTATTTTCCTTGTTAATTGTAGCAATTTCAATCCATACAAATTAAAATTTATCAAAAACTATTTATACACAGTTGACTCCCTCTTAATCGGCCTCGGGTCAACCACCCGTCCACCTGCTGCACTGTCACTCATGCAGTTTCAATCACAGATTTCTTTAAAGTAATTGTTTTTCCTGAAATTTACAGTACTCTATAGTTTTCTTTTATTACTTTAGCACCTGTGTTTTGTTTGTTTCGTAATGTTTATACCTAGGATGAAAGAAAGTTTTGTTTTTGGTTATTGTGATATGTACTTCTGACAACAAGTATGAGTGTGTACTGTAAGTATATAAATTTTTATTTTGTAAAATTATTTAATCATTTGGTCTTTTATTGACCTTTTTCATATAATTAAACTGTAGAAGTACTTTAATTCAAGTAAAAGCTAATTTAAATGTATTTTCGGTTTAACCGGCTTAGGGGTTCGGTCCCAAGCTGAACGGTTAAGAGGGAGTCTACTGTATATATATTAATTTATGTTCAGTAAATGTTTTTACTGAATTTACTGCTGCTTTTTTAATCATGAAATTTTCAAGTAATTGATAAGAATAAAATTGAATAATTATTAATAAAATTAATGGAATTAAAAAATAAAAGATGGGCTAGTGAATGTTGAGTTTACTGTGAAAAGATTTCATTTTCTACAGAAAGGTTATTTCCAGAAGAACACACCTACTGTCTGCTTATGATACTTGCTTCTGGCTGTGCGTTGCTGAACCACTGAAACTGTTGGGAGTGTAGACATTTCTGTAACCTTGCATTTCCTTTTGCTTAGAATTTATTACAATCTTGAAAAATATTAATTCATTTACAACCATTCTTTACAAAGCATTCAGATTTGAAACAAACATCGTATGCTAATTGTAAATCTAATTTCACTTACATATGAAATTTTACTGCATTGCTATCACTTTCAAAGCCAATTTTATCTTCCTTGTGGATTTGAGGTTAAGCAATATAAAGTCAGTAAAGGCTTTTTAAAGCATCAACTTGTAAATTTTTAAAATATTTGAAAAGGTGTATTTTAAACAGTGGTTTATTAAGAAATGTTGCTATAGTATTTAAACTGTTTCGGAAATTTAACAATAAAAAATTAGTAAAAAAGCCGTACTTTCATTATTTGGAAAATAGTTTTTTGAAGTATGAATTGAAGTTTAAAATATAAATTAGGAATTATCCTGTAGTGACTTCTTTTGAAATATGAAACAAATTAATCTTTCGTTGAAATAAAAAATTTCAGTTTTTGATTCATAAGTGGTTTATAGATGGAGCCGTTTTCCATAATTTCTGCACTTATAAAACTGTGTTAAAAACAAACTTCTCAGTCCAATTTTACCTTTATTTCTCAGATATTATCAATACATAAATTATATGCTTTTATTCTATAAACATTCTACCTATTTTAATGATTTTTCTCTTTTCAACAACGCAAAAGTTTACTAACATAAATTATTCATTTTTAGGCATGATAATGCCAATTAGATGGAAACAATGATTCATTGAACACAGTAAAGTCTAAAGAATAATATTTTTTTGTAATTATATTTCTTTTATTATTATATATCTGAAGTCTTATTTGTCAGTATGCTTTTAATTAATATTTTCACAGTTCTGCAACTTATTTTAAAACTTTTAAATATGAAAAGTATTAAAAAATTAAGGAAATTATTATTATTATCGTAGGTAATTTTTAATGTCTTAATTACAGAAATTTTAACAAAAGGCCAGACGAAATTACAAAGGACGCTTGAATAAATAAAACTAGAAAGTGATATTAGTATCTTAAGGTCGGGCTGCAGTGAGAATAGGTGGTTTTCACCACCCCATATTTTCCCGTATCTTTTTAAACTACTACTCATAATAATCTGAAACTTTTTATGTAAAATCGTCAAACATATAAGAATTATATTTTCATGTTATTATTTATTCATTATTATTGAAATTCATTTTATTTGCATTCAAACACCCCCAATATATCGTGTATTTAAATAACTTTTATGGTGTTGTTTAAACTGTAAAAGTCTGGATCCAATATTTAAATGACACAGAAACCTAATTAGGAAAATTTCATCAAAACATTTTTGTCATTAATTCCTTAGCTTTTTTTTTTTTTTTGAAAATGCAGTCTTGACAGATGATTTTTGTGGGAAACAGTCAAATATTTTTTTTGGATTCTGTTTCACTGAAATTAAGCTAAATAAATTGCTGAATCATTTGATGTTTTTATTTTCTTTTAATATTCATTATTTATTGAGATTTTTATGAATTATAAAAAATTTAGTTCCAAACTTGATTTCTAAGTGGCCCCAAATTTCTAGCTGTCAGTCAATCCTAAATTATGGTCTCCCCAAGGGACAGTTGGGGACAGTTTTGAGGATGAAATTCCTCAACCCCCACCCACAATAAACTTTCCCTCTTAAAGTTTGAAGAGGAAAAGTTACAAATTAAAAAAAAAAAAGATAGTAAATTCAAAACTATGTTTTTTGGAAAACCTTATTTTTGGCAAGACACTAAGTAATACTATATGCTATTTCATACGTTTTATTTATGTATTTATTTTAATATAATTTTTGTTACATTTAAAAAAAATATAACGTAAATTTTTAAACTTTCTTAAAAACAAATTTAGTAACTTATTAACTAATATCTGTGAAAATGAACAATGTTGACTTTTCATAGTGTGGTGAACATTAAAAATCCTTTCAACAATAAATTAATTAGATTAATTAATTTATGAATTATAATTAAATTAGCCTATTATATTGATGATAATATTGCATTAAACATTGCTTACCGGATATCTGAACACAGAAAAAGCAAAAACATCGAATTTATATTTTAAGTAATTTTATCAAAGTTTAGTATTTGGACGAAACTTATCGTCTACTCTCTCATGCATGTCTTATTTTCCCCCCCCACTGTTATGATTTTCACACAGCCATTTATATTAAAATAATTTATCAGTTTTATTTGCTTTCAACAACAACATGAATGACGTTACTTTTACTGGTATATAAAATGTTTATACAGTGCAACTTGGATAATTCGAAGCTGAAGGGACCACTACAAAACTTCGAATTATCCAAGATTTCAAATTAAACAAGTTAGTTACATCTTTTAACTTTAATTTCAGATCCACTAAATGCTTGAAAAGATTATTCTGTCAATAAGTAAATATTTATTCAGAAAGATCATGGTATGAAAGACTTACACACTATATGTATGTAAACAAAATAAGATTTATATTACGTAAGCTACAGTACATATTATATTCAATACAGAAAATTATAGTTTTTCAAAAAATTGTGCAATGTCTGATTGTTTTGTAGAATTCAGTTGCTTAAGATTAGCAAAATCATCAAGCTTGTTTAGTGAACGGAAAACAGCTTCACTTACGTTTGTTTGTCCTTCAATGTACCGACGAAATTCGGCGCTATCCCATACTCGTTGGCGATTTGGCATTTCTTCTTCACACCCTTTTCCACCTCGCGAATGACGGCGACCTTTTCAGCGACCGTTCAATTCTTGTACACACATGGTTTACTGAAAGACATGGTGACACTGACTGCAGGAAGCTCGAATGGCGTCACATGTCGAACGGTGGCAGGAATGTGATTTCAGGTGTCACGTGTTGAATTTCTTAACAATGAAACTCCGAAAAGTCGTTTTGGTTCGAAATTTTTTATGAAAAACTTTGAATTAAGAAAGTTGAACTTCGAATTATCCACGATTTTTTAACATTGACTTAATAAGAAATTCAAGGGCCTAAGAGAAATCTTCGAATTAACCACGATTTCGAATTAAAGACGTTCGAATTATCCAAGTTGCACTGTATATAATACGAAGAAAAGAAATTAAACAAGATATAGTTAATATGTAAATCAACTTTCAAATATCCTCAATATAAGGTTGCAAACCAATTGGTTAGAAATTTAAAAAAATAAAAAAAAAAGTAATTGCTCAGTGACAAAAAGGAATTGAGAGGCTACCTATAAAATGTTGTAACAGAGAAATCGTAGGTTTTTGCATAACGAAAGACAAAATCACTTTTTGGCTGAAATGAAAATCAAAACTGAAAATATTTATGCATTTACATTTATGTTACATATGTAAAATAAAATATGTAATATACTAATATCTTCCTATAACAATTCTGGAAAGCTTATGCAAGCTTTTTTTTTATTTTTTTAAAAAAAGAGTTGATTCATTTCAATTAGTAGATTCAAATTTCAATTAGTAGATTCAATTTACTCAAGGAGTTCCTGAAAGAACTTAAATATTTTAAGTAAAGTAGGCTTTTTTTTTTTTTGGTTAAAGTCGTTGAAAATAATAAAAATGTGAAAATCTTGTGTATGTGTGTGCGTTTTTTACTTGTATCTGCTGGATACAAAGATTTTTTTTTCTTCTTTTTCTGAAAAATTAATTAAATTCGCATAACTTATTTAAATAGACTGAATAATATTACAGTTTGCACATCCATAATAGGATTAAATAGCCTTGTTGAACACATAGATAGCTTGTTCTTCTTACAGAAAAATGTTTGTCTTCATTATCTAGAACAATGTTCCGCAACCGGTGTCCTCTGACTTTTACCTATTGTAATAATTTAAATGTAAATTTTATTTATTTATATATTTATTGGCTCCCAGTTATGGTATGTTATATGTTTATATTTCTCACTCTGCCGATGCACTGATTAAATAAGATGCTTTCTTCGCTTTGAAGAGTATAGGTCCCATGTCTTATAATTTCATTTTTATCACAGCTGTGCTCTGAAGTAGTCAAAAATTGTGATTACGATTCGCTGATGTCAGCTCCGATTGAAACTTACTCCTGTGATTTTGACAATGAATTAGAATTTCATTAATAGTGTCGTAACATATGCTTTTGAGGGGATTATCATTTTGATGTGACGTGTTGAGTCATGGATGTGCCGGGATGAGAAGAAGGTTGCAGAACACTGATCTAGAAAGTTGAACAAATTAGAATTATTGGTATATTTAAAACAATTGTAATACATGATTAATTTCGACTGCTGCACGCAGTCCTTATGAGATGCATAGAAACAATAAAAATCTTAATATATATACAAAAAAGGATGGATCGTCATCCAAGAAGGTTGAATTGTGGGCAACTTGTCAGTTCTGTAAATTTTGGTTATTCCCATCATTGCGCAATGTGGGAATAACATTACCTGAGTATGTACACCTGTGCTGGTCTTGACGAGGGGAACAGATTTTCGGGAAACAAGTGGTCGGCTCTGTTTTTATGTTGATAGTTGTTACAATTGGAGAACACTTGAGAACTCAGAGGGAACAAAAGTGAAATAAGACCACTGAGAATCTTGTAAATGGTGCGATGTGTTAATAGAAATGGATAGGTGTAGGAACAGAGTAAGAAATAAATAAAATACGATAGAAGCAGAATAAATTAAAATTATCAACAAAAGAGAAAACACATCCAAAGAAAAACCTAAATATGCTATATATATTTTTTTACTGTACTTAATTTTATTTAAAAGAAAATACGTTTATTTCCCTTAATTTAAAATTCTTGTTTTGCAATTTATCACATTAGTATTATATTTCAAAAAAATATTATAATCTTGCATTAATTAAACAATTGTTGCTACTTAGTGATAAAAAAATTATTTCTGTAATTATTAGTTATATTTTTATAATTAATCGCATTCTGAAAAATATTAAACATTTTTTTAATACCGTAATGGTTTATTTGTTTATTAATTTTTTTTTCTTTTTTTTTTTTAGAAATGGTAATTTTCATTGCTTCCCACGCTATGTTTAGCAATTTTGTGCCTTTGAGCATTGTAGCTAGTAGGGGTTGTATTTAAGACAGGAAATATTATTTGGGATTATGAGACCATCGTCCACTGAATGGAATGTGTTTGATGTACCTGCTGGTAAAACAAAGAAAGGCTTGGGATGACTTGATTGTAAATTTAAAATTAATTTTATTTAGTTTAAATTTTATTACAATATCAATCGCTACTAATAGACATTTACTGAAAATTCTTGTTTTATGGTGTGACCGTCTGTCAGCCTCCAAATGGAATTCTAGGATTTGCTTTGAATTTTTAAAAATAGTTAATTTATATGCTGGAAATTCTTGCAATAAACTCTAAATTCCCCTCTTTCAGAGGGGAGGTGCAAAACCGCAGACAGCAATAAAAGCGTGAACTTTTTAGTTGCAAGTGCGTTCCAGTCCTGATGCTAGAACCCCTTGAAAGAAAGTCTAGTCAATTAGTATAGTAATTATTGAAGGGAGGGAAAATAGATTATCTGTGGGGGAGTAATTGATCTGTTATCAAATGGCAGGCTGTGCCATCTACTGAGACAGATCATAAATATATTCTTCTCCAGAGCTCCGTTAATAAGTTATCTTGAAAGTATGTTCATTTTTGTAAAAGAATTATATTATTATTCATGTATGGAGATTAAAAATATAGTCCTTTAGATAAAATAATATATAGGACACAAACAAAGATATTGATGTCATAATGCTGTATTTATATTTACATCATAATAATTTTCATATTGGGGGAGCGGGGGTGGGTAGGAACGAGGAGTGAAATTATTTATTTTAATTAAGAAAATTTAAGAAAACAAATTAATCTGAATTATATGGGAACTTTAATCAGAAATACAGCATTTTTCTGTACATTACTCTCATTTTAATTTTATTTATTTATTTATTTTCCTTATACTGGAGTGTCCTTTTTTTTTTCTTTAATAAAATCATATAGAAATATAAACGTAAATTAAAGCTAGGCATTTTTTTTTCTTTTTTCATTATTAAATAATATTCAAATATGAATTGATTAATTTATTAAGGTATTAATGAATAAAACTTTCTAAGTTTATTTGTATATTACAATTATGCAAGCTTCTTTGTAAGTTTGTCTTGCCTGTTGAGAAAATTATTTTGTAATTAGAAATTATATAGTAATTAGCTTAATAATAATAGTAATATTTTAAAATGTATTTGCACAGCTGTTTAACTTTTAATTAAAATATTGATAAACTTCAGATTTATAATAATAACGTATAATTACAAAATATATTATTTAAATTTAATTTTTTTATTATTTAAATTTATTGGCATTATAAAGCAGAGGATCTTATCTAAAAGTTAAATTATTTATTTTTTAATATTGTTGAAAAGAAGTAAATCTTTAAAATAGATAGCATATTTATAGAATAAAATCTCTCAATTTATTTATTGATGATATATGAGAAATATAACAGTAAATTTGCATTGGAGTGAGAAGTTGTTGTTTTTAACAAAGGTTTCTATGGGCAGAAACTACAGACGACTCCAAAGATGGGTGGTTCCCTTTGTAAATATTGAAAACTGAGTTTAGATCCTATCCACTTTGAATTAAATTATTCAAATTTTCATTGAAACCCCAAGTTTGAGGGTAATGGAGAAATGTGATGCATAATGATAGGATTTAAAGTACAGTAAAGCCTGATTATCCGCTAGTGCTGAGAAAATTTTTTTAATTACGAACCTCAAAAAGCCAATTTTAATCCAAGCCAACAACAGGGAAAATACCATAGGCCCTACAGTGCGAAGGTTGAAAATTACTGACAGGTTTATTGTGCATTGTAATCCTTCTCGGAATTTGTGGATGAGTGGCAGGCTCTTGCTGGGTTTCAAGGTTTCTGCTGTACTGTACATATTTTAAAAGTTTTACATATTATGTTTTTTGTACAATAAAACAGTTTTTTTATGCTGAAATACTTTTTTTCGTGTTTATACCTCATTTTTAGTCTTTTTTTCGGTTATCCGTGGTGCCCTTGCCACCTAATTCCGTGGATAATTGGTGCCTTACTGTATTAAGCTTTTTTAAAAATTAAGTTGAAATGTGTTGCTTGATATTAATTTAATATTTGTAAAAATAGAATAGCAGAAGTTTGAGTCCTAAGAATAACAATAATTTCAAATATTTTCAGGGTAGTGTAAAGGGTGTAGTATCCTAATTCTGAAAAAGTACAATTCGATAATAATAATACCTAAAAGTTTTTAGGTAATATATTCAGTCAGTATTAAAAATTATTATTTATCTTTACAGAAGCAATTAACTCTTGAAAGTTGGACAATTAAAGAAAATGATTTGCTAAACCATAAACTTAATATTGTTTTTTATGATTCTCTCCATTTTTGATCTCCAGTAAAAAACTTTTCTCATAAAGAATCAAATTCTGTTTTTTAATAGAAATGAAATATAAATTATTTTGATTTCTTCTGAATTTCCATTTCATTTGCTTGTTCATTTTAAGTTAATCCTAACTATTAACTGAAATATATCTTTAAGAATGTTAAGTTATTATACTAAGTTTGTTTCCTATAGGAAAGCAGTTATTTTCATACTATATTTATTTTATGTTTTTTTGTGCGTGTGGAGGATGGGATCATTTACATACACTATAGCTTAAAACTACCGTATTTATCGGCAAGTACTTTTTTTCCTAAAATTTAGGGCTGAAATTCTACCTGTGTGTTATATGTTATTATAAATAACTATTACAATAATATACTATTATTTTAAATTTTAAGTTTTTTTTTTTCTTTCTCAAACTTCTTAAAATAGGGTGATAATTAGGCTGATAAATATGGTAATTTGTAAATACCACATCAAATCATTGTAGAACTACTATTGAAAAAAGGCTGAAAAAATTTTCTGATAATCTTTATTATGAGGGGGAGGGGGACTTTACTAATTGAAAATGATCTTCATTAAAAATATTTACAATATCTTAATAAATATATAGAATTATTTATAAATAATCACGAACATAATCTTGATAGAAAGAGAAAAAAAATACATGAAAATCATAATGAAGAGCATTCACAAATTACAGTCAAATTCATCAACAGACTTATTCATTCAGATTTTCTATCAGAAAATTTACATAAAAATTTCAAGGGTTTTGTTGTTTCCCAGCTAATTGGCTATATTAGAACAAAAAGAAATAAGATTCATTTCAAAATTGTTAAGTAAACTTAATTAACCCGTTCAGTGTTAAAAAACATGGTGTATATTAATAAGCAGATTTTTTGATAGTGAAAATATTTAAATGAAGTATAGGTAAAATAGTCGCTAAAAGTCTGTAATTAAGATTTACTGGTGTTATATTAGAGCAGCTCATTTTGATATCACTTAATTATGCTAGATTACCAAGAGCAGTTTCTTTTCCAAGCAGAAAGACTTTCAAAGAAGGGACGGAGTTGGACACAAACAGATATGGAGTCTGCCATAGAGGCTGTAAGATCAGGCAAGTTTGGAATCAAAATGGCATCACGCATGTTCAACATTCCTACAATGACGTTGTGGCGTTGGACTCAAAAATATGGAGTAACCAGTGTATTTGTATCTCCAAGGCACAGGCGAAATCAATATTATATGGAAGAGGATAATATTCCTACTGATTTAGAAACACACAATTTAGTGAAAACTGAAACAACTTAGTGCCTTTCCATTTTTAATATATTTACATAAAAAAAATCAATTGGCATTTGTGAAGTTTCGCATGTGCTGAGTCAGCTTTCTTTTGATAAGATTTATTTGTGAAGTAATGCGCTATAAAGTTAGATTTTCTAGTGTATCATGAAATAAAAATATTCTTTTCATCTTTGCTTAATACAGAATTATGTAAAATTGATTCTTGATGTTTTTTTTATTTTTATTTATTTTTGTTTTGTTTTGAATAAAAATTCTCTTTAAAAGAAAGCTGACTCAGCACATGCGAAACTTCACAAATGCCAATTG
>JAFIDM010009631.1:179508156-179526336 GCA_023159025.1 Thereuonema tuberculata
GGGTTTAAATATGTGAATGATAGATTTGAAGATTTTTTTGTTATCTCTTCTCATAAATGTAAAATTACATTAAAACTAAACAACAGTTTCAAAAGTATTTTTTTACTTTCAGTTTTAAAGTAGTGTCTTTTCAGTTTGTGAATAGTGATTGTGAACTTCAGAAGTCTTTCTCATTCAAAGACAATGTTTATTTTCTGAAGTAAAGCATTTTTGTAAATTTTTTTATTTGGGAATGACTTGAGTTGCTAGTTAAAGTTATAAATCTGACCCAAGAGGGGGGGGGGGTAAATATTAGAGTTTAAATATACTTTTTTTTTTTTTAATTGCAGATATTAAGTAATGGATAATTAAGCATGTTTTTATTTTATACTGTTACCAGCTGTACTTCTTGACCAATTGAACATAGTATCACGCTCACTTTACTAAATAAATTCTAGGAATTTTATTTTCAATCTAGTGATAAATTTTCATATTCTACTTAAATTAATAATAAGTTATTTTGAATTTTAAACCTTCTATCAAATATTTACTCATGACAACTTTTCAGAGATTATAGTTTTTGTTAGTTCACAATTTTAAAAAACTTGGTAAAACCTTAATAAAAATATCTGTTCACATACATATATATATATACACACACACAGAGGTTAACTTTCACTGAGTTACCAACTGACCTTATGTTGATTCCACATATCACAATAATGTTATAGTTGAATCATGTTAGTTTTGATAGAGTAATTAAAACTTTTTGGCCTGAAAATGAACCTCACAAGTGATAGTTATCTCAATAATTTAAATCATTTCTGCTAACATTGGACTCAGTTTTCTAACGTTTAGTATTTGATTATTTACAGTTTGTTTATAACAATAAAGTGTAATCATTTCAATGCTGTAAATATTAAAAATATCATTAAATGTCAAAATTTGTTGTGGTAAAATTGTGAGTATTTTTGACATTTGTATAGGCCAGCATGTACAGAATGTTTCATGCTTAAAAGAAATTATCCTAAAGTTTTGAAATCATTAGGTTGTGTTAACAATATGTTAAAATACAAACTTTTGAACTTTAAATTAAATTAAGATAACATGAAAAAAAAAAGGGGGATATAAAGAATGCATAGTTAATTACTTTCACTCCTTTTTTTTTTTTTTTTTCCCATGTTATATGCAGGTTGAACTTTCTATTTAAGACTGCAATAAAATAAATGTCAATATTTGTGAATTTCAAGATTAGTGATTACTATTATAATTTGCTAGTGTATTCTTGCAATTATATATTATAGCAGTTAAAAATTTTATTTTTGTTTTTACCACAAAAACTTCAACAGACAATTTTGTGATGACATTGACTGGCATTTCGAAACCAAATTGAAAACTATCAGTAATAGGGCATATTTCTCAAGAAACGAAAAGCAAGAATATTTGAAGTGAAATTTAAAGAGTTAATATATATTTTGCAATACTTTTTTTTTTTTTTTTTTTTGCATAAATTTTAAGTTTTTTGTCTAAAAATTCATAGTTGACTAACTTGCTGTCATATACAATACTTTTAAAATGTAATAAAAAATTAAGACAAGCCATCTGAAAAAATATTGTGAAATTGGATAAGACAATGTTGAAGTGTTGTTACACTAAGCAGACTTTCTGCATTGCTCTAGTAAGAATTTATATTACATTGAGATTTATTGTAAATTTTCTTCATTGTTGAAGCTAATAAAAATTACACTTAGTTAAAGATATATAAATTTTCTTTTAATTTTTAATAATTCCTTTTTGGCAAATGACAATTTTTTGATTGAAATTAAAATGTATTGGAAAAAAAAAAATTCTGCAAACTTCTTGATAATTAGAAAGAATCAGAGTTAAAGGCTTTTCTGTAAAATAGCTTTACTGACTATTATTGTAATGGAAAATTTGCATATATTTAAATGTATCGTGAACTTATTGTATGTTAATGCCTAGGTAAGAAATCTTTTAAAATGGTAACTTTTTTTTTATTTTGGGGGAGAAAAAAATCCCTTTTTGATGTCTTTTCCCATTTTGCATCAAACCATATATGATGTGAGAAGTTTCTTAACAAGCAAAATAAAAAGGGCATGATAGAATTTCTTCCTTAGTTGACATTTAAAAAAGCCAAACCTTTATTGTTGTCAAAAGATAAAAATGAAAAATTAGGAATAGTTAAAATATAAGCATATTTTCATACAGAACTGCAGATAAAAAGAATTTTCCCTAACTAGAACTAACGTCTTTTTTGGGAATTTAAAAAAACAAAAAACAAAAAAACAATTGACATAATTAAGATTCTTTTGATATTCATTGCAGAATGTGTGAACATTCAACTGATTGGAATATATTAAGAACCTGAAGCTAGCAATTCTTTATATCTAGCTGTATTTCAATATCTTATTTAATTTTTTACTTTTATTATTGTTAGTGTTGCTTTTCATATTCTCAAAATTTTCATTAAATTCTGTTCTTGATATTTTCCTCAACTTTACTGAACAACTGCTGAAAAAAATTCTGTTTACTTATATTATTCATGCTATTATTGTTTTTAATGAAATATTTTTAAGAACTGTTAATGGTACATTGAATTGTGAAAGAAGCACTTGGAACCACTTGGTATGAAAGGTAAAATTTGCTAGAAAGTGGAATAATTCCCTTTTTGCAGAAAGATTTTCAGTTTTTTAATTCAAATGTTTATTGTGAAATAAATATGCAGTGTAGTGGAAGGATTATATATAATTTCGTTTGATATTAACATTTTGGTGTTGTTATTATGTTAACTTAAGTATTCCAGCCACAGTATTAAATTTATTTTGCATTGAGCTGCCTATGCTTAGTCAAAAAAATTTTGTAGTTTTCCTCTCGGTCTTTATTCTTTATATTTTCTGCAGATGTGACATTTGCATTCAGTTTGATTTTGGTACAATTCCAACTCCATCTCACATTTTTGCATTGAGCTTCTTAAGCAGATAACTTTAATCTTTTAATTTTAATTTATACACTATTTCGCCCTTTTTTACTTATTTATTTATTTTTTATTTTTTTTCTGTTTTAAACCTGAAACTTTGAATGCCTTTCTTGTGGCTTGTCTTGTCAGTATTGCTGCTGACACTGTTTCTCTGTTCACTCCCCATTTATATTCCTGCATAGGTCTTCCTTGTGATCTTTGTCATACTGTTATGTTCTTTGTGGTCCATTCTAATTGTAGTTTTCCAATCCCTTCATGAGATGCTTCCATCACTTGAGACCTGCTACAATGTATAATCAAAAGCGTTTCCCTAAAATCTTTTGAGTTTTTCTTTGGTTTTACTTTTTACCTACATCATTACATGTAGTTTTAATCAAATTCCTTTTTGACAGTAATACAAAGTCTTTGTCAAGTCAGTTAACAGGGACAGCTGTACAAATGTTGAAAGACAATTATATTTACACCATTTGGAGGGGGGGGGATCCTGCAATATTGTGTTTTCAATAAACTTAGACTTAAACAGCCTACAATAAAGTTTAATCAAATACTAATATCTCCTACTGTCATCAGTGCACAGATATCTTATGTAGTTGATGTTTAGCTTATTGGTGTAACACCTGTGTTGAATTTACCCACTACAATGACCAAACTTTTTCAGGCAAACCGGTACCTTTTAATAGCTTATTTTCCTGTTAGTCCACATTGCTGAACAAATCCAATTTAAATTATGTATACTCCATTTTACCACCACTTCAGGCTCTTATTTAGAAAATTAAGGTGCTCCTTTCCTTCTTTCACTTCTTTGTCCTGGTCAGTGCTTTCACAATCTTTTGCACATCCATACTCTTTGTCAGCCTTACATGCCTACCAAATATTATTTTAACACTTCATCATCAGTCGGACTCAATGCGTGTTAACTTTTCAATGCAGATCCAGTGGTTTATAAATGATTTGACTTTGTGTATGTGCTCATCTTATCAATTAATTTAGGTTTCTAATTTGTTTTTGTTTAGCATCTAATAATAGGCAACTTTCTAAGACTTTAGTTACTGAAAGTTATTGTTGAGTGTAAGCTGACTCCTTTGTCTCTGCATCTTCTGAACTTTGTATCTCCAACTGTGATCACACTGCTCTCCTCGTTTCGTGCATTGTTACAGCCAAGCGTTTTTGATCCATAATTGATATGTAATAACTTCTTTGATGAAATGATAGATAAAAGCATCTATTTTCATCAATAACTGATTCATCCATCCCATTTGAGATTATCTCTCCAACATTTTGAACATCTTGTTAAGATGTTTCAGAAGTCACACTTCTCGTTCATGGAGGAGTATATTCAGCTCGTTCCAGCTCATCCCACAAATTTTTAATCGGGCTGAGATACGGGGACTGAGAGGGCCACTGCAGCAAGGAAAAAGTCATCGTCATGTTCCTCAAACCATCCCATAGTGATGCGGGCTTTGTGCACTGGTGCATTATCCTACTGGAAGTAGCCATCTGCATGAGAATAAACTGTTAACATGTACAGTTGCACTTGGTCAGCTACGATGCTTAGGTATGCTCTAGCATCCTGACTTGCCTCCAGAGGTATCAATGGACCAAGCGTGTGCCAGGAAAACATCCCCGACACCATGATACGGCCCCCACCAGCTTGAAGAGTTATTGTGAGACTTAGCATTTGTGTGCACAGCACGGATGGATCTAATGAAGTGGCCAGACAGTGTATATTGTTCTGCAACAACTGAAAATTCAAACATAATACTTGTACATTGACCGGAGGCACTGTTGACCATCTTGTGTCTGGTGTATACTTTTTTTCTATACCTTCCCTTTGTTTCTTCCCATCAACAAAACATTTAACTGCTATGTTTAAGTTTCTTCTCTGACATTACTTTGTCCTTCACATTTATGATCATTCCAGTAAAGCAAAGTTGATATGCATGAATCTTCATCTGTTTACTTCCATACTGCATGCGACAGACTACCTTGTTTTACCCTTAGTTTCCAGTTAGGCTGCAGTGAGAAGGAACATTTCTCTCACATCAGAATGTGTGTAAAATCATTTACAAAGAGATACTTTGATTTCATCCCTTCTAATTGCCTTTTCCACAGTAGATAAACCTTAGCTTTAAAACTCCTTTTGTAGCTTAACCTTATTATGGCCATTGAGACCAACATTTTCAGTTCATTAGAACTTAACAACTAGCTATTGCTTCTGTTGCTTATTTCATCTGAAATAAGCTTAATCTGTCAACCGGCTTTCAGATGAACTGAATCTTGTATCATTCTTCCTGCAAGCTTCTTCTTTCATTCATATCTTTGATCCTTATGGAGCTTCGACAATGGTTTATGTTTCCTGTTTGATAAATATGATCCTATTTATTTGATACTATTCTGATTAAGTTTTTAAGGTTTGGGATATCTCAGTTTTAGTCATTTGAATGTTTTGTAAGGTACATTGAGACATTATAAAGCCACAGAATAAATCTCAAATAAGACACAATATTTCCAGTAAAAATATTATTTATTGTTACCACAACATTATACTTGTGTAATAACAAATTATAACTCATAATTGGACATGGTTAAAAACAGAAAATGTTTTGCGATATTGTTAATTTTACCATGTCCACAAATTATAAAGCCATTTATTCTAATATCCAATAAAGTTACCACTTTCTGAATAACTTTAAAAACACAGTTAGGCATTGATTGTACGAGGTTTTGGAGATAAATTTTGTCTAAATTTTCCCATTCCTGAACAATGCTTTCTTTTAAAGTATCTATATTGTTGAACTGCCTTCCACCAGCATACACAGCATGGGATAAGCAGCCCCAAACATTCTCTATTGGGTTAAAGTCAGGCCAGTCCATCACATGCAAACCATTGTTAACACTTTGTGGTTGTACCCTTTGCTCCCCTGCTTTTCCCCACTGGCCGTGCTATTTTCAAACAGAAGTATAATTGGAAAAGAACTTTAAATCAGTGATAAAGAGCTAATCTTTGTCTTCAAAATTGTATATTAGATTTTATTGTAGGTATTATAATAAACAAGAAATTAGTTACAAAGAAGGGAAACATTGAGGTGGAAAAAGAAGTTTTACACTATCTGTCTATTAAGAAAAAAATTTCAGAATATGACAAAACAGAAAAGAAAAAAAATTACTAAACAACATAAAATTACATTTTATATTGTTATAATTATATTTAAAATGATACAAAAATTGAGCCATTTCGAAATGCTTTGAAAAAACTAAACACAGGCTTCTTGAAACACATGGCAGCATATCGCTACATTTCCATGACTAGTCGGGATTTCATGATATATTGACAGGAAATGTCATCTATTGGTGGATTTTTTAACTACAATAGTATACAGTAGAACTCTAATTATCCGAATCAATTGGGACCGGACCCCATTCGGATAATTGGATTTTTCCGAAAAAAGGATCTATTTTAATTAATTACTGTATGTATGTTGTAAATGGAAGAAGAAAAATATTTTTAAAGAGAAAGAGCTTTTAATTAATTAAATGAAAAGGCAACACTTTTACATGTTAAGCATAGTTACAAGTGCTGTACATTAGTAAAGTTTGTACGTACCGTACTGTAAATGAAAGTCATTGCTTGCTGAACAATAGCACGCGTAGACAGAATCATTATTTTGCAAATCGCAGTACGTTTCCGTCTTAATTTTTTTTTCTTCTGAAATTCTGAAAGCGATTCGGATAGTCGGAGTTCGGATAATTGGAGTTCTACTGTACATACATTCGTGCTGGGTCGGCGCCCGCATAAACGCCTTCAAAAGGGGAAACAAAGCAATGGGAAAGTCATGCTCGGAGATTTGCCGAGCAATGTAAGTTTAGGAAATCTATAGCCTCCCATAGAACCTACTGGCAAAGATCCCAAAGTATTAAGGAACCACTCATAGGTCAGTGTGGCCTTATGCACTGGAGCATTGTCCTGCTGAAATTTGAAGAAAAGCCCACACATACTCTCAGCAAATGGCAAAAGATACTCCTGTAGCATCTTCTGATATTTTATAGCATTCATCCTCCCTGTTATAAATGCTAGATTATCCTTGAATGCTAGCCTAAGGCTCCCTATACCATTATACTTCCACACTGATGTTTTGAGTACATATCTTCTTTGCGAATATCGTGCCAGTGAAGCTGCCATCCATCTGGATCATCCATATTAAATTTCTTTTCATCACTCCATATTACTCTTTTGCACTCCTCCTTCCAGGATATTTTTTTCTTTTTTGTCCAGAGAAGCCTTTTCTTAGTGTGGCTTTGCTTCAGAGAAGGTTGAGACTTCTTCCTCTTGAATATGAGGTGTCGTGACTCATAATGATGTTATGAACAGTTGATTTTGACACAGGGATGTCAGGATGTCTGGCTACAGCTCTGATGGATGTATTATTTTCAATAACTTCATGAATAATGACTTTTCGCATGTGATATAAGTTTCGGTGACCTGTCCCTCGATTTTTTTTATCCCATACTTATCACCAATATTAAAATAACAAATAGTAAGAGACTGTCTCAATGCCTTTGCAATTCACCTAGCAGATTGACTAGAATCAAATAGAGCAGGTACTTGTTCGTTTTCAAAGTCTTAAGTGGTTTACCTCATGGCATTGTTTAAAGTAAAAGATAAGAAACTTCGCTAATAATTTACAACTAATTATTTGTTAACCTCAGCCATTTGGCAGTTCCTGTAGTGCCATCTCTTGCCGGATTTTATAATTAACAGCATTTTGGATAGTGGATTTATTATTATTAGATACTATCAGTGTTGTTTTAATTCATACAATTTATTTAAATGAAATAATTGTACCCATTTCATTAGTTTAGTGTTAAAAGAGCATTTCAGTATATATATATATATATATATATATATATATATATATATATAATATATATATATATATATATATAATTTCTTTTTGTGATTATTCAGTGTGATTCATCTCATATTACTAGTTGGCTTTATAATTTCTGGATGCACCTTATCACAATGGACAAATTATTTATGATTATTGCTAGTCACATTTGCTCCTTTATATATTCAGAAATATATATATATATTTCTCAAGGTCCCACTGCTGATAAGCTATCATCCTTGTTTCAATGGTGTTGTTGCATTATCATCTTGCATGTTATTCCACTGCTACTCCTTCATATTTCCCTTTTTTATTGTGCTAATGTGTATTGATTTAACACTAATTTCCTTGTCTGTCCTTTCTCATATTTTGTCTACATGAAATGTTACTAATTGAATGATAATTCAGAAACATTGAGTTTAGCTAATAAAAATCAGTATTTCTACAACATTTCATCTGCACCTCTTTTTGTCTACCTATCCTTTAAATTTACACTATTGCCATAATATATGATTGAAGTGTGCATTTGTCAACAGGGTGCTTGCTAACCCACTAACAATCTATAGTGTTTGATTTAAGAGAGCATAAAAATGGAAGCTTGAACTTAGTATAGTCAGCTCAGTGAAAAATTTTCTTCTGTTTATGGAATATTGTACACAAAAGCACTGTTATTTATTAATTAAAAGTAATATTTCTGGCAGATAATTTCATCTGTGTCAGTTTCAGTAACCATAAATTTTTATTTTTAATATTTTTTTTTGTCATTCATAATTGAAAATGTAGATTTTAAAAAGGGTTGTGATAAGTATTTATTTCATTGATAACATTTTGATGAATTTTAAGGTTTACATTATAAAAATAAGTTTGGAAAATATACATGAATTATTATTTTTTTGGTGGAGTTGCCATAATGTTTCTATACTATGCGTAAATATGTTAATTAAGAATTCTATTTGTAATACTATATTGAAAACAAAAATAATGTACTCCCTAGAAGAAACTCACTGTTTCAGTAAATTTGTTGCATTTTCTTTGCAACAGATATGCGGAGGAAAAAACGGTGGACAGAGGCCCAAATGCAAATGGCGATAGAGGCTGTCCGCTCAGGACAGATGTCCATCAAGTTTGCAGCTCGGATGTATGGCATCCCCACCATGACTGTTTGGACTAGGACCCAAAAGCTTGGCATTATGAGCTCCTTTAGAACAAACTTTAATATTATGACTAGTCACTCCAGAGCTGAACATACTGAAGAGAAATACAAAGTTTCCAGTTAACTCTTGTAGGTGAAATTTATTACACCATCTTGACTCTTGAAAAATATTGTTGTATTTAAATTGATGTAATTCCTTGAGTTGTTTATTTTATATATATATATATATTAAAAAAATACAACTAAAAAAAGTATTTAAGTCATTACCACCTTCATTGATAAATTGGCATTCAAATAAGCTTTAGCCTTCTACCAAAACAGTTTTCTGATTTGGTTTAATTTGCTTAATAAAGAAATGACCAGTTTAGCAGTTACTTGGGTGTTTGTTCAACAGGAAGTAATAGCAAATATGATGCAAAAAGCAAATTATGTGCAGAATTTCAATTAAATTTTAATTACATAGGTTAAATTTACTTTGAGATGATTTGATTGGTCATTTTGTTTTTGGATGATTTTTCCTACAATAATTTTATAGCAGAATTTTGTTCAGTTGTTACAAATCTTTCTTTGTGCTTATATTTATTTCATGGTACAACATTATTATTATTATATTAGAAAATAAAATAAATATTAGGACAATTTTCAACTTGGTTGTTACTCTACCTCATATAGATGATACAATTACAGGGCTTTCTTGTTTCACAAAGCATTAAGATTAAGAGGACCTGGGAGTCTAGTTTTAAGATAATTAAAATATCTTGGAGTATAGTTTAGTCATAGTGGATTTTAGAATTTCTAAATTGGTATAAAATAATAGGTTTTATTTTTTATTTCAATTGATAAGAAATGTGATACATTGTTCTTAATGAATAAAATTTGAAAGTGAAAATAAGTGAGGTTTTTAAAAATAACAATCAGATTGCTCTGCATGTCAAATACTCCTTTATTACTGTTGATATAGATTAGAATAGTACTGTATACAATTTAATTTGGATAATGTAAATGCAGATCTACACAGACTAAAATACACTTGTATGATTATAAAGTGAAATTACCACAGAAAACAGTTTTTGTCAGTCTGTCTAGATTTTCAATTAATGTATAATAATTATAATTTTGAATATTATAGTAAACTCTGAAAGGAGTAATTGTTTCATAATGATTTACAGTTTCTGTAATGAATGGCTCTTGGGATTTTAACTTGGTAAGCAATCTCCACAATGTAGTCCTTGAAATTAAGTGGAAATAAAATACACATGCATGCATACACAATTGAAACACTCAGTTGTCAGTAGTATTCTTTTTATTAGGAAAGATTTCGACATTCTTGGTACAGATTTTGTAATTTAATATTTTGTTTTTAACAATTTCTGACTTGAAACATGCATACATTTACATGCTAACAACGTGAAAAATATTTCCTTCATTTTGTATGATACTGTATATTTACTGATATATTTTAGCTACAAATATTACAACATCAAACAGTAAAAATTTAGTACAACATCTTTTTCTTTTTGATCAATTGATCTAGCTTGCTATCGCAATCAATATTTTTAAAAAATTTAGTTGCATTTTGATGATTACTATATTGCCTCTTGTTTGATAAAAAGAGATATGAGGTGGGGGACCAAAAAAGAAATTTAGCATAGTAATTCATGTTTTGCTTTCCATAGTAATTCATGGTTGTTGAAACTTGAGAGAAGGTAACAATTTTTTTTTTTTTTTTTCTGTACATCTGCAGCTGGAAATTAAAGGAATGGGAGAAAACCTAACATATAACTGTTAATTTCCAGAAGATCACTGTATATTTATTTTCATACTGATTATTTGGGATACCACTCTTTTTAAATGATTTTTATTTATTTGGTCTAAATAAGAAAGAAATCATATATTTCCATCTCAACGGGTTGTTGAATTAAAATTTTAGTTGATAATGAAAGCTATTTCAAGAATGGTGTATTGAGCTTGAAGCTTTTTTTTTTTTTTTTTTTTAATTGATAAGAATATCTGCTCTCTATGACCGTAGAGAATTAAAGACAGCGCCCTCTCTCTTTTTTAGGTTTGTGGGTTTTCGATTATGTTGGCATTCCTTATATATATATATATATATATTTAATAATTTGGTAATTGTATGAGAGCATGGTGGCTTTGCTTGACGAGATGTTTTTTTCAGACATTTTTAATGAGATGAAAATTTTAGAGATGATAGTGGTGAAGATCTATTTTGCTGAGTTGCTTGAAGCATGAAATCAGTTGGTAATGTGAATGTGCAGTCAATTACGAAAGTATATTTTGAGTGTAGAACCATTATGATTCTACTTCAATTTTAAATAGTATTAATTCAAGTATCAGTCCGTACTTCATACTTACAGTTGAAAAGCAGTTGCCACTGAATGGACATTTGATGCTCATGAATTCTAACTTCAATGAAAACTATATTTGAACTGTGCTTTTTCAATTTCATTAAATTTATCTTTATCATAGTATGAAATTGTTTTTGAAATGATTTTCGTAGGTTCACTTTGGGAAGAGAAAAAATCCAATTAAAATAAGTCAAACGAAAACGGAACTTAAAATGAAAGATATTAGTATCTTATAATTTTAAGAAAATATAGAATTATTAGCATTTAATTAATTTTACTGCTACAAATAATATCAGATTGAAGTCAAATGGGAGATTATTTTATTGTCTTTATTTAGTATTGGGAATACTTGAAGTGTGACTAATTGCATTTGTCAAATAAAAACTGTCGCATACTTACAATATTATTTAACATAATTTGAAATTTAAAAAAAAAAAAAAAAAAAAAGTTTAAAAACATGCCTCTAACGTTGCTGTATTCTTGAACATAATTTAAAGGTTGTTATCTATACCATTGAGAGAACGATTTGCTTGAAGCTAGAGCACACAGGAATAACATGAAAAAACTCCAACAACAACAACTGGGGGAGGGGGCACATTTCACTCTTCTATGGTAGTTTGTCTTGATTGTAAATTGAAAAAAATCCCAAGGCAGTAAATATACTAGCTTAGTAGTCTTTATCACTAACTTAAATATTGACATTAGTTTTTGTCATTGAAGTCCTATTAACAGTTGGGATATTGATTGTTTTTACTTTGTCAAAATTCTTACAATAAAGCAGTAATGAAAATATGAATTTAGTGTGCGCTCATTTCCAAATCTTTATAGACTTTTCAACAATGAAGGTTTTTTAAAATTCATATGTAAATATAGTTGGTTATTGAAATATTTGATATCTTTAATTTGAAGTAACATTCTGTTTACATATAAATAAGGTCAAACTGTTATTTAGATTGAAAAAATGGTAGTAATTTTTTTGATACGTTAAATAAGTTCTTAATTTTCATGTTTTAGATCTGGCATCTGTTTTGTGGTACTCAGTGGCACATGAAAGGAGACTTATCTGTGAGCATTATTTAAATGCTCAAATTACTCACTTACCTTTGAAACATTTGTATTGGAAATATTGAACAATTCTTTACAATTTACCTTGCTCTTTTATGTTAATCAATTAAAATCATTACACTATTCATTACCAGTTAAAGCTATTATTAACTGTGCCTTGGATTTTTAGATTAATGATTCCAAATCGTAACAGATGTTAGTTTTTAAATTAAAATGTCCCTAGTTTTAAAAATTATATTTCTAAACATTATTACCAGTATGTGCTCCAACAAATATGGCTATCCCTAATTCCATAATTTTTAGTATTTGTTGGTAAAAGTTGTTTTTTCAGTAACTTTTCAGTTTCATTAAGAAATATTAGCTTCAAATTCATAAGGAAAATATCCCACAATTTTCAGTTATTAAAAAAAAAAAAAAAAATAATAATAATAATTGGTGCTTGCCAAAAGACCAAATTCCAACCACTTGGTCTTAATTATGGCTGCCATAGCCTCTTGATACTGATCACATCAGTTGAGTTTTTACTCTATAACAAACACACAGGATATGAAATTATCAGTAATACTATTATTGTTATTTACAAGCTTGTTGTAAAAATAATAATAATACAAATTATTTCATATATTATTTTAACAAATGAAAAGTAAACTAACAACTGTGAAAGTTAAAGTGAAATGATTAAGAGATTAAGTTTTCAGTTGTTAATTTCCATAGGTAAAGAAAAAGTTATGGCATTTAATAATACCTTTATCAGCGTAAAAGTATAACATGAACAAAAAACTGGGACAGTTTCTGACTTCCTCTCTACAACAGAGACAAAAAGACAGGATTTCTAGCAGTTGTTTATTTATTTAAAAGTTATAAATGGGAATAAAATTGCACATCTAAAGTAAATTGTCATCTTCATTCTTTAGCAGAGTAGCATGTTCCAGACCAATCCATCTTTTCATAGGGTGCTCTCTCCTCCTCCTCCCTTTTGAAATGTTTTTTTTTTTTTTTTTTTTTAAAAAGATACTATTTCTCTGCATTTTTGATACATGGTCTGTATTTCTGAAGTTCATCTTCTATTTTACAAATGATTTGATCATCACCATAAAGCATGGTATCAATTCTTATATTTCTAGTTATTTGAAAAATATTTGTATTTATTTATTACCGTATTGTCAGGCGTATAAGACGACCCCCAATTTTTCCAATTAAAGTATAGAGTTTGGGATATACTTGCTGTATAAGACTACCCCTCTTCCAACGCAAACCAAATAAAAATTAAAAAAAACATCAGATTTGATTTCAATATGGTAATTTTAATATCTTATGACATGCAGATACTTATCAGGAAAACTGTCACATATATATAACGCTGTTTGTCATCAAACATGTAAACATAAAACAGTGAAAGTGGATTAAACTTTTCCTTTAAAAGCGATGTACCTTACCGGCGATTGACTGGTTGTTGTATACAACGCCTGCTTGGATTGGTCAGCTCTCCCTGTCTCCAAGTAACTGTAGCTTTGTTTATTCTGGTGCGTTATTTTAATGCTACATTTTTTTAGAATTTCACTAAAATCATAGTATTTCTTAACTGTAGCCTTTTATTCTGTCCCCGCTCAATCTCTTTTTTCCATACCCCAGGCGTCCCGGACGCCTGGAGCTTGCTCAGCCCTTCACATTGGGACCGCGTTAAGTCACTTCTTTCCACGAATCCTGGTGAGTGGATTTTCTTCTACCGTACTTGTACAGCGCCGTCCTTGCTGCTTTCATACAGTTGCCGCAGACGGCGGGGATGTGGCCTCGGCCGTTTTTGAACTTCCCCCCGGCATATGCGGAGACCGCAGATTCTCCAGTTCGGCTCGGAAGTTTCAGCACCCGGCGTATAAGATGACCCCCGACTTTTGAGAAGATTTTCCTGGTTTAAAAAGTCGTCTTATACGCCGGACAATACGGTACTTTATTATTTTATATACAAATATAAATTATTTATTAATGGAGATTCTTGATTTACTTCTCTACTGATTGGTTTTCATTCTGAAACAATGTCGTTATATTTCACTGTTAATTCATTGTAATGATTAAGACTTATAATTGCTTGATATAATTAGGTTGGAGTTGACTCTTAAAATTTCCTTCATTTTATTTCTTGATATTTTATCGAAAGCTTTGGTATAATTGTTGAAGGCAGCAACGTTGTATTCTGTTTTTCAGTAAGTATTTTATGTGTGAAAGCCAGATCAATGTACGATCTTCCTTTACGAAATCTGGTTTGTTTGTTTTTTTGTTTTTTTTTTTCCTCCTTTTAATTGAGGATCTAAAAGTGAAACTAGTTCATTAAAATTTTTGAATATATTTTATAACCAGTGTTCAGAAGGTTGATGCCACGGTAGATGCAATCTATTTTTATTTCCTTTTTTTGAAGATGGGAATTACTAAAGCTTTAATTCCAGCTTTTGAGCAAGTTTTCAGAAAATATCTTATTTTTAAAATTTAGAAATCTGAAGGTAAACTCTGACTCTGCAAAGTTGATAAACTCTAGATTAATATTATCTTCAATTGGTGATTTGCCCATTTTACTTTGATCAAGGTATTGTTGTGATTCATTAATGGTAAGAATTTCTAAACTATTACCATGGACATGGGGAGACAAAAATCTCTTCTTAATTGATGGATTCACTGTATAATTTCTGGACGTAATCTTGCCATTTTAGTAGTGTTTATATTGGGCTTTCTTTTAAATCTTAAAATTATTTACAAAAATCTTTTTTAAAAAATTTACAAGTATTAGGTTGTAATATACAATAGCTTTCTAATTTTGAAATGAAATTTTCTGGTTTTGCTTTTTCTCCCTACTTGCTTTCTTTGCAATTGCCTTTTTCAAATGCAATGTAAGTGCCAATAGTTTTTAGAATTTAGCCCATTTTTAAAGCTTTTTTGAAATCTTCAATTGTTTGTTTGATTTTGATTTTATCATCCCACTGTCTTAATCTCTTAACCTCTTTGCTTTATCCATTTTTTTTTCTTTATACCTCATCTTTCTTTTGCAATATTTTCTATTATGGTTTTAAGATTTGACCTTTCTTCATTTGACTGACTTAATTTTTTCCATCCTGACTTAGTTTATTACAATATAAATATTTAATGCTTCTCTGAAGAAGGCAATGTTATTGTTATTATTGTCTTTTAGTCTTCTTGGATTTTTCATTTGATCTTCCCAACTAACAAGCAATGGTTTGACTCAATTTCGGGTCTTCTCAGGTCACATTTATGTTGATAATTATTTCACATGGGCAGTTATATTTTTTGTATTTTTAGATTTCCACATGAATCTTTTAATATCTTTGTCATTAAAATAGGTGTGTGTTATTTTATAGTTGCTGTATAAAGTAAAATTTCTTAGTCTTCTACCATTATTGTTGTAAGTAGGTTCACTGTGATTAGGTTTATAAAGGGAAGGATGTTGGGAGAGATAATATCTTTGGAGTTTGATCATGACGTACACTCCTTACATCTAGGATGAATTGAAATGATTATAGTTTTAAAAATTGAACCTTAGCCTCTCCTTAGACTGCTCATTCATGACATAGTCACAACATTCATAATGTGTCCCTGTTTCCACAAAAGATGATGGATATAGACTGAGAAACCACAGAATATATCTGTAGGAGGGCAGCTCCTCATGCCAGCTTGATGACCTTAAGGTGGCATCCCACCATCAAGCTTGACTGCAGACTGCCAGTTATCTTCTCAGTTGAAAAATCTCTTTCTAAACCAACTTAAAATGATGCAACAAAATGAATTATAAATAGATATCAATCGTAAGGCACAAAGACACAAAATGAATTATATATAACAAAAACTAGAAAGTAGTCAGACAGCTAACAATGTCAAGTCATTTCAGGCAAATAGTAGATGAAAAGTAGAAACTGGACTAACATCAAACAAAATGACAAGTTCAGTATATTTTTTTTCAGCCTGCTTTACTTGGAAAGTAGGGCTAATAAAATGTGTGTATTACTTTCATTCATTCATAGTTCTCTGTCAAAGGCAGGTCCTTCACTGCAAACCCAGCATTCTCCAATCTTTCCTAATTTCTGCCTTCCTCTTCGTCTCCACATAAGAGCCATTTACCATAATTTTGTCTATCATCTGAAATCTTCAATGCATTAAAAACAGCACATTGTATGTTGAACAATTCACATTAACTCATTTAGTAATTCTGTTCTCTTGAAAATGATTAAAATTAATTGGATTTAGTCAATTTAAGTAGGTAATACTTAAGGTAATTTAAACTAATTATTTTTTTTTTAAAAAGGAAATTTGTAATACTTTCTTTTGGCAGATATTTTATAATTTAATTTTAAACAGAGACTTCTCAGTTGTATTGTTTTCATAATTTTTCAATTGGCTGTTTCTGTCCTAAGCTCTGTTAAATATATCTGTCATAAATTATGGTTAATTTCTAAAGGGTTGTTTTAAAGTTTAAACAGCATGTTCAGTTCAATAAAAACACACACAAACTATATCTTACTACTACAACTTGGCTATATTTCGTCTTTTTTTATACAAAGACTTCTTCAGGCCATAACTAAATTTTTAGGAGTGGAGAATCATCTCTCCGTTTTCCTAATTACAGAACATCAAATAAATACAAAACAAGAATTAATCTAAATAACAAAACAGCATGATTTATCACGAACTTAATTTTCAACGAGCCTAATTCATTGTTCAAAATTTTTCTTAAACTTGAACAATTTATTTTTCTTTTTTAAAGTCTTTTAATATTTTCCAAATGAAAAAATTTAAAGTCTTTATTGAATTTTTGGCGTTTTTAAGAGGATATAAGCATTTTCAGTTGTTTGTAATTTAAGAATATTTAGCCTTCTCATACCTTAATCCAGACTGGTCCAACTTTTATTATTTTTTTTTTTTTTTTCAATTGATCAAAGAATATCTTTTTGTAAACAGAACTTCCTTATAAATTATGATAGCTGATGGCAATTTTTAAGTTTTTTTTTTTTTTTTTTTTTTTTCCTACACAATTAGTGCTTTTGACTTGGAATGCTATTAAAAGAAAATTTTCATTATTGACCTAAGTAATAAATTACTTTGCTGTGGTGACTGGCATTATCTGGAACTAGTAAATTTTGTGTTCCTATAAACTCAAATAGTATATAAAACACACATACTACTGCAATATATATCTTCTGTTTACCAAGATAGTAAATTGCTTTTATATGGTGTTAAATGTTTTATCTTTGCTTTCATACACTGTTGGTAATTTTGTTAAGTAAGCTAAGCTATTAAGGGCACTTAAATATTCAGTTATGAACCAAAAATCTTATTTTTATTGATTGGGACTATTTAATTAGCATTGACTTTTCTTTGAACTAAAGCTTGCAGTTACTCTTTGTTAGCGAGCAATAAGGTATTTTGCTATTTTTTAAAAGTAAGTTTAATTGTTAAGAATAAATGAGTTGAGATATTTGGTTGTCTTCACATATGAAAGCTATTATTCTTTCAAATATTGGTCAGTTTTATATAGTACAGTAGTATACTCATACAAATTAT
Source organism: Thereuonema tuberculata (assembly GCA_023159025.1). Lineage (NCBI taxonomy): Eukaryota > Metazoa > Arthropoda > Chilopoda > Scutigeromorpha > Scutigeridae > Thereuonema > Thereuonema tuberculata. Next base: position 179,526,169 of record JAFIDM010009631.1, read on the forward strand.
CAACTATATCAGTGGATACGTAATGAAGAAAATATAGAAAGTATTTTTTTTTAACAATTCTTTATTTAAAAACTATACCTTAACGTTGTTTCTATTATTTATTTATTTATTTTATATACAAACACACACACACACACACACACACACACACACACACACACACACACA
>JAFIDM010009631.1:179526346-179540556 GCA_023159025.1 Thereuonema tuberculata
ACACACACACACACACACACACACACACACACACACACACACACACACAGAATGTGGATTAGCTAAATGATCACATCAAAAAATTACAGTATATACTTTCAGTGCACTGGTTGTTACGGTTTTACTGGTGTGTGTGTGTGTGTGTGTGTGTTTTAATCATACTTCAAAAAGACAATAATATACCTTACGTACAATAATTTAATTGTAGGCCAAAATACACTTTGTTTCAATTAAACTAGCTAGCTTCATGTAGATTATCTGCATTATTTGATAAACTGAACCAACATTGGTCCTTCATAGTTAAGATAAACGATTTTCTACTTCATATCAATAAAAACTGGTGTTTTTTTTCTTGGGGATTGGGGGATGCATAAAAGAAAATTTTAAACTTGCTCCAAAATGTTTGTGGTTGTAGATAATGGAAATTGAATAGTTAAAAATAATGAACATTTTAGTGCTCTTGATTTAAATATTTTTCTGTTGTAGTTGTCCTTATTCAGATTTGAAGCCATTTTTTAAAAATGTTAGTATCAGATCAATCTTATCACAAAACAGAACTTAAAGCAATACACAATAAATTATTTGCAATATCAAAACATTCACCACCAGACTTGAATGATTGAAGTGGATACAGACAATATCAAATTGCATTATAGGTGAATGTAAGTAAAGAGAACCACAGGGCATCTTGTGATCTGGTAGTTCACTTAATTAAATGAATTCATTGATAGTTTAGTAAAAATTTTGATAAAAGCAGAAATGAATTACGGTTTTATTTTATTTTTAGAAGATTTTTTTTTTTTTTTTTCAAATGATAGAAAACAATTTGTTTTGTGAGAAGTAGGAATTAATCAAAAAGAAGGAGAAACAAAACAAAACTTGCCATTTTTAAAAATTTACAGAACAACAATGTGAATTTCGAGGTTAGTTCAAGATGTTTCATAACCTTCTTTCTCTTAATAAATGAAGAGTAGGTTCTTACTGAAGAGAAGATTTAAGTATATCTGAATATATCTTGCGATCAGATCAGTGTGTTGAAATTTTGGAGCATTGACTAGATCACATTGCCAGTGCTGGTTAGTTATTTCCTGAACTTTTAGAGGCCAATTTTATGAGAAAGTAATTGTTAGTCTTTAATTGAATGGAAGTTTTCCTTCTACTTTCTGTTAACTGAAAGCTGTTGACATCATATCTTAATCGGCAACAAAATGATGTAAGTATACAGAAACTACTGAATGCTGAATTGGAAAAAAAAAATGTTAATGAGCCTGAAAAGTCATTAATTTTTATTCTAAATTTCCAACTTGAATGGGGATTAATTTATCTATTATATAAGGTTATTATGTATCAAAGTTGGAGAATGTTGAAAATAATTTATAATTACCATGATATCATATATCTTCACTTTAGAAGCATTTTAACCAGCATTTCATCTATTTATTTATTTATTGGTTCTTGCAAACCAGCGTGCAGACATGAACTTAAATTATCTATTGCCAGAGACAGTTTTTAAGTTGTGTTGTAGGCAAGCATGGATTTGAATGATCCCTTTCAAGTAAGTTGATGTAGAAACACCTTCTATATCATCACCAACCAATTAAATAAATAGATATTCTTCTGATTAACTGGTGGGAGAGGTGAGAGGAATGCTGGAAGCTTGAGACCCCAGGCAAAAACCTCAAGCTCCTCTCAAAGTAAAACTGCTTTGATTATTACAAAAACAAAACTTAACACATTTCAGACAATTGAGGAAATTTGTAGTGATAGTCAGTTTACTTGTTTAACTTTTAAAAGATAATTCCACTTTTTCTTCAAAATTTATTGAGAAAATAAATAATTTTTTACTAATTGAGACACAGGACTAAAATTATTGATTTTTGCTTAAATCGTAGAAAAGAGCTTCATAGTATATTTCAGTTCTGTTTATTGGGTGCATTTTTTTATTATATAAGTGTTATGTAGATGATGCAACAGTAAATTCTTAAAAAAAATTGGATCCAATTATTTATATATAGGTATTTTTTTTTGTGTGTGTGTATGCTTTTTTTGAAATGAGATTCTTTGAGGCTTCCATTATTTTAGCTTCATGTGAGTGGGGAAGGGGCAATAAATATCTATTCTCAATATATATTATCACAATGTGTATAGAAATTGTGTCAAAAAATTTATAAAATAAAAATTCATTCTGATACTTCATTTGGGCAAGTGTGGTCAGGATTTCAAACAACTATAAACTTATATGATAGTTTTTAATTGTTGTTTAACAAAATCTTAAATACTGTTTTTATTTATCAAAAATTTGAAGATTGGTGTACAAAATAGACAAAACTAGGTTTTATTTTTTAATTGATGTTACTAATTGGAGGCCTATTTTGATTGAAGTAACTATTAGGATGACAATTTTGTTTTAATTACTTAATAGATATAATTTGAATTTTATTTTAAAAAAATTAAATCATATCCTTTATGCAGACATAAAAAAAAATAATATTGCATAAATAAAAATGAAAACTATATAAATTTTGTTCAGGAAAAGTGGTGTGGTTTTTGGAGCTGTTGGGTTATTTTTGAATCACAGCCAGATGGGGCAGCCTGTTCATCAAGCAGCTCCCATGCAGAATATATGTCTAGATAAAATAAAAAAAAAATTGGCATTTCTTTTTTTTTTTTTTTTCTTTTCTTTAATCTAAAAAAAATATTTTTTTAAATATTAGTTACTTAAAATTGAAGCTGAGGAAAGTAGGAGAGAAGTTGCAGTTTATGTCTGTGTTTATTTCAGTGTTAATTGTATTGTAATATTTCAGAATAGATAAATAAATCATGAGGAACTTGACATAAAAAGCTTCCCCGTTTCTTTGTAACTTAGTTATGTTTTTTTGTTAGGTTATTTCACTTACTCAGCACACATTTCTCCTCGTCGCAGTCGCAAAGCAATGAAGTATAAAGCATGGAGCCTTAATGATATGATGAGAGCCATGGAATGTGTCATGGTTGGACAGTTATCTGTACCATTGGCAGCAAGGCGCTTCAAGGTGCCGGAATCCACCCTACAGTATCGTGTGGACTGTATGAGAGGAAAGAATTACCGCAAATGTAGAGTGGCTGTGTACCTTACCAGGGATGAAGAACGAACTGTGATACAAGAGATTCATTCAAGTTTTGACCAAGGTTTGGCTTTGAATGAAGAGCAGGTGATTCAACTTGCTATGTCAATAGTAAGAAGAACTAGTGATGATAGAGCTGATAAGTTGGTCAATGATGAATTGTTTAAGCAGAGATGGTATAAAAGTTTCTGTAGAAAACACCCTGATCTTCCTATTGCATGGTGTAGTACAAGTGATGACTAACATATTTGGCCTTAATTAATTCAAAGCAAGACCATAGTATTTTAAATATGTATATCTATATAGAACAGTGTTCCCAGATAATCCCTTAGCCTTTTAGATATCTTGCAGTGACGAATATTATTGTTTATTTTTTAGAACTTTTCTCCAACCTGAAACCTGTTTCTATAACACAGTACACACTAACATAGTTTGTTAAAATAACATTTAAGATTTATTGGAAAGTTTTGAAGTATTGCATATATTTTATTGAAATTGTTTTTTTCTCCCAAACTAAATTACCATTATCTAAAATTTTCTGGGGGAAAAAAAATGTGTAATTAGAAATAAATTTTCTTTACAGTAAGCAAAGTTTCAAATCGGTTTTCGTATTCCTGCTTAGTGAATGCATTTTTCTTTATGAGTTGACACAACATATGCAACTATATCATTATGTTGATCAGTTTTATTTTTCCTTAGAAATTTGTGTAATTTATACTGATAGCTGCATTTGATGCCATATTTTTATCAATATATACCTGAATCAATTCAGATGTTAAATATATTATGCAAACAAGATTCTATTGCTGATTTAGCAAAAAAAAAGGGGCAAATAAATTAAACATTATTATTATTTTGTTGATTTCATGATTTCCAAGTGAAATCGTAGAACTTCCAATCGTAGTTTCATGCTCTTTGGCGATCATATTAGCTAGGAGTAGTCACCAGTAAACAGCTAGATCTCAGTTTGAAGAATTATACCGCCTTTTTACATTTTTGATATCTTGAAATTTTGATAATTTTTCTGTGTTTAATTTATTTCTGTAATTTCATTATTTTATGTATTCTCACAAGGTTAGAATTCTGAAATTTTTCCTTTTTTTTTCTAAGCCTTTACTTTTGAATAAAATTATTATTAAACATATTCATAGTTAATAACAGGGCTTGAAAAATCCATTTTCCTGCCATGGGTGAGTTATCAGAATCAGTTGGCGAGTAAACTTTCAGCTTGTTTTAAAAGCTTTTGAAAGATAAATCTTTTTTTTTCTTTGCATCATTTTAAATCTTCTGATCATTTGGTATTAGATTATTTGGTGCTATGCAATGAATTTTGTAAAGAAGTTATTTCCAAACATACTATACTAAATTCGTTAATGTATAAATTAATTCTAAATTATTTCTTAATTAGTAGTGGAAGTTCCAAAGTGATGGCAGATGCTCCTCCTTATCACTAAATAATAGCAACTTCACCTAGAATGACAGTTGCTCAGTTTGAACAATGGTTAAACAATGATATATTACTGCAGAAGCATTAATCAAGTTTATTTTTGAGTTGGCTGGTGTGGCAGGTTTTTACTTTTTCTTCTTTTTTTTTTTCTTCTTTTCTCGTGTTGCCTGTGCTCTTAAGGATGTATAGTGGTGCTAGCATGATTGTAAATGGTCTACTCAGAGATTGGAGAGACTGTAAATTAGGCCGATACCATGGCAAAGTAAACTTTTTTTGTGGCAAGTAGATTTCAGTTGTAATTCATGAGCCCTGATTAAATAAATAACACAATCAAATACTATTGCTTTGAATTAAAAGAAAATGTTTAAAATACTGATACATTTGTAATTTCATAAAAATTTCAATTTTTCCTGTAGTGGTGTTAGCTGTAGGAAGATAAATCTTGTAAATTGTATAGATTATTTTATTGAAATGTTAAAGTGAAATCATTATTCTTCTCTTTTTACCAAACAAACGCAGGTTTTTTGTTTTTTTTTAACTTTGTGTGATGTTTTTTTGTTAAGAAATACCTCAAAAATTACTAAAATCAGTTTTGATGAGAAAGCCAATTGCTGCAGTTTAAAAAAACAACAAGAAATATTGAAGAGATTAGTTATAGGTTAATGCATTGTGACACATGTATTACATCCATAGATTCTGCCAGAATAAATTTTTAGGTTTTGGGAATTGGTAAAGCTAAAAACATAAGATGCTACTTTTTAGTTCTGCCAATGTTTTTTTTTTAAATTTCCACATTACCCAAACATGACTAGACTTTGTGCTTGAGAATAAATTCACTATTTTAATTAAATAACAATAATACTAATTACATTTGAAAGTATTGCTTTTTTTAACTCCCAAGGTTCTGAAAAATGTGTCCATAATAAATAATAATGTTAATTTAATAACATTATAAGTGACTTTTGATAGAAGTTTAGTGCTTAAACAAATATATATATAATTGCAAAATGTATTTTAGTACTGTTATTGGAACAAGCATCCCTAATAGGGAAACATTGTTAAGATAACATTTAATTGAGTATTTCATTACTTGATGAAAGCTATGCATTTCAGTAAGTTTAGAAAGCAACATACAATAATAACATACAACAATGACCATGAATTCCAGTTCCTAAATGCTTTTTTTAAAACTTCAGGGTCTTATTGGATGCTTTTTAAAAACATAAAATGTGAAATCCTTGTAAAGTTTGCTTTCTAAGTTTTTAGTAGGTATTTCACAAACAAAATTGTAAATGCAAAAACAGACAGTTTTCTTATTTGGAGCTACTTATTTTCCTGTTTCGTGTTCTGAAGTTAGGAAACTCAGTAATGAATAGCGTTAGTTTCAGACATAGCAGAAATAAGATTTTTTTTTATGTGTATTTTACATATATATTGCTTTTTTGCTTCTGATGCAGTATCTGCTGATCAATCTAAATTTTATTGTTCAATTATTAAATTCCTAATAGCAGTAATGAACTAAGAGAAGTAAATTAGAATTTTTATTCAACAAATTTGAAGTGGTTGCCTTTGAAATTCTATTTAATGCTGAAATATTTTATCTTTATAAACTTTCCTATTGAATTTTTAAAACTCGTTATGCGTTCTATGCATATATATTTATATACCTACTTTATTATTATTTGAGTGGTAACTGTATGATAGAATTACCTGGAGAGGATATTGAAGTCGAGGGAAATGCTAATAGTTTCTGCTAGATACAGAGCCATGTGTAAGATTGCTGTTTGGTCTTGTTTTTGCTAATACATTTGTTCTGATGATGCAAACGATATTGTCATCTGTTCATCAGATAAATCAATTTCCTAATATTAATTATCATCATTAATCATAACAACTTAGGGAAGTTTTCATAATTTCAGATATCTTGGAAACTTTTATCTGATCTTTTTTTTTTTTTTTTTTTTTTGTTGTTGTTGTTTTTTTTTATCAAGTACATTTATATTTAACAGTTGAAAAAATTATTGAGAACTACTTTTAGGATTCTGATATCTAACTTCCATTATAACACCAGACTCTTGTCATGAATTTGATTTTGCTGGCTGGATTTATTTTATATTTTTACTTTTTCGCCATGTGCTTCCTTTTTCTTTTGAATGAGTGTCACATCAAGCAGCTAGATGAGATTTTCAGTAAATAGATTTAAATAGCTTAGATTGATTTCTGGATAAAATGCATGCTCAAAATTCAACACCTAGAGAAATGATTCCTATTAATTTACTATTTGAAGTCACTGATATTATGGTGGTATCCATGTAACTGTTGCGACCATTTTGCAGGCTCCCCGGCCATGTGGGCCAGGGTACCCTACCGTACTGGACCTTGCAAAACGTGGCATGAGGAGACCATGTGCCAGGCCATACGGGCCATATTCACCCAAGGAGTACCTCTGATTGAGGCATCTCGCTCCTCCGGAATACCCTACCCTACTCTCTTCTTTTACACCAATAAAGTGAAACAGATCTTGAAACCCTATGAAAGAACTGTCCCTGCAGGTTAGTGGACTTCCCTGATTATAGCCAGTTATACATATATATGTGTTCTCTTTTATTATAAATAATTTAAGAATTGGTTCAACCTCAACTAGGGCATATAGACTGTTTGCTTTTTCATAGTTCTTGAAGTAAATGAAACATTATTAAATATATATAGATATGTATATATGTATATATATATACACATATACTGAAATTTTGTATTGTCTTAAGGACTTAAATATAAGTGACAAAATAGAAGCAAATGCTTTGAATAAAAATATCCAAGAAATAAAAATCCAAGTATTATGCTGATTGCGTGAAGCTTTTTGATTGCTGTTAAATCATCTACTTTATATTTAGTTTAAAGGAGGTTGAACTTGCAGTTTCTTTCTATTATAGCAAGTGCATGCTGAATGTTTTATTTACCAGATTATTATAAAGTTTTTTGCTTTTCATGAATCTAAAATTACTGGAACCTAATTTTAACTTTGTTTTACACTTTTAACTACTTCAGGCGTTGTGATGGCTAGCCACGGAATTCTACATTTGACTGGAAGACGCGGAAGACCCACTAAATCTTATTGTGGTTCTTGGCCTGAAGAAGTACTTTCTGATGCTATTAAAAAAGTTGTTTATAGAGAATACGTACCACCTGGTTCCCGAGATCCTGCTCCTATTGGCTTATCAGGCATGTCTCCGTTGCTTACTCAGTCCAATCCTGTTGTCTCCTATCTGCCTACTTGCAGGAGAGAAATTGAGCCAACATGTTCAGCTTCTAATCCAGTTACAACATCAGAAATAACATTGTCAGCACAGGATGCTACATCCACTCTAGCTTTACCTAAGTCTGAAGAAATGCCAAATCCGGATCCAGTACCTGTTACCATTCACTCGGAGGATGCCAGTATTGCTTGCAGTATTACTGGTGTTTCTTCAGTAACATCCCAATCAAATTCTGACAGTTTTGTGCAGGGCTCCACATCTGCATCAAAATTAGTTGGGCAAAAATCAAATTCTAACTTGGCTATTTCTACAGCTGATAATAATTGTGACCCTAATTCCTTCCCACAAGAAACATCAGAATCATCTTCAGCAGAAACTGTTTAAATATATGCACAACAGACTTTATTTGCAAGGCACATTCATTTTGAAATTTGAAAATGTGATAAAGAGTATTGGAAGTGCATTTTGATCAATAGTGCCTCTTTATTTGTCAATGGGATGCACTCTACTTTGTCCTGTGATTCAATTTTTTTTTAATAATTATTATTATTATAATTTTTCTCCTATTTATTTAGTTATTTATTTATTTTAAGTTTATAAGGAAACTTTTTGAATTTTTATTAAATAAAACTTAATAGTAAGCTTTGTGTTTTGTTTGTAGTTAGGTAAACTATAATTAGTTCATCCATTTTGTAACTTTGAAATTTAAAAATATTTCTTTATACTTGTGTAATAATTAAAATACTTAGACATGGAATTATACTTTTGTGGAAAAAAAAATTAAGCATCTTTGAGAATTTTTTGAAAATTTGAAATAAATGGCAAACATTCATTCTATTTAGGTTAATAATAGTTAACTTTTTGACATATCATGTTACATACTTATTAATAAATTTCTTCAATGCAAATTCTTGGAATGTATTTTGTATCTTAGTTTCTTTGCAGAACTTTTATTAATAAGTATATGGCATGAATGACACTAATCAGTTGAGATATCTATATGATAGGTTCTTATATTTTTCTTAGCTATTTAGTACAATAATTTATTGCATAGTTTTGCTTTCACCAGCAGTAACCTCTAATGCAGTGTTAGGAATCCCATAGTTTGCATGTTATTATATAGACAGGTTTCAAATATAGTTGAGATAGTTAGTTATCAGTTTTGATGTTCATCTTGATTATTCAATTATAGAGTTTAGCATAGTCTTGTATGTATATTAGAGTCTGATATAAGTGTTTTGCTGAGTTCAGAATGTCTTGTGATTTCAAAAAAATGTGTATTTTTTCATTTCATTATTGTAAGATTTGCTTATAAATATCATATTTAAGAAACTCATGAATTTGAATAATATCAACATATATGCATCGAATGCTATTGTGCTTCCCCACTCTTTCATCATAGCCTTATTTGTTCATTAGGCTTAATGTATTATTATTATTATTACACTTTATTTAGATAGGTAAACTTCCAGCTTCTAATTTTTTATTTTAACTGAGAAAAATAATATTTTGATTTGTAATTTAATAAATTGAATAGCTTAGGTTAACTAGAATTTCAAATTTTATTAAATATTTACAGTGCCTACGATTGAAATGCTGATAGTGAAAATAAAACCTGTTGTAAATTATTTAATCTTAAGCAGGCAAACAAATGAATCAGTAACAAAAATAGTTCAGAAGCAAATCGCCATTTTTATTTTATTTTATAATTTATTTGTTTATACTGTAATTGAAGTTTATATATATATGAGGAAGTTTCAGATAATTAAGGTGCTAGACAGAAATGTTGTTAGATTTTAGTGCAAGTAAACAATATTAACTTTTAAGAAATGTGATATAAGGAGGTTAGAATTTGCATTTTAAATGCCATCTTTAATTCTTTCCTTTATGTATTTATTTATTTATTTATTTATTTATTTATTTATTTTATTAAGCCTTGTTTTAATTTCACAGGAAGTTGAAAATGTGAATTTTCTTTTTGTTTGACATTTTGGGGTAAAATTAAACTTTGTTCACAATAAGTACAGCAAAATACTGATACTGGAAACGATCTCATTTTTTTCCAACTATTAATTTTGTATCATTTAAAATCTTTTCAAATACAAGACATGCAGTGTACGTTTGTGATAATGTTTTTCTCAAAACTCAAAGTTATTAACTTGATGCAGAAAAAAAAAAATCTATAAACAATTGGGAATGGGATCATAAATGGCATATTTTGCTATTTGATTTTTAATGAAATTCATTCATACAGTCTCTCAAATTAAAAATAATATAATCAGAAGAAAAGTTTTATCATGTATGTTTTATTAGATTCAGTAAAAAAAAATCTATATAAGTAAGTGCTTCCTAAATGCATTTATAAGAAATGCTGTGGAAAAACAAATATAGTTGGTATTTGATATTTAATCACTCCATTCACATCCATATCTTATTCTCTGTAGAAGTGTTACTGATATTGAAGTGCAGTCTTAATGGCGAAATCGCTATAAATATGGTGCATTCTCTTAGACATTCAGTTTTTTAATAATTTTGATGTAAAGAGAATAAAAAAAAATTGTAGAATTACAAGAGGACATAGTTATAAAATTACTTTTTATATTTGAAAATGTTCTTACAATTTATTATTATTATTTTCTATTTTATTCCAAATTGCTAATTGAATACTATCTGTTAACATTTAAATAAGATTGGCAATTTTAAATGTATGCTGTTTCAGAATAATGGATGTAATTTATTTAGCTGTAGATTGCCATTGCTTCAGAAGGGGGGGGGGGGGAGAAAGAAAAAAAAACAAACAAAATATATAAGGATCAATGTGATATTATTAAATGAATGTGATGATTGTTCTAATATGTTATTGCCTTAAATAAAGCAGTAGATTAAATGCAGTGCCAACCAGACGTTTTTTTAAGATTCTAAGCATTCCATTTTCTTTTTTAGTCTCATCAGAGCATCTGTATTTTCAGTGTATTAATAAATTTTTACAAACGTTTTTCATAGTAAATCATAGTGTTTTTGTTTTTTGTTTTTCTTTCCCATTTTCTTATCATTTTGTTTTTTAAGCAAAACAAAGTCAGCAGCAGTTGCACTTCAAAATTGCACTATTTGATTGCCTTTTAGATTCAAAACATGTTTTTAATTTACTCTTCAGTAAGTTTTGAACAGTAGCTGTGAAGTCCTTTATTTTATTTGAATCCTGAACTTACTTAATTCCTTTCTTTTAAAAATTCAGCAGGCTACTTTGAGCAGTATAGGATTTAATCCTAATTAGATGTATCCTGTTTTGGATAGTCTCGACTTATCCCTCCTCTTTGCATACTTTTCTATTTGCTTATATATAGTCATGAATATATTTTTGTATGTATGTATTTTCTTTAAACAAACCTAAAAATATTGTTATAGAAATGTCTTGCTTTGATGCAAACTTTAAAAATTAATATTTCATAATACATATATAGTTAAAAATTATCCTATTCAGCCACGTTATTAATAACTGCATTTTTTAGTTTCATTTCTTCAGTTTTTAAACTAAAGGAATTTATTTCAATTACGCTTTTTTCTTTCTTTCCCCCTCCCCCCTTTGGAAATATTCAATTTTTTGAAACTATGAAAGTATTTGTAGAAACAGTGAAATGAAATTTCTAGTAGATTTGTAATATAACAAATCACAATTATTTGGAAGTTATAAGAAAAACCCCTGTTTCCATGTAGTTTTTAAAGCATTATATGTTACAGTTATTCTCAATGTAACTTTTAATGATTTGCGAGAAAAAGATTGGTTTATAATATTGTCTTCATAAATTTGAATAGTCAATGTGTTTATCACAAAGAAAAATTTGCATTTTTTTCTTTATTTGTAATAATAACTTCAAAAATTATTTCAATTATGATTTATTAATATATGATAATGAATTTCTGCAGAGGGAATCTCAAAACTTTTTGGCTATTATTATTTGAATTTGTAGGACAAATTATAAATGTACTTGAAAAGTCATTTTATACAATTTTAATTGCAATTAAGTTATAATTATTCCTTTAAAATGATGATAATTATTTCTAATTTTTGATTTCCATTTTGCTCCAATATTTTTCTGATATATTTACTTATGATTATACAACTTTTTTGATCTGTTAATATTAATTTTGATGTGGCTGAAAATGTGACAAATAAATGACTAATGACAAATTGAAATGGAGGTTCATAATTGAAGAGAACCCACAACATCAGTTTTGTAATGATATTAGTCATTTTCAGATGTTCTACTTTTGGGTTTTTAAGAAAAATTATAAAATAATAAATATTTTTTTTTCTTTGGAAACCTGAGATCTACAGCTTTGAAAATGTTTTGGAGCAAAATAGATTTTATTTAATAAGAAATTTTTATGATTGTAGTCAAAATCACAGATAATTTGAAAGTGTTGCAATTCAGTTTTCATTTGCACCTCGTTGAAAGTAGTAAGAAAAAGAAAAAAAAAAACTCTTTATGGGGCAGTCTGTACATCTTGAAATAACGGTAGAACTAAATCAACTGTAATGTTTAGAGATATCTTCAGGCAATAGCACATTAATATTGTAACCAAATATCTAAATTAGTAAACAAAATTTTGGACACAAGTTAAATTCTGCATTTTGTATTTTACGAAAAAAAAAAATATATATATATATATTTTATATAATAACTTATTTTGCATATATTGACAAAATAGACCTTTCTAACTTCTCTCTTGCTCTCCGCTCATTTACGACGTTTTGTTGCCTTCTGATGTACTTGGTTTCTGTGTCTCGTGCATTGGCGCTTAATTGACAGCGGCGGCTCTTCCTCTCCACATGTACATGGTGACAGTTTATCTGTAAATGTCGTAAATGAGCGTAAATGAACAACTTGTTTGTGTCCAAAATTTTGTTTACTTATTTAGATATAATTTGGTTTCAATATTAATGTGCTATTGCCTGAAGATATCTCTAAACGTTAAAGTTTCTTGTATTTTACAAGTAAATAAATTAACTGTAACGAAGTGGTGCTCTGTGTTATATTTCTGAAAATAAATAAATAAATTAAAAAGAAAACGTCATCTTAAAAGTTGTAGATCTCATGAGAGAGAACTTATTATAATGACATCAGTGCTGTGACCTTAATTGAATGAATCACTTGCTGTTAGTTGTTTAATTACGAAAAGCAGCTGGTATTTTGTTTTGTTTTTTATTGCCATTTTTTGCAATACTGGATTGTCATTTGGTTTCAAAATTGCAAATAAAGGAGAGGGGGAAAAATAGGATTTTTTTTCTTTTTTTCCAGTCTTGAATGAAATAAGTTGATTTGTTTTTGCTATCATCTTCTGCTCCATTTTAGGAATTTTACTAATTATTATTAGATTTATATTTATTTGAATGTAATACTTGTAAGTTCTAAAATTGCAGTTCTTTGTTGATATTGTACAAAGCAATTTTTTTTAAATCTGATTACTTTAAAAGTTTGAGAGTTCTGTTTCCCCCCCCCCCCCCCTGACTCGAGATTATTTCTGAATAAGCCATCTTATTAAGATCTTACAAAGATCTTAGTAACTTTGAATCACAATGTCCATTTTAAATATTTTCATATTACCTATCTGTAAAAAGATGTCTTTTATACAGATTATATTTAAAAATCATTTATGTAACTTACAGCAGAAAATTGTAACAGAAATTAATCTATAGACATTGAAAAGTCCAAGGCTATGGTACACATATCATTTACAACACAGCTGGGATCTCCAAATTTAATTTTAATGAGTTTTTACTCATTGAAACTCTTGTTTTTACTCTTTCATTGTTTACCACATGAGTAGTAATCTCTCTTTGTTTACCACATGAGTAGTAATCTCTCTTGAATTTTCAAGTTTGCTTTTGGGACAGTATATTAAAGGTTGAATTCCACAGTAATTGATCTTATTTTCTTTCTTTATTTTTACCTTAAAATTATTTATTATTGTACAAATCTGAAATAAAAAAAAATATTCGAGCTGTGAAAAACATTACATAGATGATTGGAGGGAAATTTAAAAATGTGTTATGTATTGATCAAAAATGTCATCTATTATGTATTGTAGTGAAGTAATTACTTCTACATTTACTTACCTGCACGGTGTGTGTGAGTGCATAGCGTTTGTGGAACTAAGATCTGTATTGGGTGAGTCGCAGTGGTAGCTGTATACTAATGGAAGATTTTAATATCACAGTAGTCTCTCTGTTACTCTCCCATTATTAAAATACAAAACATAAATCATAGGAAAGCAGCTTACTCAGTCTCGACATTATTTGTTGAATTTGCACTTAAAAATATCACAAATAATGTGTATGTATGTATGTATATAAATATATATATATATATATATATATATATATATATATATATATATATA
>JAFIDM010009631.1:179549310-179571290 GCA_023159025.1 Thereuonema tuberculata
TTTATAATGACTATATACTGCTGGTTTAATAATCCGAGGAAAAGCAAAGTTGACAACATACATCTAATATCCATCCTGAAAAGGTTATCAGATATATAGTTGCAAGCACATATTTTCCCAAATTGGTTTCAGGAATTTCATCTATTTTTGATGGTCCATGTGATTGTTTTAAACTGAGATCATATTGTTGGTATTTTATTGTGTCCTTGCATTCTTATAATCAGTTGGATGGTTTCTTTTATATGTAGTCTTTCATTGTGATTTGCCATTGTGGATGGTTTGCTTTAAGAATTAATATGCTTGAGTTCAGTGATGACTACAATATGAAATAGTTTACAACTAAGTAATTTCTCAATTGCTATATTTCGTAACAATAGCTGAAGACTTTCTTCCTCTCTTAATCATTTCAATTTGTACTGTTATTGAAAATGAAATATTTCATCAAAGAGGTTTTTTTTTTTGTTTTAGCTAATTTCAGCAAGTGGCCTTACACTGCTGAATTCTCTGTGGTGTGATATATGTGAATAGTTCAAATGTATCAAATCCTAGTAAGTTTTGGTAGACTTTACTTTCTTTCTTTCTTTTTTTAATGGCAAATCTTATAGAGCATAATAATGGTGTTTCTTAAGGCTTAAAAGTACATTAAGTACATTGTTAGTTAAATTTCTAATGGATGTATTGATCATTTCATCGTTTTCCTTCATTGTGAAAGATAATTGACATTGAATGTAAGAGCAACAGCTTTTCTTTTCTTTGTTTTCATCATTCCATAAGCATTTTTTACCGAAGGTAAATGAAAGGATGCATAAAATACAAAATTATTGATATAAAATAATGAAATTACTGATTGATATGATTGACATTACTGAAAATTAAAAAAAAATCCACACAAAATAGAAAGTTAAGCAGGCGGAAGAAAATATTTTGAATGGATTAAAAAAACTAAGATATTTTTAATAGTAATTCTCCATAATTTGATGAATTCCCAATCATTTAGTTAGTGTTAATTAGTTTTGAATGCCAATACATGAAAAACGTACTTAATCTTGAAAAGTTCTTGCAATATTTTCTTCATTGATTGTGTGAGATAATCCAAACTTTTCTATCTTTACTGTATCGCTTGCATCTTTTTTCTTTTTAATTAAAAATTAGTATGTTATGAAATATTAAATAAGTATTAAGCTTATTTCTACTGCCTCATAATTTTTAATAAGTTTATGTAACCTGTGATTTTGAAATTAGAAATTTATTTTATAACTTGTGCTTAAATAATACCGCAGTGTCTCAAAGTTGTGTACAGTTTTAATCTTCAAAAATTGCTTTGATTGTTTTTTCCTGCATTGTAAATTTTAAATAGTAACTTTAGAATTTTAAAATGAGAGGGACCTGTATTAATAAATTAAAACTGTACTCTGGTTATTAAAGAATAATATACAGTGATCCTTCGCTATTTCGCGCTTCAAGTCTCACGGCTTCAGTGCATCGTGGTTTTTTCTCCAAGATAAAAACCCCAGCTACACCGTCAGCGACTCCAGCAGAAGAGCATCCGATTGAACACACAGTATATATTTATACTTTATATACAGTACATATCTACCCGCGATAAACGAGGGATTACTGTATATATTTTAATCTCCTATGTATATATTATTGGACATGGCAATTTAGAGAATTTAGGTCCCCGAACACAGTAAAGCAAGAGCAGTTGTCTGCCGACCATGTGTCATGGTGTTCAGGTCTGGTCGTCTGAAATGTTCTATTTCACTCGGTCAT
The DNA here is from genome assembly GCA_023159025.1 of Thereuonema tuberculata. Taxonomy (NCBI): domain Eukaryota; kingdom Metazoa; phylum Arthropoda; class Chilopoda; order Scutigeromorpha; family Scutigeridae; genus Thereuonema; species Thereuonema tuberculata. The sequence goes on from JAFIDM010009631.1 coordinate 179,551,084, forward strand.
GACCAAGATCACAACCAATGGCATTGGAACATTTCAGTTGTGATGTCATGCCCATTCGTAGAGTCAGCTATAAATTTTGTCTTTTCTTCATCTGAATCGAGAGCAATTACAGAAATATTACCACAGTATTGAAATTACCTTTAAAAGAAATACAGTTTATGCTATAATTTATGCATCAGAATTTATCAGAGAGTATTGACAAACAAGATTTATTTTTTCCTTTCAAAATTTCACAGCATCGGATGTGTTCATATGGAATTCTGGGATCTCTGATTGCTTGCTACTAAAGGATTGAAGAATTAATCCTAAAGTATCTTAAGAAATTTCAAAAAAAAAAAAAAAAAAATCCCAGGATGGATCTTAAGAAATTTCTGTTAATTTCTGAATGTGAATTTTGTCATAATAAAGACTTCAATAATTATCAAACTCAAAACTTTAAAAATATTTTCTCCGATACATTCACAGAATTACTATTATTTCATTGTAAAGATTGTTTCCTATCGAATGAGAATCTTTTTTTTTTAATTGCAATAATAGCTTTTTGATGGCTTTCAGTGCAGTTGAATTGAGAACATTCAGCAGAGTAAACTATGAATGATGTCACCAGTGATGTATTTTAATCCTTCACTGTTATTTGTTAGATTCACGATCAGCATGCTCCTCTGTGTTCTACCCTTGAAGTCACATCAGACACATTCCCACCAGGCTTGTCGCTTCAAACCGCTCGACCACAGGTTGGATAGTGTTCGTCTAGCTTTAGATTCATGAAACATGCTGGCAAGTTTAAAAAACTATTAGTTTGTCTTCCACTCGAATTAATTTCAAATGTAGAGAAGAAAGAAAGAGTTGAAATATTGCTAGTTCTTACAGTTAGTGTAAAACTTATATGCAGTGAGTTAAGTGATTAAAACAAATTCTAGTTTTGATTGATTTATTTATTTATTTGGTAAACAATTACAATGCCTGCTTTTCAGTGCTAAATTTTAATCATTTTAGATATCTTGGCAAAAAAAAAAAAAAGCAAGCAAACAGCCTAATGGCTGTTTAGGTCTGCTTAAGATTTTTATTAATGATATCTACCTATTCAGAACTAAATGATCTCAGTTCTTTAAGCATTATAAACTTTTGGAAGATGGAGTTGTGGTTTATCTTTAGTTAAATTGGAGAAATTAGCTACAAAGCTAATTGAATTGTGAATATCTACATTCTGTAAATGCATCCTAATTGCAAATTTTACTGTGTGATTGACAATTCAAAAGAAGCCTTGGTCTACAACACCTTTGTTATTCAAAGGTGAAACTGTGTTAAACTATGCACATATTTTGACCTAAACAGCCTTGCATTATTGAATATTTTTAAGATTTGTACTGCAGAATTAATTCCCCCTAATTTGCCTTAACATCACATTGTTTAATTCTAAACTCAAGTATTTGATTTCAGTAATTTTGATATTCATGCTTTACTGCTTTATACTATAATGTGTTATGCAATCGCTGGTATTTGATGATTCTTATTGATTCTTACTCTTTGCAGAACATATAGGTAAATTGAAATTTCTGTTAACAATTATAAACAATATTAAGTAATTATTGCATAGTGTGTTTGAAGTAGTTATTATTTTTGTTCTTTTTTTATTATTGATGTTTGCATTAGCTTTTAAGGTAAAAGTGCAAACAGCAAAAGAATGAAGATTTTAAAAAAATTAGTAAAAACATTTGTAAATGTAACAAATGACTCCCTCCATAGAAATGCAAATTCATTACAAAGCCTACTTTAAGTTAGAAATTTAATTCACAATTAAGGTCTTCAGCAGAGATAATTGTTAACTTTAATGTTTTGACAAATTAATATATATTGTTAATAGAATGCTACCTATTAACTTAGTAGTATGATCTACTTGTTTTTCATGCCATTATTTGATAGCTTTAATGTCAGATTTGAATTTGATTATATCCAAAATGCAGAAAACTTAAAAGGAAAAAAAAAAAAAAAAAGCTTAGAATTAACATGCTGTTCTTGCAGATACATTACTATATCCAATTTTATAGTTACAGTTACTTGTGCTTCCCCCCCAAAAAAAAAAGTGTTTATGAATTATTTTGTGTTGAAGTTTCAAGTTTGAACATTATTAATTTACTTTTGTTTTCTGCTGTTCATTTTTTATTGTTGTAATTTGAGAAACTAATGCATGTACTTCCTCCTTTCCACAACTTGTAAGCCAGTAATCCGAAATTATATAAAAAGCAAGAATAACATTTAATTTAAAATATTTTAGATAATGAAATATCTTCAGTGAAATTATGTAGGAAATTATATAAAACTATCAAAAAGATAATTTAAAAAAAAAAAAGATTACTAACTGCTTGAATGTTTTTTCCTTCATTAAATTTGTGAATTGTCCTAACATTTTTGAATAAGGATGCCAGTGGTATTTCTTCTAAAAGGCTTACTTATTCTTTTGAAAAGTAGTAGGGATGGATTTTTACCTTGTAAGTTTAATTGCACAGATGACAACAGCACTCAAGTTCGTTCGTTCGTTCTTTCTTTCTTTCTTTCTTTTTTTTTAATGGATTTGGCTTTCTTGCACCTGTATTTGTTTCGTTGGAGAAAAATATAGTTACATGTGTTTTTGTTTTTAATAATAAATATTTTTTTCCTGTTTCATTAGATAGCCATTGTTTAATTAAATTTAGCATCAGAAAAATTAGCTGTATGATTTTTAAGAAATTAGCTTAAGATAGACTGTTTCAATTATTATTTGTTAGTCATCCAAAGGATGGATTAATCCCCTGTTTCCCAACGTGGGGCAATTTGATTGTTGAAGGGGGTAATTCGAAAATAGAGCAATGTTTTTTGTTTTTTCTTTTTTTTTGGTTATGAAAGGGGTAAAAAAAATGTTGGTAATTTGTGTTGTTTTTAAATTTTCTTTTTGAAAGTTATACCTAATTTGGTGGGGCATAGCATACTTTAGATACTTTAGGTGGGGCACAGCACAAAAAAGGTTGGGAAACACTGCATTAATCAGTGTTTTCAAATTTTTAATTTTTTTTTTTACTGTGAAAGCTTACATTTCATAGCTTTCATTTAAGGCTCCTGCATTGGTTTTGAACAAGTCCTACTAGTCTCCTTTTGCTTTATTCTTGTTCTGAGTATTGCCTTTTTATATTTTTTCCTGCATTTTAAACTTTTTTTTTTTTTTTCTTAATGAAGTATTTTACTTTGATACTAATTCTTATCATTATAATTTTTGGTTATGATTAAATTTCTTTGGGAGCTGTCTTGATTCCAGATGTATACAAGGATACCTAACCGATTGTTCAAGATATGCAAAAAAGAGGTTATTGGGGAATGATATTCTTACTGCTGCCACAATAGAAAATGTAATGATAACAGCAGTCAGGGTTATCTTGATTCGTTTATTTTGAGGTTCTATTCAAGTTTCAATTCTTCACAGAAAATCATACATTGGTTCCGGAATATTTGCATGCTGATTGCAGTGTAATTTAGTCTCTATGCTGGAAATAATGATTTTTTTTTTTTTTTTTGCATGAATATGTCTTCTAATGTCCTGAAATTTCAAACCCATCAAGTTACTTTGGCCAATGAAATCTGATCCAGATATCTTGGAATCTGTGAAGTTTAGTTATAACCATATAAAATTGACCAGTTATTATTATTTATTTTTTTCTGTGTCCTTAGTTTCAGTGAAAGTTTGAAATAGTAATAGTGTGATTGGTGATTACTTACTGTAGCTGTATCCATAAAAATCCCATCAGTCATTCAAATGTAATTTGTGAAATTAGTTTTATGAGAAGCATAATTTAGGCCTTCTATATTACTGATTAGATTATTTTATGTATTTTGTGAATTTATATAGACTTTTGCAACTTAGAAATATTGCTATTTTTGGTATCTTGTTCAACATATAGATCTTATAATTTTACGTTAGAAATGCCTTTAAAACTGATTTTTGTTTCTTTTTTTGTCTTTGTGCCAAGTTTTGTCTATAGTTTATAGAGTGTATTTTTTAAGTCTATTAAATTTAAAAATAAAGAACATTCATCAGATTGCACTTATGAAGTATAGATTGGCAATAGTGCTAAATGTTTTGTAAGTCTACTTTGTATTGCCTAACTCTACAAAGTTTATTGCTTCATAGACACTTGTTGTGAAATTCAAATAAGGTTGTAAATTTATGAATTTATAAATAAAAATATATTGTAACATCTTTTTTTTGTTCTAATAAACAGCTATTTTTTGTAAACTGCTTTGAACAATAAAGTGACTCTTTTAGTGTTACTGTATAGTGTATTTATCATTCAGTTGACACAGACACAAGATATTGTATGTTTGGTTTTACATAAAATACCCCAGGGGTTTTAAAATGTAGTAAAAACTATGCATACTGGTATTACATCAAGCAACTTAAGATGATCCCTCCTTTATCATGTTTTCCTTCCCCTTGATTTTGGCTCATTGGTCCTCTGTAACTTTACAGGTCTTCGTGGTTGGTCCTCACAACAGGCATACAAAATGTGGACCAAAGAAGCTATGTATACTGCATTAAAGGCTGTTTTTGCTCGACGCATGACCTACCAGCAGGCATGCGACCATTTCTCAATCCCTGTTCCCACTTTCTATTATTACATGAGCAGGGTCCGTAAAGTTCTGAAACCCTTGGAGAGAGATGACTATGAGCCAGGTAGAAACATACATTATTTCTGAATCTTTTAGAAAGATGCTCCTAATTACTTAGTGTAATTTGAGTTCATTTGACTATGTGTTTTAATTGTAAAACTACAGTTTTTTTTTTTTTCCCCCTCACTTTTTCAAAATGTTTTTAAAAAGCTAAAATAAGAAAAAACATTTTTTTTTTTTTTAAATGACAATATTAAGCTTACTAGAATTAACAAGAAATTAATTTTTTGGGGGGTAATGTTAATTGTGAATGATTTTTTAAAAAGAAAACAAAAATTAAATTGAAGAGTTAAGGGGAGGAAAAAACAATTTCTTACGTGATTGATTCTGCAGCAGCTGAACCTGGAGACCTGGCAGCAGATCAACTTAGCATTAAAGGACGCCATGGCAAACGTCTGAATATTGCTGAAAATGATTTGAATGCAGCAATTTTAAGTGTTGTATGTCGTACTGGTAAATTAGGTTAGTATAAGCTACATTTACTTGTTCGTTATTACTTAAAATACTTTAATTTTTTAATCATCCTCATTTTTTTTTTCTTAATGTTTTTAAATGATGTTTTTCAAAGATTTTGAAAAAGACGTAAATTTTATAATTAAATATACATTATTTAGTGACTTATAAGATAATTACTGTATCAAATTGTAGCAGTGCCATCTGAGTCGGGATCCGTTGATACTCCATCTCGATCTAGTGGATTTGGTCCCACAAGCCCAGGAGATGATTCTTTTCAATCTCCTTCAGGTCTGTTTAATTTAAAATACAATCAATAAAAATAAAATTTAAAGTGGATTACAAGCTATTTGGATCTTTCTTTTTAAAAATACAAAAATACCCTAACTATCTATCTTTTAATTCCTGGCTGATAGTGAGCATGTTAATCATTTCAGTCAAGTCTTACAAAGCCTTTTAATTTATTTTGATTAAAGGTGACATGGATTTCATGAACAGAATGAATGTGAAACCTCGTGGCAGACAACGATCATGGAAACAAGAAGATATGTATAATGCTATAAAGGCCATAATGACTAATCAGATGTCATTGGCTAAAGCTTCTCGTCAATTTGGCATCCCGTATCCCACACTGAAAGTCTATCTTAAAAAAGTGGGCAACATGAACAAGCCACCTGAATGGGGGGAAGCTGAACCTGCTTCCTGGCCAACTACTGCGAATGTTTGGTCTTTTCCTGGTATTAAATCTTTTTACTTCAACTTCTTGAAGTTGCAATTTATCTTAAAATTAATATTTTAAGTACAAGAAATTTCAGTTAATTATTTAAAAAAAAAATATATATATATTTCGAATATTTTATCTTCACTCTTCTATTAGTTTAGAAAAGAGACCCCTGATAAAGTTTAAACTGCATTATCATTATGTTTTTCATTATATATATTTATTTACATATTTGGTAATTTTAGGATCATCACTTCCAACACCAAATCAAGATCAAGAAAGGTCAGGTGTATACAGCCGGAAATTGACAATTGGTGATGTCTATTCTGAATCTTCCTCTGATACTGGCCCAGATGATGATGATGATGATGATTCTAAAGTACCATTTGGCCCTCTTCCTGAAGATAAGAAAATGCCTGCTCTGACCGTTACTCCAGTCATAACTACCACTATTACAACATCAGTTGTTGTTAACACCACCCCTACAATCACCACCGCTGTTACTACAGCATCTTCCAACATGAACATAACTGATAGTGCTGCCGATATTAAAATTTCTTCCACAGCATCCCCCAATCCTACTCGAGCAGCCAATAATGCCATTGAACAACATAGAAAGTCTTTTGATAGCGGTGAAGATGATGCTGCTGAGAATGAAGAGGATGAGACGAACCATGCTGATGCTGCCAATGAAAAAGATGATGATGATGATCAAGAAAGAAGTGGTGGAAGAGAGAATGATGACGACGAACATGATAACAGACCCTCTTGGATAGAAGTTCTTACTCTAGATTAAGTTTGAAGGAAATGTTGATTTGAACATGAAGAAAATAAAATGAACTAATAAATGCAGTTAAAAAAATTTCAAATCATATCTGCAAAAAGAAAAAAAAAATACTTAAATTTGAGTTCTTTAAACAAAATTTCTATTTTGTGGAATTAACTTAAGAAAATATATTAAGAATTGAATATTTTTATTAGAATTTTTAATGAGTCTTACTTGGTTTTGCCTCTTAATTTGTATGTCAGTTTGAAATTAATTTATCACTTAATTTTCTGAAGATGATATTTGCATTTTATTTTGGTGATTTTTTTTTTTTTTTAAAAAAAAAAATACCAATGCAAATAGAATTTTGTTTGCGTATTTTTTTAAAAAATTATTTATTATTTATGTATAAGACTGCTCCTTTGGAGCAATGAGAGATTCTTCTTTTAATTAGCACCTGTCAAATGATGAATTATTTGGTGCATCTTTTTTAAGAAGTCATTATGCAAATGGGTGCTTTTATTGTAACCTTTTTATTATTTTTTTTTTGACAAGCATTTTACACTTTATTTAATTATTTTTTTATGTGATGATATAATCATTGTAGCAAGGACATAGTTGATGTCATTGTTGTTTACGAATCTCTTTATATTGTAATATATAGCTTTTAGCAGCAAAAACTTGCCATTGCTTAGAAGTTCCTTGCTGATTCTCCTAGTTTGGATATGATATTATACACATCTCCCCTCTCTTTAGCTTTTTTATTTTTCTTCAAGGGTTTAATTACAAGTCTGGGTTTTTGCCTAAAGTTTTTCACCTCTAACCGAGTACCTGATATTGGGATCTTAGATTGTGTATGCAAATATGAACCATTTTCCTTCAAAAGAATTTATCTACATCTTAAATATGCATTTATCGTTTGATTGAAGAAAACAAAGTCTTCAGTTTGTTTCATAAGATTGGCTCGCTTTATACATATTGCACATAGACTGATTCAGTTTGAAAATACAATTCATTAAATTAGAATTTTCAGTTTGCCCATGTAAATTTTTGAAATAGAACCAGTCGTGTCTGTTAAAATTGCAGTTATTGTTTTGATTTCCGTCCACTTCTAATATCTTGATACAAATAACAGTATGACAATAGTTGATTTCTCTTCCATCTATCACAATTCCTCTATGCAGTTTTTGAGAAGAAATACTAAAACTTTCGTTATGTATTTTAAAGTATTTTAGTAACACTATAGCTTTTTTTAATGCAGTCAGATATAGACTACCACTTAAAAAGACTTGTATTTTTACCCAACTTAACTCATGAAATTTCATAAGAAATGAATCCGTTAATTGCATGAAATGCAGTTTCCCATCATCTTATGTTGCTATTTATTCCTAATCTTTTTTGAAAAACAATTGTTAAAGGCATGTGGAATATTGTCTTAATTCTTATTAAGAAATAATTATTTCATTTAAACACTCATTCTTGATAATAAATTGTAAATGTGATAAGAAATTGTCATTGCATGCAGTTACCTAATATTTCCACATAATTTACTGCACAAATCGTGTTCTTGAAACCGAAGTATTTTTTTTTTATTTATTTATTTTATTACTATTATTTATCTTTTTTTTTGCTTTTTCCGAAACAAGTGTATTATATTTTTTTATAGTAAACTCGGAAAGTTAAATGGATAACTATATTTTACCTTACTGTTTCACAAATTCACATTCATTTGTCAGAAGCTGTTTTGGAAATATTTACTGGTTTATTGCAGCACTAACCTTATAGGTTGTTAATAGTATAAATAACCTTGACAACTGGTTAGCAAATTGTATATTCTGGTTGCACTGTCGAATAAGAATATTAGAAGCCTTGTTTTAATAATAATAAAATTGTAAATAACAGTATTGATAAAGATGTCTACTTAATTGCAGTTTACATTATTGTGTGTCAGAAATTGCATTTTTCTAGTCGATATTGCTAATGATTCATATAAATTATTTATTAAGTTATGTAAGTTATACAGGCAGAAGGTTGAACTTACCAAAATCGGAAAATAATGTCTCATCTACTTCATAGTTTTTATTTCCTTAATGATAGTTAACCATTTTGTTTCTTCATCAATATAGCCTTGGCACAATATTTAAATCTAAAACTCGCTGTTAATTAGGCATAATATTTAAGCTTGATGGATGAATTTTGTAGCTACTCTAATTATTTATATTTCAAAAAAGAAAAAAAGAAGAAAAAAAATTCTAACTTTTCATCTTATAGTATTTCTTAAAAAGTTATATGTTTATTACATAAAAACTTCATTGCTTATTTTATAATTTGACTGAATTCAGGAAATATCCATGAAATTAGAAACTCAGGATTTTCACATCAAGGGTTGCCCTCCCTCCCAATAATGTGAAATAATTTGACCTCAAATGAGTTAGTTCTCACACTTAAACAGTTTACACCTTAGGGATTGCTGTCAGCAACAGTTGTACTATTGAAAAAGATAGAAAAAGAAACACCTCATTTAAAAATGCCTCATTGAATTGATTCATGTTTCTGTTTTGACTTCTTAATTAGTTGAAAGCATTTTTTAATGCTTTGGTTTTAATATTTATACCCAAACTGCTCAGCATTTTTAATTCTGGGCAAGAAACAAGCAGCTATTCAAAATGAAAAGCACACAGGACCATTCATATTTAATAAGTGTTTTTCGAATGTTATTATAGTTTGTGATATGTTTTATTATTATTACTACTGCTATTACTAATACTTCTACTTTTTTAAAGATATTTTTCTAACGTAGAAAGTAATAAATAATGTTGTGTCCTCTCTAGTATGCCATATTAATTTATTTTGTGGGAATGCTTGATATATATGGTGATGAAATATGTTGTCTTTTTGAAGTTATTTGAATCTCTGTTTAAAATAAGATGCAACTGCAGTGCTCAGGTTTAATAGAAAGTTACATTTTTTGGGGGGGAAAACTGTATTGTATCTTCTATATTCAGAAGGAAGTACTAAGAATCTACTGAAACCTCTTAGCAACATATCAATATTTATTTGATAGTGTTTGTTTTTTTTGTTTTATTTTATTTATTTATTTATTTTTATTTTTATTTTTTTGGTTTTATTTTGATCTGATATTAAGATGATGATGTCAACTTAATTACATGCTTTGTACTTTCTTTATTTTATATTCAGAATTACTGTAAATATGAGTAGTTTAATTTTTGTTTCTTAATTTTGCATTGAAACTATTGTTTCATTTATTCTTTTTTTTTATATAGGAATTTCTATCATTTTATTTGAGGTTAAAATAGCAGTTCAGTTTTAAGCCATTAAATGCCAGACTTCTAAATGATTTAATATGATGTTAGTGATCACATTGTTTCAAATAGTTTGTTGCTGCTTCTTGCCATTTTCTTGGTAATGTCAGTGAATGATAAAAGTAATTGTTTAATTTTGATATGATAAATGTGTTGATTCTATATTATTTTAAATGTAACTTTTGAGTGTCAAGGTAGTTTATTTTCAGTCATTTTGCTACCACCACTGTACAATAAAACTGTCTACTTAAGTAATCTTTTAATTTCAGCAGTTAACTAATGCTTATAACTAGATGAAGTGATTATAACAATAAAATTGCCCCTTTGTAACTCTTGTTATCTTTTGCATCTGTTCCATTTATTTCTTATATGGTAATATTGGCTTTTTGAAGACTTTGAAGATATCAGTAAAATAAAAAAAGAAACATGAATATTTACGAATAATAATAACAACAAAATCAAAAATTCTGTCAGTCTCCATCAACTATTACAGATTCTGTTCTTGTCTTCTTTTTTTTTTTTTTTTTTTTTTTTGAATAAAGTTTCAATAACAATATTTTTGTTGAAATTATTTTTTTATGAAAGTCAACTTAAAATTGCAATTTACATTGAAAGCCTGCATTCACATTGCCGCATTCAAGTTTTCATTGATTAGAACAGTGGTGCCCAACCTACGGCCCGTGGGCCATATCCGGCCCGCGAAGGTGTTACATGTGGCCCGCTGTTTTATTCGGGGTTTTTTTTTTTTTTTTGGTTGTTGAACATTTTTTTTTTTGGTCGAAGAACCTGGAGATTCCTTTTTTTTTTTGGTTGTGGCCCGCGAGATTCACAGCAAAGTCAATTTTGGCCCCCAGATTACAAAAGGTTGGGCACCACTGGATTAGAATATAAGTTAGACATATCTAAGAAATATAATCAGCTGTATGTATCAAGCCTGGAGGAGTTAAAAAAAAACTTATCAGATTTTTTTTTTTGATTTTTTTTTTTTTTTAACATTCTTATTTATTAGCTTGGGATTTCTCATTTTGTTTGTTGTACGGAATGAGAACAGATATTCCTTGAGAATTTTTGATTACACATCAAGTAACACTTTTTTTTTTAATCAATATTTTGTGATATTTTTGTTAAGTTTCATTGGTTGGTTTCATTCTTTCAGTTCAAAAAATATAATTGGCAAATTTTGATTTAGGAATTATAGAAAAATTAGGAAGTATATGTAAAAGATATTTTTGTAAATTTCTGTCGTTGAATTCAGTTGGTTTTAAACTTGTTCATTCCACTCTTTTATTCTGTAGGAACTTTTAAAAAGAAAATATTACTGTATTTTTATATAATTTTTGTTTCAAATATTTCGGATTTTAAGCATCTTGTAGATGCCATGAAGAAACTGGAGACAATAGCATTTTATCAAGTGAAAGATTAAAATTAATAAGCGTGTGAAAACGGTAACAAAAGTAGATCTAATTACTCGTAATGTTTTATTGATGAATTTTCAATTTGTCTGTAGATAATACGTGCTTATAATGATTCAGTTTTGTGATTGTCATTTCTTATAGGCCTATTGTAGTGGAAACCTTCTCTACAGTTCTAGTTTTATTTATTTTTGTTTCTTTAAAGATCTCATATAATTGAGTCTGATCTTATTAAATTATTTAATCAGATTGTTTGCTTTATTTTGGGTTCAGTTAGAAGAGACTGAAATACGAAAAAATATTTATCAATTGCTTTTGAAGAAATTAATATTTATTCATTTTGAGGGTCATTTAGTCTATTTATTAATTGGCATTAAGGGTATATGGATTTCAATGAATTTTGTTAAGTTGCTGTTATGCAGGGAATATTTGTGAAGAAAAGCAGGTGGTCTTCTTAAATTCTGTAGCATTTCTTTTTATTCGCTTTTGAATCAAAAGCACATTCTCATTCTCTCTCTCTCTCTCTCTCTCCCCCCCCCAAACTCCAATTCCACCTTTTGAGGATGATGGAATCCTCCTGCATTAATGGATCATTATTTATCCAATTAGTTGCTAAATATTATTTCAGTAAGCTATTTTTCACATTACTGAATTGCTTCTTGGCCTCTGTCCTAAAAGAAAATTTTGACAAGTACATCCGTATTTCGAATTTAGCCACATACTCTAATCTAGAATAAACTCTAGACCAGGGTTTCTCAACCTTTTTTTACCCATGGACCCCTCTCCCCCCTTTTTTTTTGGGTGGACCCCCTCATAGCTATAATCAAAGAAATAGTAAATGATTATGCTTTATTTTGAATGAAAACTAATTTAATGCAAATAAATTATTCTACAGTTAAAATATGTGATTCAATGAGATCCCTGTGGTTGATGCTGCTCAGCGAGTTTCTTTATATCTGGTTCCATCGATGTTAACGATATTCGAACGATATACTCTTTTCACAATGTCAAATCTATTGCGAACTTTTGATAGCAAGTGAGAAACACGACTAAATCCTGATTCCAAAAGGTAAGATGATGGAAAAGCAATAACGTAGAGCTGTTCTTTATCCCAGAGTAATGGGCACTTTGTAGCAGTATCATTGTTTTCCATATATTATACTTCCCATCTTTGAATTTTTCACGCATTATTTCATCACTTTGTAATTCAATGAGGGACTCTTGCAAAGAAATGTCTATATCAGCAACATTAACTTTGAAAGGAATTGTCACCCAAGTTGGTATATTCATCATGAGTAGGTCACTAAACCGAGTTTGCATACCTTCGTGCATATTTTCCAAATATTCTCTATATAATACAAGGTCTTCATCGTGCAAATCGCTGCTAATCGAAGCCAAACAAGGACACTATTCAAATGCAGGACGTCTGATATTATTTTTGTACAACTGTAATTTTCTCAGAAAAGCAGTAACAGCACCTTTACTTGATATGAGATCAGACTCTTTTCCTTGGAGCTGTTTATTAAGTAAATTTAATTTTTCAAATATATCTGATAAGTACTGACCGATGGTTGAGTAGATAGGTGAAAAAGAAATATAAAATAAATAAAGTTAGAAAGAATCATTCATATATATTCTCTACTTATTTCAATTTGGGGTAAATTACAGTAAAATTTTTTATTTTGAGTAATAACAGCCGTTCTGAAGTGGAATTGCCCCATGGACCACCAAAATATCGCTATGGACCCCCAATTTGTTATTTTTTGCCTGTGGACCCTGAAGAATATTACATGGACCCCGATTGAGAACTCCTGCTCTAGACATTAAATAACCTGAATAAACAAACGTATGAACTACATTCTGATGTGTTCTAACAAGTAATAAGTTACATTCAGTTAGCTTATAAAATATTTTAGGATATCTTAAAGTTCTTAAACTAGACTGTTTGCTAGTTTTGTAAATCATAGGTTTTTTCAAAGCATTCTGTTATAGCAATAAAAGGAATGAAATAATTGGGTGTGCTATTTAAATATAAGAAAGCGAAAAAGTTGAGAACTGCTATATTGGAAATCATTTTAAACGTTGGCTACCAAAGATGCGTAAAGGAACACTTTCAGGCCTCATTTTTGAGGTGGTTGGTCACAGGGGAGTTACTTCAGATTGTTTCCATTCATTAGGTTTCAGGTTACTTGTATTGTACATTAAGGATCTTTATAGTTTTTGAAATAATGTTTTTAATCACATTCGTAATTATTTCCAAAAAATCTTTAGTGCTTTCTGATGAAACATTATTATGAAAATGATAGCTAAAAAGTTATGTTTTCATGTAAATAAGTTGTTGTCTCTTGATTTTTGTTATTTTATAAAGATTTTATTACAGCAGTTTGATTTCCTAAAGTTGGGAATTCCAAATAAGTAGCTTTTCTATTTACATTAATTGAAATAAGAATGCCTTTTGAGTCGAGCTGATACTCTGGGACGGCCGTTTCGAGCTTATTAGGCTCTCCTCAGCCATAGGTAATCAGCTAGTGTAGGACTCAAAAGCTTCCATCAAGTACTATTTACATTACTAAACTTTCTTAATTACTAGATTTATCTGTAGTAGTACTGTTAGTCCATCACTACTTGATCCTTAACCACGCCTCTTCAAACGGAGAAGACATTTCACAATAGGGGTGATCGGTTGTAAAAGAAAAATTTGGGGGAAAAAAAAAAACAAGATTAGGAAAATTTTTTTTAAATATTTACTATTAAAGAAAAAAATTATTTATCACATAATTATGAATAACATTTATAATTTGAGAATATTGAGTATATTTAACTGTATTGCCAATGGTCTTAATTTGTATATTTGTAAATGTTCTGTGGAACTTTACGGAATTGTTTTTAAGCAAGTTTTGCTTTTTTTTTTAACTGTCAGCAATGGACCACTTGAGGTTTACGCCCCTATCGACGTCACGTATGACGTGTATCCCACATGCGGCGAGAGCTAATGGGATAAACAAACATATAACTTTGTTTGAATTGCTTAAAAAATCGTCGATATTTGATATTTCAAGACGATGGTTCAATACTGTGCAGAACCAGTACTGTAATAATTCTGTAAAAATGCTTGGAATATCCTTCTTTAATATAATATTTCTTCTGTATCTAAACCGGTTAAACCAAAGCACGTGGCTTTGTTTATCCCACATGCGAAGCAGTAGCGTGGTGGGATATTTTGTAACTACGAAGCTCCGCCTATCCTCAAGTGATCCATTAAATTATATCCTTCTTTGAAAATATATTGCTGTCGCCTTCTTCAATAGGCGATAATCAACTCTATATCCAATCTGAAGATTTTGGAAGGCTTACAATCGTTGCATCCAAATCAAATCTTTTAGTTCAGCCTCCATATCTATTAGGGTTAAAATGAAGCACATGGCTTTGTTTATCCCACATGCGAAGCAGTAGCGTGGTGGGATATTTTGGAACTACGAAGCCCCGCCTATCCTCAAGTGGTCCATTAATTGTTAAATAAAACATTATTACCATGAAGTGTATATATATTTATTACTTACATTAATTAATATAATTTATATATAATTACGATTTTTCATAATTTAAATGAATAAGAAACAGTATAAATATAACAGTTCTTAATTAGCAAATCAGTTTTATATATCGTTACAATTAAAATATAACCTAGTTATATATATGTTACCTAGTTATATGTAAGAAAAATAGATATATAATGTCGTATTTTATATCATCAATTCCTCTGTTATAACCAAGAAACAAAATCTGTGCATTTCCTCTGAAAATGGAAAACTATCACACTGACCCCTCAAATCACTTCTTGAACTCTTCGCCTACCACGTGACATAGGCGTGGCTAGGGATCAACTGTTCGTGGACAAACAGTAGCAGTATTAATTAATTAATTCAGTAATTTTAAGTGATTCTAGCTAGGAAAGAATTATTTTTCACATTTGCTTTTTATAATAATATGAGTTAATAAAATAGAATCTTAAGTGTGAAAAGTTGTAGAGATTTAAATATATCAATGAGCACACCCAAAATGTTAAATTTTTTAGACCTGAATTTTAAGAAATGTAACTTAATTGTAGAAAAGTCTACTGAACTTATATAATGTTGTAAAAGAATAGTGGGAATAGATGTTGATATTTTTTCTTCTTTTCAGTTGATAGGTTTACTTTTATTTGCTTTCCTTCTAAAACTATTCATTTCATGAAAATTTGTTAACAATTTTGACTGAAATTCTTGATTAGAATGAAACTTCTTAAAAGTTGTGTTGATAAAGAATATGTTTTTTTCTGAAATAAAGAAAGCAAATACTGTAATTTATGCATTTTATTCTTTTATCTTGCATATACTTTCTCATTTCACCTATTCTAAACTACACTTTCTGCCTTGGTTAAGATAATTAGGAGAAGTCTGCATTTGCCATACTTGAATGCTATTAGTTTTATGAAGGCTCAAATATTTTGAATTTATCTTTTTCATTAATAAATTATTGTCATTTGAGAAACGAGTAAGGGATTATCATTATTTCAGGGGGTTTTTGTTTTTCGAATGATTTTGATAGAAGTCAAGAACTAAAGATTTGCTTGATGCAAATAAACAACAACTTTATGATTTCAATTTAGTTGAAAACTTAATTCATTTTCTATTTTTTTTAATGAAAACAAAAATCGAGACTGACACTCATTTATTGATATTGTTGTTATCATTATCTTGTGAAGTTCAATAATTATGCAAAAAAGTGAGTAAATAATTTAAGCCCCCCTTTTCCCCATACAAAAGATAAATATGGTTAATCTCAGAAATATGGGTAATTGAAAGCAAGGTAGCTTATAGAGTAGCATTGAACTTATATGTTTTTGTGATATTCTTAGTTAAAATGACCAAGTGTTTGTGATTGAGTCAAAATTATTGTATGTGTAATCCTTATGCTATCTAAAATTATGCTGGCTTCTTTTTCGTCCCTGTTTGTCCTTTAAATTATTATTATTTGCTTTGGAATTCGTGTACTAAAATATTTAAGACAGTTCTTGTTAGTTAGGCACTGTAAGGAGTTCCATTACTACATGTATTGAAATATAAATACATTATGTATTTAATTTTTAACTGTTCCTTAAATTAATTTGCGATGTTCAATAAAAATCAAGGCATAAGTGTATACCCAAAATAATAATAATATATATATATATATTTGTTGTATTAAATGGGGGATTCAAATGCCAATGTGCTTCCTTTGTGTTGATAAAAGTTTTGTTTTGATAATGTCTATTTAGATAAATTAAAACTGGAAGTAGCAGGGAGCTAGCATACTCTGTACCTGCAAGTGTTTCATTGATATATATTTCAAAGGTATTTGTCTTTATTTATATTTTATTCGGTTAGAAATGACAAGTTTTAAAAAAGCATGCTAGGGTTGGGATGGTTAAAGAACTAAAGTATCTCCATTTAACACTTATGCAATGGGTTGATATTTAAAGACAAAATCTTTGAAATATATGTAAGAATTTCTTTTATTTTCTTTCAAACGAATTACAGTGTTGATTTCTGTAGTGTTTGCATATTGTCCAGCAGAGTACCTCTTGAATAACCATTAAAAATATTACAATACAATAACATATTATACCATATTACAAAATACAATACATAAGCTCTAACCTATTTTTGACATTTTAACCTTGTATTCAGAGATAATGAAATATATAATTTATATTCAAAGTTAATAGTTATTTTTTACCTTTCCTTTGTGGATGATTTATCAGAAACTATCTATGCCATAAAAAAATTTATAGTCATCAGATTTGGTATCCATTATAGCAACCTTGACAGGTTAATTTCATAATCCCTCAGGTACCATAGCTATTTTTTTGGAATTGTGCACAAACTAGTTCCTACAAAATTTGGGCAGCTTAAATTTTTCTGTTAAATCATCATCTTGATGCAATTGATTTTAATGTATTGGTCTATGCATTGACAGCAGGAACTCCCTCACAGAGAAACTCATGAAAACCTCTTCTACCTTTGCAAATTATGTAAAAGATGTTTACAGCCATTTCAGCAGGTCTTTTTCTTTTTTCTTTTCTTTTCTCCTTTTTCTTTCAGGATATATATATATACATATATACATATATATATTGATATATATTGTCTAATCGCAAAATAAATGAATAATATTAAAATTTTATATCTGATGATGTTTTATGGTAGAAGAGAAATAGTTAAATACCAATCCAGATTGCAATGTAAATATAAATTTGTCTTGTGATTTGTGTAGTTTATTAGAATTTAGTGTGGTTGTTTGGCTTTTCTACTTTTTTTCCCTCTAATTTTTGTGTTTGTATTGTGATAGTAGTGATATTTATCTTTCCAAATACTGATTCTTCAATTTTACAGTAAAACTGAATGAAGTTATTCTTGTGTTTATTTAATGTGTTGATTTGGAAAGGTTGTAGTCTTGCTTATTATTTAATATTTTAAAGAAAAAAAATGTGTAGAATATTTTAACTAGCTTGTTTACAGGATTGCTTGTAAGAATTAGTTTTCAATAAAATTTGAGAAAACTTAAAAAAAGATTTGTCGTTTTCTTACTTTCATTAAATAATTTAATTTATATTCTGACTTTCACTTAATAAGTAATTGTTGTGACATACTTTTAATAAACAAAGCTACATTTAAATCTACAAATAAAAAAGATGAAGTATTTAAGCTTTATACTAATATTTTTTAGTATTTTCAAATTTAATTACATAGCTTACACTAAAAAGAAATTACCACAATCTACTAAATCATAATCATAGTATTGCAAAGATACAACTTAAATGTTTTAAAGTTTGCATATATAAATATAAAACTGGTTTATAGAATATGGAAATGTTATTATTGCATGATTTATAATTTATGAAAAAATACTTCAAAAAAAAAAAAAAAAATCTTATGCATGCAGTCTATTGAGTGTTAGCAACTAATTCCTTGAGTCCAGTACTTCACATGTTTATTATATATATATTTATATTTCGAAGCACGTAGTACAGTTGCTGCAAAAATGATTGGCATCATTAATTTGAAATTGATAACTTTTTAACCTTAGTCAAAGAGATGAAAGGGGGAAGGGTTGGGATATACATGTATATTATATAAATACACAAGACTGTGTTCCTCGCTGATGTTCCTGCCCGTGATATGGTTTACAGCCCTTCATCCTGAGACTTCACCAGAGACGGTGCCAGTAAAGGATGAACCCTTTGAAAACCTTCAGGTTGCTCTCAGTGCTGCCAACCTAACACCTCAGTCATCTCTACAGCAGCAACAACAGCAGCCACCGCCACCACAAGTACCTCCACCCGCTTTGCCACCTCTTCCTCCATCTGTTATGGAAGCCATCCCAGGAACAAGTTCAGGTTAGTTTTTTCTTATGTCACTTCAGTTAATTAGTTTGTTTGGTGGATAAAAACGTTATGTTGACATTGTGCAGTAAAAAAAATTTAGGTGGGGAGAACTCTCTCATTGTTTAAAAATGCATTTAGTTTTAAAATAGGAAAACATTCTTTTAATTGGATATATTTTTTTTTTCGAAATTTAAAGTCGTTATTATTATTTACAAATTAGTTATATTCTAATTTTAGTTTTTAAGTTGTACCTATATTATTGTTTATCTATTCACATATCAATTTTATTGCTAAGAGTGTGTGCGTGTGTATATATGTATATACATACATACACACACAAACACACTCTTAGCAATAAAATTGATATGTGAATAGATAAACAATTATTTCAGAGGCTCGGAAGATTTCATAGATTAGACAAATCAGATACTATGAAAATCAAAATATAATAGCTAAGTTTTTCTGAGTTTTTATTATTATTATTAATTGCATTATAGAATATTTAGTGAACTAGAACATGTTAGTTGTTGATTTTAAGTAGTTATTTCGAATTTGCTAAATGAGTATGCCATTGAATGATTAAGCTTAAGGAAACACATGTGTAACTATCAGAAACAGTTGGCTTAACAAGAATACCAGTTGATTATTTGTTTTTAATTAATTGTAATTTACTGTTTGAAATCCTTCCTAAATATACGAGAAAAAAAGGGGGAGGGGCGGATGCAGTACTGCCTTATGAAAGGAACAAAAACAGGCTTTGAAACAGTCTTAAGCAGAAATTTAAAACCTGAAAGCCATTCTGATTCGAGAAATAGCGATTCGATTACTTGCTTACGAAGATTTAGTTAACTTTATCATTATTTATAGTCGAATGCACAGCTCATTCAGTTTCCGATTCAGTATTATCGATAATGGTTCTTGAATGATGGGGGAAGGGGGTTGGTTTCATTCAATTATTGAAGATAAGGCAGTGTGACAATAGGAGCACTGGATCAGATGAAATGATAAATTATTTTGTTTCCATTTTAATTTTTATTTATTAAATGATAGTGGTGCAGGGTGTCCATATTTTATTAAGTTGGGGAAATGGCAGTAAAATTCTGAATTGGTTACAATTGGTCATGGTCATGGAAACTGTTAAGGACCTAGCCATTGGCATTTATTGATATTATCAGGGGTGTTTGTGCTCCGGGGAAACCCCGGAATTCCGGGGATTTTAAACTTCGATACCCGGAAATTCCGGGGATCGTCGTTCAAAAGGAAGTAGGAATAATAATGAATAATGAAAATATTTACATAAAATGTAGTAGTTTATATGTTTGAAAATTTATGGTTATTAATTTTGCAAAAAAAGTAATTCATTGAACTTTTATAATTAGGTCATTCAATACTTCATAATTGTAATTTTTCATTTCTTCCCCCCCCCCCC
>JAFIDM010009631.1:179571390-179583535 GCA_023159025.1 Thereuonema tuberculata
CCCCCCCCCCCCCTCTCGAAACTCCAAAATGTCGGTAGTAAGTCCGTAAAAGTTTCAGGGGATTTTTTGGGGTCCCACAAACACCCCTGTATTATATAATAGTAATAGTAATAATAATAATAATTATTGGGAGATTATAACAGAAGAATGTACAATGAACTATTACTTTTATATATTGGTGTTACTTTAGCTCGTTGCTGCAAATGGCATCGTTGTGAAGATTTTCAACAGTTAATCCGATGAATTCATTATGAATTATGATAAAAGACTAAAAAGGAAATTAGGCATCCATTACAAGAAGCAGGCAGATTTTCGAAATAACAGCAACTGTATTATTATGGCATATACATTGAAAAGATGTCAGGACTGAATAGCTCATAGATTGATGTAAAGTAGGGGGGGGGGAGTTATGCTTGTAATGGACACCCTGTTGTGGCATTGGTAGTTCATGACCATTTAAATTCTTTAATTACAATTTTCCACTTATCAATTATTTTGATTTATGATAGATGTATTGACTTCCTAGTATACAAATGCGTTTGTTCTGAGCATTTTAATAAAATATTCCATTTAAGCTTACATACTGATAATGATAGTAGATGCGGCCATTTTGTGAAATGAAAAATATAGCAAAATACTCAAATGGATATGATGCCATCTTTTCATAACTATAATTAAGATTCATTTTATGTGGGATAGATTAAATCAATATAAAGCATAGCAAAGAATTTTTAAGTTAAAAACCCTAGGACAAATTTAGCTTTGGTAGTGAGTATATTGATATGGTATTGATCATTATAATGTAAAGAAGAGTTGTGGCTGAGTTTTTAATCAATTACAATAGGCCCGTATTTCTCTTGAAATGCAACCAATATTGAAGTGCGTAAAATGTAAGTGTTTTTGAATTGGTTCATTGGTAAGTAAGGCTGATACGGTATAGTGGTTGTGAAACGGAAATACGGGATGAATATATTATGTTTTCTGGTCACCGACAGATGACTAATTTTCTCAATTTCACAACGCTTTTAAAGTTAAAATAATACTTAAATTTCCTGATAATCTAGTTAGGGTGTTCTTAGTAAATACTAAAAATGATTGATTATTATTGTAACTTGATTAGCTTTTCGAGATTTAAATATTAATCATGAATTAAGTCATTGTATTTTTAATGTTTCATTAAAATGAAAGTGTAATTAAAGTGTAATTTCATTGTTTTCGCTAAATATTCAACAGCAGTCGAGAGAAATTCCATCGGTTACATGCCTTCTGTTCTGGTTAAGGAATCTAGTGCTTAATGTAGCAAGTTCCATTGTAGAATTTAGGCGTTTATTGAGATTTTATGATAATGAAGATGTCATTAAATTGTTTGAAATAAATATGGAAACATTTGATGAATACATGACATACAAAATAAATTTAATAGTAGATTTTTATATTTGTTTTAAAAAGTTTGATCATTAGATAGTGGAAGGTTTTTTTTTTTTTTTTTTTGAAAGGTAACTTTTTAAAGAAAGAGTTTTAAAAGCTTCAGTCTAATTTGTAGTTATTGTTTATGTTTTCGACTGGACTTTTGATTTGGATTCATAGAATTTAACCCTACCTCATAAAGGGAGTGGTTTAAAAATAAACGTTCTACCAATCACTTGAAGAATAGGCCAATTTAAAACTAAAGATTTTGTAAATTTTCTTTCTTTTTCTTTTTTTTAATTTTAATTTGTCTAGCAGGTATCTGTTGCTATCGAGATGGCTTTCGTGTAAATGGTGTCAATAGGATCACAACAGGCTAAAGTTTCATTTGTATTCATATGACAAGATGAAAGAAAATCAGTGACATTTATGACTTCAGAATGAAGATTTTAATTAGGCCTATCTGTGAAAATGCTTTGTGCTCACAGATTTCAGTTTAATAAATTCATAAGATTCTTCCAAAAATAAGAAGATATTGAACAAGCAGATTTAAATATCATTGATGTATATTTCTGTCGTTTTTTAAAGATTAAATCATTTAAAATTTATCTTGAGAGATATTGGAGGGCACGATATACTTCCTTAGTTTCAAAATAATTTTAAATATTTGCTACAAAAATGTTTAAATCCTTTGTGACATCTACCAAAAACGTTTCTGTGGAAAATAGGATTTTACGTTGTTAAATGTGTGTTCTCATTACTACATTGGTTTTAACCCACCCTTATGTCGAGCAGTTTTCTGTTAATATTACAGGCCTGTAACTGCTCTTCATCTGTACAACAGTTAACAATATAGTAGCCATTTCATAGTAGTTGACGTTGGAATGAGGTTAAATGTAGTTTTCCAAGATTTTAAGCAGCACTTGAATATAACAATTTTACCTAAGAAAATGAATTTAAAAATTTAATAAATTACTATTGATAAAAATATTAAAAAAAATAAATAAATAATAAGAACTGATAATTTTGGTTTCACAGTAGAACGATGTGCATTTACGCTAGAAAATCGTTGAACTTGTTAATTTTCACTTTTTAAAACAATTAACTGTGAAAGTTATTCGTGGAAATATGCCAAATTAAACTGTTCGCTGAGATTGTTTTCAAGAAATAATTATTATCTAATTTGAGAAAGGTTACTTCACTGGAATACTCAGTATAATGAATTCTTGAAATCTTTCGGTAAATAATTGTTTTGGATTTTGAGGTACAATGCAAATATAGTTAGTGTTAATCATCTAAGTTTATTGTTCGTTTTGAAAAGGCAGACCTACCACTGGCAGACGATTTTACTCCGCGGAGGGTGATACGCTGAGATGGATACTTTCCTAAGAAATTCTTTTGGACATTTTCGCTTTTAAGAAAAAAATAACGAAGGAGCATTTTTGCAGTAGTATTTATTCTTTCCATAATTCTTTCAGGAAAAGCGCAAATAGAACGCAACTACTAGTAAACTAACACTGATAAAAAGTAAACATCTCTTTATTTCTCCTCGCCCCTATTTTGAAGAAATCGAGGGAGACCTGATGCATGCGCATAAGCGTTGAACGCTCTCGTAAACAAAATCGAACACAGTACATTCCTTTGTATTATTTACTTCTGTAAATGACTACGTAGTTTGAAATGTTCGTTCATTTCATTTTTTTGTGGAAGGATTATTGACATTGAAGAAATATGGGTATATTATAATTTTAATTCATATATTTATTAAGTCAGTTGAGTTTTGTCTAGACCAGGGTGCACAACCTAAGGAAGTCTGAGGGTCAATGTTTTTATACAAGTTCTGATGGAGGGCTGCAGCGTCCCATTCTCCAACCCCCCAACCCTTACTGTTGTCTTACTAATTAATGATTTGATAGTCATTTATAATAATAAATATTAATAATACATGTAATTTACATGAATATCTTACTAATTAATTATTTGACAGTGCCATTTATAATAATAATAAAAAATGTAATTTATATAAACTTCAAATAATGCGCTAGTTGTGTTTCTTACTAACATTGCAATACTAAGTTTTGAGGCAGTGGGCTATTGCAAGTCATGACGTTTTTTTAATGGCAAGGAAATATAAAGGCAAGTTTGACACTGCCGGGCCGCAATAAATATAACCTTTGGACCTCCGGTTGTGCACCCCTGGTGTACAGTGTCATTAAAGCAAGGAAAGGTTTCGTTGAAGTACTTCTAGTTTTTTTCAGTAGAATTCAAAAAAGGATCATAAGCTAGTTAAATAATAAATAAATTAAAATTTCTAAAATTTTGGGATTATCTGCAAAATTTTAATTATAGTAAATTAAGCGGAATATTATTTCATTTTTCAAGGAAAGAAGAAAAACTTATAATACTAATAATCGAATTTTCCAAATTTGCATGAGAGTGAGCATTGGATTTGAATTTTAACATTTCTTTAATAAATTGTAATTCTAGTGTAGGCTACTTAAAGATTTATTCTTAATTAGTTTTTTATTAACATATTATGATGCTAGGTTCTTTAAAAAGTAATGAATGTTTCAGTTGTTTCACTACATCCATTATCCTTGCCGAACTATATGAACTTAGTTTTTAAGGTAATTTTCGTTTCATTAGTTAGAAATTGTCATTAATTACCAAGTGAATGATATTAATAATTATTTTTTTTTTCTGTAAAAATGGTAAGACGTGCTACTTCTGTCAGTAGCAACACATTTTTCCTATAAAATACTCTTTGTTATTAATTAAAAAGAAAAGTAGTCTAAAATGCCCGGATGTAAACTTAGTGTTTCATATCAAGTATACTGATAGCAAAAACACCTTTCATATAAATAATTCAGTCCCAAAACTAGTCAGTTCAGGAAATGAGAATGCGATTTAAAGCTCTAATTCTGAATGATTTAACAAGCTGTCAAAGAATATTTTGGACCAGTGAAAAATCTTGATAAAAGTGTAACGTTACACTAGTATTGGAGCATACGAACAATCACCTGAATATAAATGAATACTATACATATATTTCCTACAGCTTTTTCCCACTCCGCGTGGGTCGCTGATGAGCAAGGCGCGCTTGCTGAATATTCGGATGTGGCTAGGGGTTTTACGGCCGGCTGCTCTTCCTGTCACCAACCCAGATCAGAGGGAAACCCACAGATTCCATAGACTGCGAAAGACGAAGGAGTAGACAACACAGGAAAGAAAGCAAACAACCATGTCCAAGCCGGGATTCGAACCCAGGTCCCGCCACAACGGCCACACGGCAGACCGTCATCTTAAGGGTTGAACGCACTATTCCGTCTCCGTTATGTTTATGAAACGTCTTCGTATCCGTCATCGGCGAGATAGTCGCCCATTTTACCGTCGGAAGTTATGTCAAACGGAAACGGCGTTACGATTGAAGTTCATTGACATGCAAAATCTCTTCAAAAACGTTGACATATGCACATTCTGACGCATAGCATTCATTTATTTCAGTAAAAATATTGTTTATTTTCTAACAATCTCCTCACTGTGATACTTAATTCGTAATAACCTTCGATCCCATCGAAGCGGTGAACAAAATGGCGCCGGCGAACTTGCTATCTATCTTGAAAATCCTTAGGATTACGTCAGTGCTCTTTGATTGGTTGTTGCGTCACACACACGATCTGATTGGCTGGCCTTACGTTTGCACAGACGACGATGTTCGTTGATTTCATGATCTCCGTTGTGTCTTTCGAGACTCAATTCTGATACGTAAAAGCAATTATCTTGCGGGAACATAACGAAAGACAGATTAACGGAATAGTGCGTTTTACCCTTTAGACCTCTCGGCCGTGGCGGAACGGACAATATAAATAAATAAATACAGTAAAACCTCTCAAATCCGGCCTAATGTGGCGCCCAGTAGGCCGGATTACAAAAAAGCCGGACTACCGAGAGTGTTCTAAAAATAACTCAGTAGCTCAATTTTTGTGAAGACATAAAGCCAGGTTTAATTAATTTAACCCCATTTTCATAATTTTGCACTCAAATGTTTATTAAAAACAATACAAATAAAAAGTCTATTTTATAATTACAGTAGTCTTATTTATTGTATACAGTACAAAGACGCAAATGCATTAAACTATATTTTAACAATCTACATACTGTAAAATAAAATAAAAAAATAGCTAGTTTATAATGTGTTTAATTTAGATTCAAGAAATAACTCTTGAATTTAGTTATTAAAAAAAAAAAATTACTCAGAATTACCGAGGGTCGGATTTAAAAGGTTTTACTGTACTATCATGTTTGTATTTAACCTAAAATGGTCTTAGTAGGAATAGTTGTATTGAAACTTTCATCAAAAATATGGGCTGGGAGATTAAACTTTTGAGAGGATTTACTCATTGCAGCACATAAAATTTTATTATTATCAGTTGGGTTGCGAAGCTCAATTACGAAGCCGAGACTTTCAGTTATTTTTTTTCTCTGAGAATTCTCATTCTCGTGTGGCCACCATAGACCCTGTTTCGGAGCATTGCCGTTGTTGGTAAACCTACTTCACTTAACCATGAATGGTAACAATCTGTATTATTAAACAAATTGTGTGCGCGCCTGCCTGCGTACGCCCACCAACAGTTGAATTTCACAACACTTGGCATGCGCGTTGCCAGGCCACGAGAGTATTGTTGCTTGGCGAACCCTATCCGCAGCAATGTAATTCCGCAGGTGCGTTGTCAGGTAACAAATTTCCGACTGTTACAAATGGATTTTAGTACTCAGTGCATTTATTTTTTAGAATTTAAACTTTATTTTTATTTTTAGTTTGAAGTGTTAGTTTTAGTTTATTTGATGCATTTTATTTATTTATTTATTTATTTTTCCGTTACGTATGCGAATCTTTTGGAGCGAAGCGACGGGTAGCCGTCTAGTATATTTAAAATTACTATTATCCCCGCGCTCAAAGGTGAACCTCCCAGAATGCAACGCAGATTATAGATTGATCTTTCCTGGCTTTTGGTTAACATTCAAATGGAAGAGAAAATGGCGGTCGCTGGTTCACAGTCAACATTTCGACGAGGAAGAGTTATCAACAGTCAAGCTAGGGAAATTATTCATAATGTTGCTCGTCGATTTCTAGAATATGTATCGCCCAACAACGATTTGAAAAGTAAAAAGGATGCGTTGAAGATCACTGCAGAATATACTGGAGTGAGTTTTGTCTACGGTGAAGAGAATTGTACAGTCGCCGTTGCTACGAACGCCAGGGAGAAAAAGGCCTCGTTTGGCTCCAAAGAGTTCGCCTGACGATTTTGATTGTTAACGTCATTCATCAAATTATTGCTGATATGCATATCAAGAAGGAATTGCCGACAATGAGGACGATTGTCGCCGAAGCTAGGAAACGTATTCAATTTACAGGTCAGTCAACAAGTATGCTTGTGATTCTGAGGAAATTAGGATTTCGTTTAAAAAAAGTCAATCACCGATCTGTTTTGCTTGAACGAAGTGACATCGTTGCTGCCCGCTGCCTTTACTTGCGTTCAATAAGGCGTATGCGAAACGAAAAACGTCTCATCGTTTTCCTGGACGAGACTTGGGTGAACGAATGTCATTCTGTGAAAAATATGTGGCAAAGCAAGGAGATTAGAGTGGGGCGTCATGTACCTCTTGGCAAAGGAAAAAGGATAATTGTATTACATGCTGGCAGTGAAAACGGTTTTGTAAAAGATGGTTTACTGTTATTTCGTGGCGTGAAAACTGCAGACTACCACGAGGAGATGGATGGGGAGCGAGCTGCCTAACATCCCTCCACGCAGTGTGATTGTCATGGACAATGCTCCGTACCACAGCGTACAAATTGACCGTGCCCCAAACAGCAACAGCTTGAATGACAACATGATGGATTGGCTAACCAGTAACAACATACCATTCACGGAAAATATGCGGAAACCAGAGCTTTACATGCTCATAAAACAACATAAACCTACCCACAAATGGTACGTTATTGATGAGATAGCTGCTTCAAATGGCCACATTGTGCTCCGCTTACCTGCATATCACTGCGAATTTAACCCCATCGAGATGATCTGGGCACAAATTAAAGGTGACGTTGCGCGCGAAAACACCAATTTCAAGCTGGCAGAAGTTGAGCGTCTAACAAACGCTGCTACAGTAGACGCCGCTTATGTGATCACATCGGGCCGATCCGATTTTGATAACTATAACCGATTGATTATAATAAACGGAAAATATAAATTAAAAAAGGGCAGCATATACTGTAGTAATGATGAGGAGAGGACGATTTCAGCAGAAAACATTTACTTAACATAATGAAATTACATGCATGAAATAAAAAGTGAAATTGATAGACAAAAAATAGTACATATGTGTCAAGGAACAAAGAAATCATCAAAGTCATTAATAAAACATTTGTACTCATAATGTTACGAAACCCATCAGTCTCAGCTCTTCTTTGCACTCCGAGTCGCAAAATTCGAAGCGCATTCCTCATCTCAGCACTCGTTGGAGTCTTCTCTTCCTCGATAACATTTTCGGGTTCATCTTCATCAGAAACAGACGTCGATATTTCGTTCGTGTTCGATACAGCTTCACAAATGTCGTAGTCTATTAATACAGCCGAAGTTTCTAGGTTCTCGTCGATGTCCATCCAAGCTTGGAAATCTTGAGCAGTCATGTCGGGTGGAGCACTGATAATTTTCACCAATTTTTCCACAACTGCTTAGACGTTTTATTCTAGTTGTAAGAATCCTTCATGACCACGAACTTCGCCGGGAATCGCTCATCGAAAATGAACCAATTGGTCAAAATTTGATAACATTAAGCGATCATTTTTTGCGTTAATTCGAATACATCTGTTCGGGACCGGAGATTATTGATAATATTAAACGAATGATAACATTAACCGTGATTACATTAAGCGGCGTCTACTGTATTAGTAAAATTACACCTGACAACTGGAAAAAAGTTTGCTAGCATGTCGTAAAAATTGAAGAAGAATATTGGAGAAAAGATGCTCTTGTCGAACAAGCTGTGGAACCTTTGATTGTTAATATCAATGTTGGCAGCAGCGATGAAGATGACGATGATCACAGTTACAGTGACGATGACGATGATGATTTCCAACCTTTGCCAAATCTCCCTAAACTTGACTGTTGATAAACAAAAAAAAAGGCTTTCCAAAGCCGCAAAAACTGTTCTTTTCAGAACCATTATGAAAAGCCCTTTTAAGGGATACCAAATACTGTGAAAGAACACATTCAATTTTCTTGAAATTCAACTGTTTATTTGTTAATTTTGAAAATTTCCCCTGATTTCAATGAATTATTTACAAATAAAATAAAGTATTTCCCCCACCCCCAAACAAACAACAGTAAAACACAAACATGTAACCACTGTAACACAACTGAGTTTCCGTACAAAAAAAATTTTTTTTTTTTTTAATAATATTAATAAAAATTAGACTAATAACAATAGCAAACCTAGTGGTTACAACAGCAAATTTCAATACCCCCTGAAATATTTTCTATCATTGTAAAAACAAGCATTTCAGTGAATCTCCATGATCAAATAAATTTCTCATTTCAGTGTATTGATTTTAAAGTATGCTATTTGTTTTTTTTTTTTAAGAAAATGAATTTTTGTGATGAGAACTTGACTCATAGATCATTTTCATTACAGAAATATTCAGAAATTCAATTAACGTGCGTTAACTTGTAAGGAACCGTACCAAAAAGAAATATGTAATAAATTAATATTTACTTGTTTGTGTGGGGGTGGGGGAATATTTTCTTTATTAAAGCAATATTAACATTCTAATTTTAGTAGTATATTCTGCAGTGATCTTCAACGCATCCTTTTTACTTTTCAAATCGTTGTTGGGCGATACATCTTCTACAAATCGACGAGCAACTTTAAGAATAATTTCCCTAGCTTGACTGTTGATAACTCTTCCTCGTCGAAATGTTGACTATGAACCAGCGACCGCCATTTTCTCTTCCATTTGAATGTTAACGAAAAGCCAAAAGGTCAATCTATAATCTGCGTTGCATTCTGGGAGGTTCACCTTTGAGCGCGCGGATAATAAATATCTTTCGTTAAAATTTGAGTTGAAAGAGAGTGATAAACCAACTTATTTATGCTAAACATTTTCTTAAAACTTTACAAATAATTTTTCACTTGCTTGTGATTTTAAAGAATTTAATCAAGAGACGATTATACATACAGTAAACTCCCGATTATCCGCGGAATTGGGTGGCGCGGTAACCACGGATAAGCGAATTCCGCGGATAATCCGAAATAGGATGAAAAAGGACGAAAATCAACACAAAAATGCTTTGAACATGTTTTATTTACATTAAAATGGCAGAACATACATTATAAACAATTATTTTATTTTATTTTATTTTATTACTTTTTAATAAAAAAATTGGTTAATTGTGTTTTGTTTTTTTTCGTGTCGAAACACGAAAACCCTGTACTTGGACGTCGCTAAATGTGGATGCTGCACTGCCGATCACGACTCATGCATTCTTTCTCAATATGTATAAAAATATGTTCCGTAATCTATTGTACAGTAAAAAAAATGGTAACAGGAGAGGTCCGCGGATAATCGGGAAGTTTACTGTATTAGTTTAATTTATTCTTTTTAAACGAAAAGCTGTTCGCTTTCAAAACACGTCAGAAACGTAAATTCATTAATGTTCCTACAACATTAACATTGGAATGGTTTGCTGCTTTTGAATAGTTCGTTAAATAAAGAGACTTCGAAGAGATTCTACCATTTGTCGCCAGCAAGACTTTTCCGGAAAACAAAAGAGTCGACCACATCAAGATCATCAAAGCTTTTTTGGATCTCTACATCTTAAATATAGTTTTCGAAATTTGTATTAGTAAGTTTTTGTAGCAAATCTAAGATCAGTTCGCCTAAAATCTTTTTAACGTTAAGGAATTTTATTTATTTTTAATGAAATATACTTTTTATTTTTTTCCAACCCAAACTATTACTGCACTTCATTTAATCCGGCGAGTTAAGGTACTAAATCAGTTTTTAATGATGCATCGAAAAGCTTTTCTCAATAGTAATTACTGTAAATATTACGAAGTTTTACATAAAAGGCTGCTGTGAGTTAAAAATAAATAAACGTGTAATTATTTGGTATCTATCGCTGTCCGCATAAATATGAAAAAATCCTTTATAAAATCTTCAGCAGTTGAGAATATCAGTCAGGCTATATATTGGAAGAATTCGGTTTATATTCTGTCGATATATTGGAAGAATTAGGTTTATTTGCAGTTAAGGTAATTAGATTATGTGATATATTTAGCAAAGTAAATTTTTTGGCAAGAGGAAGTTTTCGTACTTGTATTCAAAGGAAGGATATTTAAAATGTGTAGTATTCACAATAGATGGTATTTTTCGGTTATTCCATATATGAATTTTGGATGCTTATTACTTCAAAATATTCTTTAAATATATAATAGGTTCTTATTTAATTGAAGACGCACAGAACTATTTCTACATCCTTGGGATTTTTTTTTACCTCTTTTACTGTCTTTTCCGGGGTATTTAGAAAATAGGAGAGAATAATGTATTTAATACATAAAAAGTGGAACTTAATTGTAATCACATAAATGTTAAAATTTATTGGAGAGAATAATTAATACTTCAAAATAGGAAATCATGCTTTTAATAGGAGGAAAAGAAATTGAAGCCGTAACTGACTAATATACTGACTGCTTGTCTTCGGTGTTGGATTTCTTAAGCTTTGTAACAACCAAAAGACTTTGCTAATTGTTTCTAAATAATAGACTAGAAATAAGATTAGAGATATTCTTGACTTTGATTCATTTGATGATAATCTTGTAATAGAGTTTGTTAAAAATTAGTATCACTATTAAAAACGTACTTTTGTCTTCAGTGTTTTTCTGTAATTTACGACTAATCATTTTCTTCGATGTATTTCTTAAATAATCTCTGCTGATAATATTTCATTGGTTTAAGTGCAGTAGTTTTTTTCGTTAAAAATATCTTATTCATGAAAGTAAAAAAAAAAAAATCTTTTGGGTTCTTTTAATTACCGAGATTTGGATTTTAGAGTGTAGAAAAATAAGGTGATGTCAACAAAACGTTCCACCAAATTACTTGCTTGTATTATTTGTTCCAAAAGGAATGTGTAATTATAGTGAAAATTTAGTTGCATTAGTTAAGGAATTTCTTGCATCAAAAGAAAAAAAATAAAAGCATTGTTTAAAATAAATACATTTTTGTTCTTCCTTTTCAAATTATTTAACAGTTTTAAGATTTTACTTATAATATAACATTGAAAATTAACCTGTTCTAAAATTGAAATGCAAACTATTAAAGCCCAAGTCAGTAGATGAATAATAGCAATAGTTGGTGTTTTAACTGCAAAAACTTCTAGATAACTTTCAAATTTAAGAATAAATATCTATTCAAACTGCAGAAAAGTTAAGGATTTTCTAGGATATACAAGTATATAACATATGAGAGTTTAATTATCTAATAGACTCTTACTTATCTGTGCAGCACTAGTTTAAATATTATTAAATTAACAGCACTAGTAAATATTGAAAAGCGAGTTTATAATATCTTAACTTTAAACAGGATTTTCGTTTTTTATTATTTTGATAGCTACGTTGAAATTAAAGATAATAAGGATAAGTCTTGCGGACTTCCGGTCCCCTTTTCTTTAAGGCTTAA
>JAFIDM010009631.1:179583635-179599851 GCA_023159025.1 Thereuonema tuberculata
TATATAGAGTAATTATTTATTTATCAAATTGATCACAATATTTGGCGAATCATAGATAAATCTGAGTCTATTTATTTGCATTTTGCACTCAGGAATATCTTCGTGAAATGGACAGTTAGTATTTTGAAATTTTGATTGGTCTATAACTAAAGAATTGGTTTAAATAACGATATTTTTATTAAAATATAAAAGAAAAAATAATTACACATTCTATAAAAGTTTTTTTAGGTATTTAAAAGAAAATAAAAATAAATTAATTTGATTGAATTATTTGTGTATGAAGCTTTAATGTACTGATGAGAACTGGTGGTGTGAACTGGATTTCTTTTCTTGATACAATCGTGAAGCAATTTTCTTTAATTAAATTTATCAGCTATTTTAGTGTTTGACAGCAGTTTTTCATTTTACATCAACGGTTACATTTAAATGTAATTTTTTTTAAAAAAATTCATTAATATAATGAACATTAGAAATTCCTGAATATTTTCTGAGGCCCAATATAAATTCTACTTGCATCCTCTCTAAAAGCAGAAGTGGAATTCAGAGGAGATATAGTTTGAATGATGGATGTTTCAATATGAGTGTATCCCTTTGCATAGAAATTTTTTTCCTACCTATAATTCTTACTGGTTATCATGGGCTTTCTTAACATAAGGTGTATTGTAATTTGTGTCTGTACAAATCTTGTCTTTTGCTGTTTATTTTTTTCCCCTCAAACTTTTTCTTTGTAAAGAATCGTTATCAAAATTTATGACTTTAATTTTGAACAGTGTTTCAGGTCCCTGAATTTTAATTTTAGCACAGTTTCAGATGGAGGCATTTTAAGCTGAGAAACGCAATGCTTTTATTTGTGTGCTTTGGTAGAATTTGTACAGGGTCTTTTATAATACATTTAAATATAGTAAAAAAATTTATATATATATATATATATATAATAAAAACGTACTTATCAATTAGGCTAATCACTGGAAAAAGAGGTTGTTGGGAATTTTTTTTTTTGTTCTTACTCTTATAAATACACAATTTTCTCTGTCTGCACATTATAATTAATAAAAATTAAAAAAAAAAAAAAAAAATCACTTCAGTGCCATACTTTAGTAAAAAGCTGTGACCATTCTGAAGGAGCACAAATTGGTGTTTGGATTTGTTTTTAGACCTTAAATTTGGCTTATTTATTATTTATGACAAGTTTGACAGTATGTGCTTAATAAAAGGGAAAAAAAAAAACCAAACAAACTGTTATTACTTCTGCTGATCCTCTTTCTCTGGCTTGTGGGATATTTTTTTTTCCTTCTCTTTGTGTCAGGGTTGTTGTGAGATTGATGGGTCGTGGGTCTGTGAGGAATGGTGGTTAATAGGGAGCGACCCTTTGCCTTTGCAGATGAGAGAGAAGCAGTAGATGAATTGTTCTGCTGGAAGTGTTGTCGTTCAGTGATGTCTGCCGATCAGTATTCCTATCACTGGGAGATGCATACAAAGGGATTGTATTGGTGCGAAATATGCGGCAAGGCCTATAAGAAACGCTTCGTGTTCTACCGCCACCTACAGATCCATGACCCCAATAAACTGCTGCACGAGTGCACAATTTGCCACCATAAATTCTGTAGAAGAGATACACTGATCCATCATTTGAGATCAATTCACAAACTTGTCTTCAGTTTTGATCGTCATAGACGAAAAGGAAAGAGAAAATAATAAATAAAATGTCTAGTTCACATTCCAATTATTTATCTGTAAAGTTTAATAATGACTAATGATCTCGGTTCAGTATTAATTTTAAGTAAGATTAGCATGAAAGAAATCTAAATTATAATGCTGTAATCGTAAGAAAAAGGCAATTAATGATGTATTTCCTTGATTTCTAGTTGTAATTTGTAATAGGAGTAGTACATCAGTTTTCATTTATTTATTTATTTTCGTTTAAAGTTGTTTAATTAGCTAAAAACAGTACAATTGTTTTCATATGTTTTTAATAAACTTCTAAATTAAATTGTTCTGTCATTTCTTTCTAATGTGTTTTGTAGTAAAGAAATAAAAGAATTTAATTATATTGTTTATGCTTTTTCAATAGAATTCAACACACTCCATACATTCTATATTAATTTAATGAAATACACACACTCCAAATCTTTAAATTTCTGTTTTAAGCCAAACTTTTGCTATGTGTCACTTTATCAATGTTGGGATGGCAATGGTGGAGCTGCATTGGAAGCAATTGTTTGAGTTTGTTTTGTATTTTGGCTTCCTTGCAGATATGATTGACGCTCTGTCCACCCCATCCGATGAAACTCAGAAGCCTCTCTGTTCCGTATGTCATTGCAAGTTCAGCTCATTTGATTCTCTGAACTATCATCTGCAGATGCACGCAGAGGGGTTCTTCTGGTGTGAATTTTGCAGCAAAATGTTTCGTGATGGTTCAGTATTTAGGCGGCATTTGACTATGCACGATCCCCACCGTAAAAAGTATGCTTGTTTTATTTGTAATCGAATATTTTCTTGGAAAAGTAACTTGACTCATCATTTAAGAGTGGTGCATTGTATGGATATTCCTCGTCAGCGTATCAAATTAAACTCCTATAAAAAATGAAAAATAAATAAATAAAAAATTTCTTGAAATATAGGTAGTGAATGATGATATATTAGGAAAGTAGTTTAATTCTTGCATTATCAAGCAACCAATATTAGATTATTAAAGAATAGTTTTATTTAAAAGTTAAAAACTATTAAACATTATTCTTTGTTTTCTCTTTATACATCTTTTTTATGTACTTTATTAAAATTGTATGCTTAACATTGTAGATGAAAAGAATTGTAGTTAAATTAATAAAGAAATGTTAATAACAAAGGTTATTGTTTTGAATAATAGGGGAAAAATAAACCTTAACAAAGAGCAGTTTTTTGTTTCCTGTAAAGAAGCTGATTTCAACTTGTGTTATCAAACAGTCTCAAACAAAGTAATTTTATTTCAGTTCCTAAGGGCGGTTACTTATCTTTTGTCTTTTTTTTTTTGGTTATGTTAATTTTGCAAGTTTGCTGTGATGTTCTATTATTATTTAAGGTGCAGAAAAAAGAATTTTTGTTAAGTTCAACAATAACAACATGAATTTTTAAAACTTTTTCTTTCTCCATTTTTTAACAGAAGAAAACAAAATTATACACCATACAATACATACATAGAAATCCATTCTGATATATAGCAATCTTCAGTTCAGAGTTACATTCAGTTCCTTTTTTTTTTTTTTTAATTTTTGTGGCATTGAATAATTGGTTTGGGGGAAATTATTATTAAATACATGCTGTTTACATCTATCACAGAATTAAGGAAATAAAAAATAAAATTTTAAATTAAAAATTAAAATTTTTTTTATTAAAGAAAATAGAAAATTATTTAAATTTAACCAGTTAATTCTGATGTTATGCTCTTCCAACTTGAATACTATTAACTCTTCATTTGTAAAGCTTTAGAAAATTAGAAATGCTTTCTAAAAGTAAATTGATTAACAAAAAAAAAAAAAAGAAAGGATTAATTAGAGGACTGCAAAGTAAAATTTAACTTGCGAGGAATTAATATATGGAGTTTTATTTGTAACATGCGATCAAGTTTGTGATTGTTTTGGCAAAACTAAATGCATTAATTATGTGATAGATATTGCAGTTTAATGTTGTCAAGTTGTAATGCTTCTTTCTTTCTTTTTTTTTTTTTTTTTTTCCTATTTTCTGTTTTAAGAAAAAATTAACACTGCCTAAGCTGAGTAACTTTTTTTTTCTTTCTTTTCGTCTATTTTAAATATTAGAATTAAAGCAATTATAAAATCCAACTCGTTTATGATGTAAAAAATCATAAAAGAGTTGTGCGTTCTTTGACCAGGAGTTGTTGTTCTTGTTTCCAGAACCCAGTTTTACTCTTCTGCCAGCATCCCCCTCCAACTTAATTGTTTGGGGAGTTCCTGGGGGGCCACGCACCAAACGTTTTCAGTGTGAGCTGTGTGGAAAAGTATTGGCTGAACCTAGCAGTTACGCACGCCACAAGCTAGTCCACAACCCCCGTCGCAACCGTTTCAATTGTCCACTGTGTGGTCGTCAGTATACAAGGCGGGAACATGTGCGCCGCCACTTTAATGAAGCTCACAAAGAAGAGGCATTGGCTGCAGGCGGAGATCCATTTTCTCTCTCTCCTCATTCCACTATAGTTATTGGTGGCCTCAGCATGGACTTACTGAAAGAAGTTAAGGAAGAAGATTGACCATCGTTTGTTATGGTAGTAGGAATGATGGTGATGGGAGTGGTGGTGGGATGTGGTAATGGTGGTGGCATAGTTCAGTCGGAATGGTAGATTTGCTAATATTGTTATTTTCATCAAGGTTATAGAAGGCTCAATGTTATGCCTAAAAAGTGATGATTGATGTTGCTGAGAAAATTGGTTCCTGTTCATCAATATTTGTTGGTGATATTTAAATATAATATTCAGGATGAACTATTCTTTACCTCATAAAAAAATCCTGAAAGTAATTACTCATAAATGTTCATTCTTCAGACTGTTAACTGCAACAAAGTTGCTTTTATATGAAATTATAAAATAAACTATTAAAAACTTTTTATTTTTTTAAGAATTTCCAATCAAATTCT
This sequence comes from Thereuonema tuberculata, assembly GCA_023159025.1. NCBI lineage: Eukaryota > Metazoa > Arthropoda > Chilopoda > Scutigeromorpha > Scutigeridae > Thereuonema > Thereuonema tuberculata. Next base: position 179,588,262 of record JAFIDM010009631.1, read on the forward strand.
TAAATGACATTTTGTCAATAAAATTTGTTAACAATAATGATAAAGACTCGAAAAAAAAAAAATAAAGTAATAATTATTAAAAAAAAATGATGTTTATGATATGAGCTTTGAATTATTGTTCCTAACGTTAATTAGAGCTAAATATCAAAATGTGAATTGATTGTAAACATGATTTAGCTCAAAACCATTGAAAAGGGACCATTAACAGCAAGTGAGCATTTAAGAAATTCAGTATTTTCATTAACAGATCTAACATATTTTTCTATGGCTGTTTATTAACAGCAGTTTTAATTTATTGATAGTGCAATCCTTTAGGCCAAAGGCTTCATATGCTTTATATACTTTTGTAAATTTTTAAAATTTGTTTCCTATACATACAAAAAAAATACAGATGTATTATATACTGCAATTATATTGTTAGGTTAAACCTGCTTTAATATCTTTGCAGAGTAAATCATTATCTTTTAACTCTTATAGATAAAGGAAATATTTTATTATTGATAACAATCTGTTAACTTTTCCACCTCTTCAAAGTTTTTACTATTTATGGTTAAATGTATATCTTTAAAAGGGAATGGTTATCAAATTTATTATTGTTGAATTTCTAACATATTATTTATAAAATTTTTATTATATAAAGGGGAAAATATCGTTTCTATAGAAATACGATTACTACTTTATTTAATAAGGTGAAGGGGCTCATTTGTAGCCTTCATTTATAGAAGTTTGAATGGGAATGAGTATTTAATTGTATCTTTGTTGGCAATAAACAATTTTAGAAACATTTTTGTTGATAAGGAATTTTATTTTGTTTTTTTAGTTTTATTTTTGTTGTGTTCTTTAATACTTAGCGAATTTTCAGGTATTTATTTATTATTTATTTTCAATATCCTTTATTTTATTTTCATTACAAGCTTAATTTCATTTCCTATTTCCAGTTATTTATTTTTTTAATTTAAATGTTTGAACAGAACCAATTTAGAGTTCCTAGATTTAATTAATTTTAGGAAAGATATGTTTTATCTATTCGGATATAGGGTTGACGTATGAAGAATTAAATTTGTTAATGGATGTTTATAATTCCCTTTATTTAAATCCTTTTGTTTTCCTAACATTCAGAATTCAAACTAACCATCGACATTTTTAAAGACAGTAAATTGGAATACATTGTGTAAGCATTTGTGGAAATTACTCTTCTCTTGCTCATCCCCTCAGTAACTTGCTTTTAAATATTATACATTTTTATTTTTCTATCCCTAACATAAAATTAACAGTTGCTTGATATTAATTATTCTTCATTTTGCCCCTTCAGCATTTTCACCTCATTTAAAGACATCCGTCAGCAAACTTAGTCCTTTCATCTTCCTGAAAAACTTCATCAATTTCTTTTATTTTTTTTATTGTGATGTGTACTTTATCACAGTGGTCATCACAATCGTAGTCATATTGGACTTTTAATCTTCATTCCTAATCATTAAAAAGGAAATTAATAATGAATGAAGTATATCTTGCTGTCAAGATAATGAAGAAGCTATTAACGTTAATAGAATTAATAGTAATGTATGATAGCATTAATGCCTTTATTTTTGAAGCATTAATTAATTAAAAGAGATTTTATATAATTAAAAATAAAGGAACTCATTTTATTTTTTATTAGTATATACGATGGCTATTTAATACATAATCTTCAAATCAATGGAATTCATATTTATAGGGCTTATAAATCATTAAACTGCCTTGATTATTCTGAACAAACCAGCCTATATTTTATACATTTTTTTCATATTCAGTGAAATATCTTTATTTGAATATTTAAAAAATTACAGTATTCAATGTTGATTATGATTCAGCGGTAAGAAAGAAAGGAAAGCAAAAAATAGATACACATACTGAATGATTGTTTCTTGAAGTCTTTTTCTTGATTTTGTTGAATCAAATATATTTTGAATATAATTTAATAAAATATGGGATAATGTATGGTGTTGTTGAGAAGATTCACAAAATTAAAAACGAACACGATCAGCAACGAACAAGGTCTTGGCAGCCATATGAGAATCACGCCATCTAGCTATCAAACCGTTTTGTGTCGTAGATTTTTGGAAACTACTTTAAAATTCTTTCTCATATAAATTAGAAATATAAAAAATTATTTTTTGTTTTTTTGTTTTGTTGCAAATATAGTTATTTTACATCAAGGAATCTAAATTTTCACCTAGATGCGCAAATGCCATTGTTGAAAATCTGACAACATTTTTTTTTTTTTTTTTTTTAATATCCTCATGTCTGACTCACTTTCTCGCACAAACATTTCTGTCGATGTTATTCAGGAAGAATTTTAAAAATGAAATATTTTTGAAGCTTTTTTTTCAGGATGTTAGATCTTGATTTTCCATTGAAGATTAAATGAAGTACAGTTGTTTTCGTATTAAATCAAACAACACATTCATTACAATTTGAAAACAAGAAATTATATAGAAGTAATATTCTTAAAGATATTGCTTAACCTAGAAGCAGGCTTTGATGAAGATTCCTGATGTTTAGCAAACTTCAAGTCATGCCTTGCTTGTTTGTAATTATGTCAGTGTGGTGAATTACACTTTCTGGAGATCTTCTGTTTGATTTCCAAGTATTCCGTTTTATGGAATTTGATGTAAATTGTGTCGTTACAGCATTTTGCTACTATGGAATGAGGCGACATATATCGACATATAATGAAAGAAATTATAAAACATTATATGTTAATTTGTCATACTATCTTGCCACTCTGCTGCTGACATTTATTGATTCAAAGAAAATAGAATTTTGCAGTTAGTTTTAAAGAAGGTTAGGATTGTATTTTATTTATACCATTTGATAAACTTGAAAACAAAATTCCAAAAATGTTTTTAATTTATTGCCTTCTGATAGTGCTACTACAGTAGCTTGTCCAAATAGACCTGAATGCCTATCTGGGGTAACATTATCTATGCTGATAGATGTTTATTGTTGCCTCAAATATGATTACTGCCTGTTTATTATCTTCAAATTTACATTCTCTACATTATGATGTATTCAACATTTCTATCTTTCTTCCATGTAACTTCAAATTATTTAAGAGTTTTAATGTGAGTAAGCCCTTGATATTGAATTCTTATCTAAAAGTCAGAAGTTGTAACTGTTGAATGTGGATTCAACTGCATCTGGATTTTGTATTCTTGTTGAATTTTCTGTGGTAAGTCATTATTTTTATGGAGTTAAGTATAAATGAGAAATTTTCAATCCTTTACTTCATTTAATTTTTATGAAACCGTTATTATTATTTTTTTTTTTTATTACATTTGATGAAAGTGTTGGTTTATTTGTCCAAGTAAGTATCTTCTAAGTTTTGAAAACGAGCTCAGAAGGTGCCATTTTTTAGTGTTCTCAAGTAGGGCTAATATACATACAATTCCTGAATTGTTAAAGACGCATAAAATTTCTTTATTAAGATGGTGATGAAAAATTATATGGAAGATATAAAACATTCATATAATTCAGCGCACATTCACTGCAATAAAAAATAAATTTAAGTGTTTCAGTGTTCATTCTATTGGGTACAAATTATCCCATTAATAATAATTAAATTGAAAAAAAGTGGAGGGATATTTAAAGCATCATATTTCATTTACCCATTTCTATATGGAAAGGAAGTTTTCGACAGTTTCGACCCGATTTGATTTTAATATGTACTATACGTGGAATCTCCCCTCGCTTTGAATTGATGCCAGTAAAATTGAGATTTTTTTTTCTAAAGAATAAAGCCGTGACTATCTACCGAAAATAAAAGTATTAAATGATATAAAAATAATTGAAGTACTTAAGACTTCTTTGAAATTGTTTTTTAATCATAATTGCTAATTTGGTATTTAATCTTTGGTCTTATTAGTGTATTTAATTCTAGACCAGCTAAGAGTTTTAAATGTTTTCTATATTTAAAAAAAAAAAAATGGTTATTTTGGTGGGAATATTTTTTTATGTATATGTTGTTTTATTTATATATATATTTGTTTGTTTTATTTTTTAGCCTTTTGTTTGTCATACTGTGTATGCTGGTTAAAATTTTTTGCAGTGTATCTCAATTGCATAAGCATGGATTAAAGAGAAACAGGTTAACATTCCCATCACAATAAATTTTGTTTTTTCCCAGAAGATAGTTCAGAAATTACATCAGATGTTACTAAAGTCAGTTTTGTTAGATACAGACTGACTGACTGCCATTTTTGGAGTTCATCAAATTTCTTTTGAGGTATGTGTTACTGTTGATGCTAAAATTTATTCAGACATAATTTAAATAAAAAATACAGCCAAAATGAAAAGGGTAAAATATAAAATATCAAGTCTTTTAATTATGTTTAAATGTAAATAAAAGAATATTAATTCAATAATGTTTTTGATGAAATATTGCAGACCTGTTCTTAGTAAGAAATTAACTAAGTTAAAACAGAGCCTAAACTTATAGATTGGCTACTGCTTAGCCAGACGAAAGAGACTGGTCACGTGATTTACTGGTCCCTGCTACCTCTTTCTCAGCGTGAAAATAGGGGAGATGAGTATGTGCCGACAAGAACAGAAACAAACGACGTATAAAGGAGAGATGCATAAAACGAAAAATTAATGCACAAAATTCAGTTTAAAATTAACGCGAGAATAAAATACACACACACACAGAATAAGAAATACATGTATAATAAACTTTTAGAATTTAATTCACCCCTTCGGCTTCTTCCATTATTTTAGCAGTGTGCCAAACCCAGTCTTTATCGCTTGGGCAAGCAGTAGATGTTGAGATACTCTTTGGTAGGGATTGAAATAAAAGTTCTACCAGCTGGAAATAGACCAAGTGAAGATCCTAGGCAATCGCAAAGATCTTGTTGTTGGTTGCTTATTTGAGTAGCGTTCCCATCAAAGAGAGTTTTCGGACCAAGACGTTTGTTGTTTAATATTAAGGATTTAAACTCAAAGTAATCCACTTTGAATCCTGTTTTGAAATTACTGTAATAGTAAATTACAAAGAATCATTCGTGGGGACACTGCCATCAGTATTTTGAAACTGTCTGTTACGCCAAATCACACGAAGTTTTCATTATAGATTTGAGCACCGACACAATCATTAGTACACTTTACTGCCTGTTATTATTTTCAAAAGCATTTAGAACTTGCACCAAAATTATGGTGAACATTCATTGGTCAACATCAGTCACGTGCGAATAGTGATGAAGCGAACAAAGGAGAAACCCACATTCAAACAAGTTGTGAATCTGCACCATATACACTGCAGCGGCAATTTTTGTTACTTTCAACTGAATCCAGGACTATTGGAATTCAGTGCCACAGTTAGAAGATTTATCTTTCGAAAAATAAGCAGTATTTCTACAAAAATAAATTTATTCATCAGGATATGCTGCAGTCTATTTCTTAAAAAGATTTTTTCATTGTTTTCTTGAAAATAACACGGGAAAGATTCCTCGGTGTTTGCACTTAGTTCAGAGTCATGCCTTTACTGCCATGTATGAAAGGAATTCGTATATCAGTAACTGAATTTAATTATAGGTATGCTCTATCTACCTAGATATGAGTATTCATTAATTTTTAATATTGATAACTAATGTTTGAAAAGGATTTTCGAAAAAGCATTATTAATGGTAACTTTGAGAGGCTGGAAAATGGAATCAGTGCTAAGTGACAGTGGATGTTTCAGGAGTATAAGTATAATTTCAGTTTATCAAAATATTGAGCAATTTTGGATATGTGTGAGCAATAGTATTGCAGTGATTTGTCTGGTGAAGATTTATAGGAAAAAAAAAATAAAATCAGCTTGTGCTAATTCTGAATTAGAAATTTCAGTTGAACAGTAAAGTTTCCTGGTTATTTTCAGAATTAATTATTTCGTTAAAATCCCTACCACAGTACCAGATTTATTTCAGAAATCAAACTTAGAAATAAATTAGACTTCTTTCTATGAAGTCTAATTGTTAATTAAATTTTACTTTCATAGTAAGTTCTTAATTCTATTTGCACTTTTTGTTTAAATGTATCTGTTCTTTCTTTAATCCATGCCTGTGATGAATTATTTATCTATTTCTGGTTATTATTTATTCCAATGATTAGAAGTTTATTAATTTAGAAGTTTTTGATTTGAAATACTCCTTTGAAATATAAACATTTTGAGTCACGATGTATATGAAATTAAAATTTCAGTTTAAATAACAAAATCGATTTTTTAGTCTTTGCATTTTACTTAAAAAAAAATAAACAAACAAAAACCAATCGTTATATAAAATTTAAAAAAATAAATAAAAGAAATGTTTGTACTATAGAGAATTTTAATCATTTATCTGAAATTTAATGCATTTATTTATAGAACTAAAATTTATTGACTTTGGATAAGAAAGGTTTCTGCTGAAAAGATTGTCTCTTGAGAGACTTGAATAGAATTTTTTCAGTTTTTAAAGGCAAAAAACAGTATTCTACTTTGCTTATTGTAATTAGAAGAAGTAACATTTGAATGATATATTGGAAGCTGTTTCGCCTAGAATTTCTGAATTAAAAAAATATGTATCTTATATGAAAAGATAATCTCTCTCCTAATTATTGTCCTCCTCCATCTAAAGCTGAAGACATTAGGGTGAATGAATTCATCATTGTGACTTTTGAAATGCATTAATTAATTAATGACAGATGGATTATATTTGCTCTGTATTGCTCCAATATTTGCATAGATCGTGTTTCTCAAAACACAAAAGAAAGACAAAATAACCCATTGCTATTCTTTTTACTTGGATAGATCTGTGCTCACAAGACTGCTTTCTGTTAAAATTTCTGGAAATGTTGAGCTCAAGCTGTAAATAAACCAAATTCAGATAACCACACTAAACGTCCAACTTTGATACGGAGATTCGAATTTCCTTAACATCTAAAGGAATCTCTATGTAAGATTTTAATTAATTTATTTATTTTTCAGTCTACATGGAATGTGGTATATCTGTTTTAAATTCGTCATTGTTACAGAGTTTTAGTCATATGTAGAGTGATGTGAATATACATTAATATGCTCAGTATTTCACATGTTTATTAATATTGAAATGCTTTCTGAGATACTACAAAATTAGAAATGATTTTATTTCTACTACATTGGGTATTGGATTCCACTCAATTTGAATAGCGTATTTATAAGGCACTTAATGCGAAACCCAGACATTTTTGGGGAGTTACGTAGAATTAACTAGTAAAGTATTACTCTACGAACCATTAGCAATTCGGGATCAGTACGAACATTGAGAGGTCACTGATATCTTATTTAAGCTCTGCTCATATCATGATTTTAATCAGTATCTGACAGTACTGGTCTCCTTGTCCTTTATCAGTCTAAAGTAGCGGCTGGGGCAGTGATATGACTTGCAAGACTCTGGTTTTGGAGCAGCATTTCAATCATTCGCTTCGGACTCCAAAAAACCTAGCTACGTCACTTCAGGGAGAGAAAGAAAAGTTAGAAACTTAAATCTTAAACGACTGCTGTTACATCAAACATTAAGTAGGGGTAGCTTCAGGAGCAGCAAGATCTTTTTACATTGATCCTTACTAAATAATAAAACGTAGCAAAATAAATTGCAAGGAAAAAAATTTATAAAAAAGTATTGTTAATCTTATAATGAATCTCTTTTGAGAGGCAAATAAATTATATATTTATATATATATATATATATATATATATATATATATATTGGTATTGTATTTTAGTTAAAGACGTGGATGTTTGTCTGCCATTGATTAATATACTTTAAGGACAAACTATTATTATTATTTTCTAATTTGGTTTTATATAAATGAACATCATATCTTTATTATTAAAATGCAACAGACAAATGCTTATTATTTTTACAATGTTGATTACTCGAAAATAAAACTGAAGAAAATGTATACAATCCTTGTGAATATATTAAATTGTAATTCCTGATTAGGTAACTGAAATTTCTTAAATGTAGGATCTATTATCAACAGTTCTTCTGGACTACTTAGAAAATGACTGTTAATAGTCATATAGAAGATAATTTAATTATGAGTTTTCTGCTTTGATGAAAATGATAAATGTTGAACTGACACTGGTCAAAGAACTGATTCTGATTAAATTTTTGAGTGTTGGTTTGGTTAAAGATTGTTTACAAATCTAATAATTTAATTTGTGTGAAGTAAACTGATTTTACTTTTGTTTACCTTAATGGTTATTATTTTTTTTTTTTTTGAATGATTGTTTTTAGCCTGAAATATTATTTTTATTTGAATTGTTATTTTTTTTATATATATGTAGTGCCTAACCTTGTAATTACTTGGGAACTTTCAAACTCTTGTTTCATGATTTTTAGATTTACTAATAGTGTAAAAGTTAACATAATTCATTGTCAGATTGGTTACTTTCAGGCATTTGCCTATGTAATGTACTATGCGGATTCTTTTCTTGATCATATACGTCAGTATCGATACTAACAGTATGGACTGCTTTCTGTGATCAGCCTTATTAAGGTTATTACTCTATCTGGAAATCTTTAACTAATCCTGTGGAGACTACCAACATTCTAAACACACTGTCTATAAAAAGACCGAAGGGACTCTGTTGCAAATGTAATGTTTTTCTCTTCCTTTCCATTATAACAACTGCTTTGGTCGGTATAACAGAAGAATGGAATCCGTTCCGTTTTAATTTTATATTCTTCACGTACGGACAGTATTAAACATCTGAAGTTAAAGGAATCCAAGGAATTAGGTACTGTTTTAATTTCGTAAATATTTCCAGATCAAAATTAAGTCCATAAATCAAACGATTTAATGAGAGAGACGAAGTGCAACATCATTTCATGTTCTCTTAGCTCTGATACAGCCAAGCAGGAAATGTTGAGAAATGGCTTAAAATCTCTGATGATACACAAATTTGCCGAAGTATTTTGTCGTGTTATGAGGAGCTCTGAAATTCAACAGACTCTTTCAATGTATATCATACGTAGGATTTTTGTAAGTCTTAGTATGTAAACATACTGTGTATTGAATATACTATTTTGACGATTACCAATAAATAGAAAAGCATCACTTTTTTTCTTCCTTTTTTTTTTTAAAGAAGCAAAGGCAAATTTACGATTTTTTTTTTATGTTTTCTGAATTTTAAAAATTTCAGAATCGAAGTTCAAAACTTTTAAATTATTGCTTCCATTTCTTATCCGTGGTCAAGCTAAAATAACAGGAAGCTTATTGCAACACTTGCTCAATTAATTACCCTCGTCCCTTGTTTATAAATGACATAATTACTTCTTCAATTGAGACATCTGTAAAAAATAACAAAGGAGCAAAATTTAAATGTTTTGAAATATTTTAAATTTTTCTAACACACTTTAACTTTACTGCCAAATCAAGTTATTAACATTTTGAAGACTTAAGAGAACTGCAAAACTAAGCATAGGAATGAAGTGCTGAGTTACCTGTGGATAAAATGGAAACATAAGTTAAGGTAGGAATAATTAAATTTTATTAAATGTGTCAACATTGAGTAGTTTGTTTTTTAAATTTATTTTTTAAAAAGTAATGTAACAATCTTATTTATAATTTAGCATTTACATAGATATTTGTCCAAGTTTCATAGATATATGGGCCTTCGCTCAAAATGGGTTTTAATTGCAAATGATTTGCATTCATTAGCAAATAAAGTAGATAAGTTGATAAGCGAAATTTCACTAGATATTAGATGAATGGTGTTTGGCAGATATCAGACATTGCTTCCATTTTCTTTTAAGGACGTGGAAATTATTGGGATTGTGGTATAATTTTGAGTTCTTCTGTAGATTTTGAAATAGTTGAGTGATAAATTCATGTAACTAAACCTAATTATTTCTCTTCTGAAATGTTATCATTATTAAATTCTTTTGAGAAATTTGAATAAGAGAGAGATTTCCCATTGGTCAGTTAAAGCTGAAAGTTACATGATTGAAATCGAATGGCTTGTATTGTAATCGGTTGGTCATCAGATATAATTTTTTTTTTTTTTTTTAATATGTCGACTTCACAATATTTGTGGAAGCATCAGTTTTTTAATGTTCTGTGATATTAATATTGTTTAAATGAAAAATCGCTGAAGTTTTCAGTTAACCATCATATCCTTCTCAGTTTTTGTTACAGAGCGTATCTCGACTATCTGTGAACGTGCACGACTGCTTTTGAAAATGACACAAGATGAAACTCAAGTTTTATATATAGTATATATATAATCTTTAGATATGGGATAAACTTCGCTGCTGACAGCGCAACGTATGCACAAATACTACTAAAAAATTATCCGAGATTATTAAAGACTTTATTTATTTTATTTTATCGTGCTGAAAACTCCAATCTATAATTTAGAATTTAAAAAAAAAAAAAAAAAGAAAAAATTAGTGAAGACGTTGTTAAAATGTAAAGCAGAATAAAAAAAAAGTTTCTTGGTTTATCCTTGTGATCTTCGTGAAATATCTGTTGCATCTTTTTCTTTCTTCATTGCTTAGAATGCATCCAGAACTTGCTGGTAGCCAAGTTAGGATCTCAGCGTAAAGGGATTCTAAAATTAAAAGTTATATCGGTGATGAGAAAGAACCGGGATCTTATGTATAGTAGTTTGACAATCGCACATCGCATCTTAATATTGTCGTTTTTACATTTAGTTTCATTTGCCATTTTTATTTTTGTTACATAAATGTACTACTTTACATTTCTGATATGTGTGCTACTTTGCTATTTTTAAGAAGTTTTACAATCTAATCAAATTTCTCTAAAAAATACTTACACTTAGCTGTTATCTACCTATTTTCAGAACTGACTAAAATATTTGTGTATCTGACATTTGTAATCATTGAATGTAATTCTAAAGGTTTTAACTAATTCTTCATTAACAATAGCAACTTACAAAGCTCCAGATGAACCATCTACACGAGTTCCGCTACATCAGTTTAAAATCGGAAGTTAATTGTCCTTTCGAATTGATAACCCTCTTATTGCAAATGGATGGATCAATAAGATCTTGAAATGTAACTACTAAAATGAAAGTTTTCAGTTGATGCCGTGATCTGAAATGGGCAGCTTTATGGAATGTATCTCGCCATTTAAAGATTGAACTCAACTTAAATAGTTTAATTGTTGATAACTCTAGTACTTTTTTTATTGAATAAGTGTAAAATTTCAGTGTTTCAAAATTAATGTGGATATATTATTTATTATTTTTTACGTTTCGCTTCGTTATTGGCCAGTATTTAATATTTAAAAAAAAAAAAATTGATTGGAAAATTCTCAGTTTCATGTAGGGCCCTATTGCCTCACTTGATGCCTTTCTTTTTTTATATTTATATAATTTTTTTTTAACTTCAGTATTTTTCAAGAATATTTTTTTTTTAAAATAGCTTTCTTAAAAAGAAATAGCTTTATTTCTAAATTATCATTATTTGTTATATAGATATACAAATAAAGTATTGAATAAAATTTTTAATACCTGAATTTTGATTTTGATTATTATTTAGGAGACTTCATTTTCATTTATTAATTGTATGATATTATTTAGGAGAGA
>JAFIDM010009631.1:179608588-179657178 GCA_023159025.1 Thereuonema tuberculata
AACCCGTTTGAGGCTTGAGCCAAGCATTGACGGTGATTGATGGAAAGTTTGATTTACGGAAATGATTGAAGAGGGTGCTTGACCGTCTAGGAGGGTTTTGATCAATCTTTCCATCAGCCAGGCGCTCGGCACCAACCATGAAGGACTCCCCGCTCGCTTCCAACCGCGAAACGCATTCGGAACGTGAGTTCACCAGCCTATTAATAGATTTGTACCGAGATTGCCCTGAACTGTGAAAGGTTAAAAGCAAAGACTACTTCAATAGGAATAAAAGAAGTGCGGCAATGGAAAAAATTTTGGGTGCTTTAAAAGCAGAAACCAGAATTTTTTTTTATCATACCTACCATTTAATTATGTACTTTTCTATTGAGATACATACATAAGGGTAGCTCCGCGATACAAATTGTTCAATTTAAAGCCAGTTTTCAGTTTAAGTATTTGATATTGTAATAAAATTTAAACTAAATAAATTAATTTTATATTTACAATCAAGTCGTCCCAAGCAGAGTAAGAAAAAAAATAAAATACGATAGAAGCAGAATAAAATAAAATTATCAACTACAGAGAAAACATATCCAAAGAAAAAACCTAAATCTGGTTTTCTTTTACTAAATTTTAATTTATTCTTCTTCTGTCTTATTTTATTTATTTCTTACTCTGTTTGTACACCTATCCATTTCTATTAATAAACATCATCCTAATAATAGGCAAAAATTGTACGAATCTTTGTAGATTTGTAAGAAGAGTCGGAGAAATAACCAATCACAGTGCAGCGTTGAAACACGTCAGGCATGACGTCACGCCCATGTTTAAAGATGGCGTCTCTAATATTCGTCCCACTTCACCGCGACGGATCGCGATTACACAATTATTATCAGCGTATTGAGATTTTCTTTCCCACATAAATGAAGTTTACACTGAAATGCATGAAGTTCATGCATCAAAATTTATCAGATAGTTTGTAAAACCTCGGTTTTTTACATAATTTCGGCTGTGCAGCCGCTCGCTCACTACTCAACGAAGTAGGGGACAATGACGAAGCACGTGCCGTCATTGTTGCCCAGACAGAATTATTGGTATTGGCTGTTGGACATTCGTTATTGTTGAAACTGGTAAATCATTTTTTTATTTTCTTTTATTTTAACAAAATTTGGCTTAGTCATTCAAATTATACGTGGGCTTTTGCGGAAGTCATGGCTTTTAAAAAATGAGCTCAGAACATCTTTTTCAATCTTGTGTTTTTCAAAAATTTCAGGGTATTTCAAAAATTTGGTATTTGTTTTACTTCCCTTAATATTGCTTCAATTTCGACGAGCCTATTCTTTTAGGGCAGCAGGTTGCCATTATGTTTCATAATGAGAAACCGCAGCGCTGGCTACTATGAAAGTGGTAAATCAATATTTTTTTTTTTTAACAATATTATTATTTTAACAAATAAGCCGATATTAAAATTACATGTGGGCTGTTACGGAAGTCATGGCTTCTAAAAAAATTAGCTTAGAACATCTTTTTCAATCTTGTGTTTTTCAAAAATGTGAATTTTTTTTTACTTCCGTGAATATTTCCATATTGTATTAAATCTATAATTATATATATTTATGTAAAATATGTAATATATTCTATTAAATATACCAATACAGTAAAATCTCTTAAATCCGACCCTCGGTAATCCGGCCCCCATGGTAATCCGGCCTGTTCCTGAGTAATATTATTATTATTAACTAAATTCGTTTCCCTATTTTGTTTCCCTATTCGCGCGTATTCATTATGAGTGAAAAAAGAAAGAAAAACTTTGTCACTATGGAACAGAAGCTTAATGCGTTAAGGAGATTGGATGCAGGGGAATCTGCAAAACAAATGTCACTAGAGCTTGGTGTCGGAAAAAGCCCATTTGTATTATTTTTAATAAACTATTGAGTTATTTTAAGAACACTCGGTAGTTCGGCTTTTCTGTAATCCGGCCTAATGGGCGCCACATTAGGCCGGATTTGAGAGGTTTTACTGTATTTCTAATTTGTGAGTGTCTCTCATTTGTTCTCTATAGATATTTATGTAGATATTAGATATTATTTATATATATATTATATTTTTATATTTAAAAAAAAAAGGAATTCTACCGTCCATTACGGAAACTCCACTACGACTGAGTTTTGATCAAAAGATTGAAGGGTTGATTGAGGGTTGAGTAAGCGTGCGTCAATTGATTGACGCAACCGTTTGATCAAAATGATTGACCGTCTAGGGCCACCTTAAAAATTTTTTATTGTATTAAAATATAAATAAAGACATTCTTAAAGAAATGTTTCTGTTGGTATTATTTATTCTTCCCTTTCCAGTTGAATGAAGCGAAATGAGACTTGATCACTATAGTATAAATTCTCTTTTCCATTTTCCTGTGATTTTAAAAATTATTAAAAATTAACTCTTTGAGAATTATTTATTAGGAAAGTTTACTATCGACTATTTAGTAAACGATAAAAATTACACAAGTCTAATGGCTCACATTTTCCTGTTTCTGATATAAATTTTCTGCTGAGAAAGAGATAAATAGTCAAGTAGAATGTAGACTCAACGTTTCTTGTAGATCTGTACATTGCCATTACATTTTAGAAAAGTTTCTTTTTTCTTTTTTTTCCTTTTACCATATTCACTAATTTTTAGATGGCTATTACTGGCTTTAGTAATTTCACGAAGTTATCGAAAGTTCATGTTTTTATCCATGAAAAGTTGATTAAAATTTATCATCTGATTATTGAATTAAAACTTTAGTTTTTCGAATAATTTGCACTATCTTTTGAAAATATAACAATTTCCTTTGAAAGTATAGTGCGTTTTAAATCAGTAATTAAGCAGAAATCTTAAAAAAATATGAAAATATAATGGAATTATTTCTGTCTTATCTATGAGAAGAGAAGGTAACATATCTTCTGATTTTACCAAATAATATCACTGTTCGAAAAAGACATTAATCCTTTTTTTAACCCTTTAAAGGAATGTATGATAAATAACTAAATAATAATGTTGTTTGTGTGTTTTGTTAATTTCGTTTTTCTCTATAGCTTTGTAGTTATCTAATGCTTTGATCTAAACCAGCCACAGTTGTCTTAACAAACTTTGTTGTATTAGTTACTTTTGTTGAAATTCTGTTTTCCACTGTCTTATGACTTTCCTGTTTTTGCAAAACTGTTTGGGTTTTTTTTTGCTTTTTTTCCAATTGCTGGATTTGATTATTTTATCTCGAGGCAAGTTCTTTTGACTTTTTTTTTTCTTCCTCTTAATTACAACATACATCTGAAATGTATCACTAAGAATTTGAATTGTTTTTAAAAGAATGTTGTTTTTCAAGAATCTTATTTTTAAATTAGAATTTAAAGATCAATCCACGTAAAGAAATAGTATCTTAATTTGGCAGCAATGAGAAGCCATACCTTTATCGTTGTTTCAGTGTCAGTCCTTGGTTTTTCTGAGTCCTGTTTTTAAGAGCATCGTTGTTAATTGAGTTATCATTTCTAGCCGAAGCAGGATGAACAAATGTCAGTCATAATACCTTGAGGCTTTTATTGTTACTCGTTCGGAAGGATTCAAAAAGCTATTAGCGCAGTTCTGTATATATATTAATTTTTTTCTAAATTTCTTGTGTAATGTTATTTGTCAATCATACATTACTTACACCACATTAATTTTTTAATACGTTAAGAAGATAACGGTTTTTTCTAGTTGTAAGCCCTCTTCTACGTCTTCTGAATTTCCAGAAGTAAAATGTTAAAAGAATATTTGCTCTGAAATTAATACAAAAAATAAAAAGCGACAGAAGTTAATTACGATAAAGAGTAGACGGCGAGATCCTTAGATAGTTAATGATTTTTCATGTTTGTTTGTTTTTTTTTAAAATCAGTTTGTTAATTCAAATCTAAGATTATCTCTTAGATTTGAATTAATAAACTGATTTAAAAAGGTTTAGCAGAAATGAAAGTATGTGGATATTTCTATCATTAACGTTGGTTATGGATTCAAAAGATTACGAGGGTAGTTTGAAAAGTATGGTGAAAAAGCAAGTTAAACAATTTTTTTTTTGGAAAAAATCAATTTTATTTCTCAACATAGTCTCCTTCGAGGGCTATACACTTGGCCCAGAGAGTTTACAATTTATTTCATTTTATCGAAAAAGTGGGTTTTGTCAAACTATGCAAATACTCAGTGACGGCGTCGATGATAGTCTCATTCGACGAAAATTTCTTCCTTCCGAGCCAAATTTTTAACTTCAGGAATACAAAGAAGTCGCACGGGGTCAAGTCCAAGGAATAGGGTGGGTGAGGAATTAATTCGAAGCCCAATTGCCAGTGCTACGGTCGATTTATAGGACTAGTTAGGTTCCTTTCGATTCGGATGGCTGTCAAACTGAAAATCGACACAAGCTCGTCTGAAGGATAGAACAAATTGGCGGATGGAATGGTTTCTTCATAGTTCTGCCATCTGCGTCTGATTTACCATACTTATCAAACGACCCTCGTAAACCATGAATGAAGCATTTACTTATATTACGTAATAACGTCTTCGTGCCTTTTTTTTTGTGTTATTTGCAGTTGTTTGGTGAGATTGTAAAATGGTGAATTTCAGAATGTTCTTGAGATGAACATTTAATTTGTAGCACATCACGGATAATTTTAATTAGTAATAATATCCTATTATATAATTTATCTTCTAAGAAAAAACATGAATTAAAAATACTCAACAAGGATTGTAGGTTATTCAATTCCTTTAATGTGACGAAGAAAGTATTGAAAATCTCTAGGTAGTTGTAAATATAAGTTTTTTGTATGTGTTATTAATGGCAGAAAAAAATAAATTATATTATTAATGATCATTTCAGATCATTGATTCAATTAAAATGCAATCAGTATAAATGGTTGCAGTTATTTGAGGAAAAAAAACAAAAAAACATTAACGCTAGTAGTATAGATATTTATACATATGATCTACGCTGGTTGCTTTCAAAAATTTTAAGTTTCACATTTTCATTGCGCTTTGTTTTTTAAATAAACTCTTAAAAGTATTAAAGCCCCTGTTTTCCGTTTCATCTGTTTGGTCATTCGAATTTTCAATGTTAATTCTATCTTCAAGATGAATAACCTGCAATGCCGGACTTATCCATGAGAATTGCTGGAGCTGAATCTTACTGCTAAATATTTTATTTTTATTTATTTTTTATCTTATTTAATTACTGATTTATTGTTCTAGAAGGTTGATTTTTTACAACACAGCTGTTCAGTAAGATATTTCTTTGTCACAGCTGAATCAGTTTTTAAGTTGTTTTTTAGGGCTTACTCAAAGAAAGATAATGAGATATTTTCGAAAAAATGTCCGGCATTGAAAAGACAGGAAATTTACAACTAAGGAAATCATAACGCTTAAAAACAGATATTTTAAAATTTTGAATTTCAAATGATGTAAAACGTAATTTTTGTGAGTTATTTTGACTGCCTGACCAACGGTCGGATTTCAGTTACCTAAAAACTGATAAACTGAACATATTAGAGTTTTCAACCATATTTCTAGGGTTAGAAGTTTGACAGGAGTTGAGGATAAAAAGCTTAGAAAATTGTGATCAAATATAAAAATAAGTAACAATTTTTTTCAGACAGCAAAGTGATATCTGAGATTTGTGAAGCCAGCATTGTAACTTTTGACATTAATCTTTAGAATAAATTATACCTTTAAAAAATCATAGTATTTATTCAATTAAAAAATTCAAGAAAGAGAAAAATAAAAATAAAGAGTTGAGGCTTTTACGTCTTTGAAGACAAGATTAGTTTTTCAAATTTTAACACTTTCATTTGACGAATAACAGGACTTTAGAAAGACTAATTTTATGAGTTATTGTAGTAGTCTCCTGATATTCAATATTAATGAAGGGTAGGGACTCTGCTTGTCAAATTTTTGCTTGATATAGTCGAGTGGTTTGAAATCACGAATACCATTACCTACACAGCAGTTCATCCATCTGTAGTTTCTCAACAAGTACTATTTTACAACCTTTTATTTGTTTTGCAATTTTGTAATGTGTTAATTTGTCTAAAAATGGGGTTGAACATAGATTTAGGATGAAAAGGCAGGGTTCTCACCAATCTGGAAACTCGGGGAAATTAATAATGGCTAAAAAGTAAAATAAAAATCAGAGGAGAAATTCAATCGACTTACATTTACAAAATCCTAAAAAAGTTTACTTTTTTTTTTTTTTTTTTTTTCAGAGTTGAATCTTAAGAAAAGATAGAAGAAAATAAATAAATTTAATAGACTAGACCATTTGTTATCGGCTTTATTTACTTAACAAAATGGAATATTAATAAAGCTGAAAATAAACTGTTTTGGTTATTTTAATTGAGATAAGTCGAAGCAACACTAATTATTTTTAAGAATATGAATTTTACCAAGTTGGTGGGAGCCCTGTAAATTTATTAGAATTTTTGAAACACTGAATGCATCATTTCTTTTAGGGCTAAATCTAAGGCAAACGGATCATCGAAAACCACAAGGGAAGATAACTCGTGTTTACCGGTGTAGAATCTGCCACCACGTGTATTATAATTCCACCTCCCTAGGCTTCCACATGAATGTCCATTATCGCCGGTTCTTCTGTGAAAAGTGCCAGAAAGCTTTTACAACAAAATCGAACCTAAACTACCACATGCAAACTCACATTCCAATGCAGGACCGTCGTAAGAATCACACTTGCCCACACTGTCAAATGAGTTTTACTTTAAAATACACCCTTCAGAGACACTTGGCGAATTGTCAACCACAAAAGTTTTAAGTACATACAATAGTTTTAAGTACATACAGTAGACTAGCCCCGATTATCCGCGGAATTGGGTGGCAAGGGTACCGCGGATAGTAAAAATCGCGGATAACCCGAAAAAAGACTAAAAATGAGGTGTAAACACGAAAAAAAATATTTCAGCATAAAAACTACGTTTTATTATACAAAAAGCACAATATGCAAAACTTTTAAAATATGTACAGTACAGCAGAAAAAATTATTTGGGGCACTCGCGGATAATCGGGGCTCTACTGTATATATATAATTCAAAAACAAATTATGTTTCTAAATTTAATCACTTTTCTATAAAGAACTGCTAAAATTTGTATCTTTTTTTTTCCTTTGCATTTTGATGTTTAAGTATTTGTCTGTTAAGCAAATCTATACGTAAATTTAAAGTAAATATCTAATTTCCTTGTTTTTATATTATCTTTTGTTTATTACTAAAACTTTTATTCGAAATATATAAGACAAATATCTTTATCAAAATAAGAATTTTTGTGCTGAATACAGTAAAAAGAAACAAAAAAAACAAAGTGAAATAACAAAGGCTTATTTTACATGCATCTTAATAAAAAATAAGCTTTATTTATTAATATAAGAATTTAAAACAGTATTGAATTAAATTAAGAATTTAAAGATGCATTAAAAGTACTTAAACGTATTTGCAATACGCGTTTTCCGTGAATTTCTAAGAAGACGAGGGAGGTGTTTTCATTGTTCCGAATCTTTAGATCATGGAGTCGCAGAAACTCGTCACTGATTGAGAACGAATTATCTTGTTGGTCACAAAATGAAACTAAGTAGGCCTCATTTTGAAAAGAAAAAAAAAACGTATTAGCTACTCTTAGGATTGGCAGGCAGTTTATTCAGTTTTATTTTAAAAAGATAAAAAAAAAGGTTTTTTTTTTTTTTGGTTTTTTTTTTTATACAAGAATTTAAAAGTGAAGTGAGATCTTAAACGTAAATGCTAAAAGGTATCAATAAATTCCAAAGCGTTTTGTCTGAATTTTAATCAATATTACTGTTTTGTCTGAGGACTTTTTGTTTTCTTTGACGCGGTTAAAGAATAATTGAAAGTAATAATGAAAGATAAATTAAAAACAATTTAATTTTTAATTGGTAGAGGGATTTAAAAAGTTAATTACATATTTCAGTTCATCCATCGTTTGTTTCTCAGCAAGTACTATAATATGCACATAAATATATATATTTCTTGAGTCTGTTTACCTTAATTTCTTTCCTGTTAAGACCTAGTAAAAGACTTAATTTTTAAATGTAGATTTTAGCATAAAAAGCTGCCTGAACTTTCTGATAAAAAACTGAATGAAATGCCTCATTTCTTTTAGGCAATAATCTGAGGCAAACGAAATTTCTGGAATCGGATGGGAAGAAAAGTCGTGTGTACCAGTGTAAAATCTGCCACCACATATATTATAATGCAGCCTCCCTCAGTCATCATATGAATGTCCACAATCGGCGTTTTTTCTGCAATCTCTGCCAGAAGGCCTTTACAACGAGGTTTAATTTCAATTACCATATGGAAACTCATACACCCATGGAGGAACGGCTCAAGAAATACAAATGTCCCCATTGTAAAATGTCTTTTACGCTGAAATACACTCTACAGCAACATTTGCTGATTTGTCAACCCAAAGGAATGACAAATCAACAAGTTTCTGAATTTTTTAAAAGTAGCCAGTAAATATATATTTTAGCTACAATATAGTTTTATAGGCAACTTCTTTACTATTTACGAATAGCTATATACGGTGCATATTTTAATTATCTGTATATTTGATCAAAGAAGAATTGTATAAGTTAAATTTTACCAGGAATTTTACAAGGATGTTTTTGTTATAAAATCATGGAAACACTTAATATTTAAAGAAAGTAAAAAATATTTGCTACGGTTGATAAATATTTCCTGTCTCTCGCTGCTTTTAAGCCACTCATTCTTCAGTTGTTAAATTTACAAAATGTGTAAAGTAAAATTTTCATTTTCACTTACACTAAAAGAAATCTTCCGTTGCTATTGTTATTTATCTATTCATTATTTTTTAGTAGCTTTGTTCAAAATAAACTTTTGAGAAATGAGTAGGAAAAAAATACCCCACCATTTGTGAGACTACTTGCAGTAAGAGACATATCAAACTTGATTTCCCTCCCCCCATTTCTCTGATTAGGGAATAAATTTCATTCATTTATCATTCTCAGTTGTATCATTTTCAAAAGCCAAAAAAAAATAACCAAAGAAAAACTATTACTGCAATAAAGAACTTATTGTAATTTGTTTCCTAAAGATAGCTCAGGTCAAAGGGACACTAAAGAAAAACACGTGGAAAAAGGCTTTGTTTTCGATTTCAGTTATCGTTCTATCATTTTATTGAGGGTTTTCATAAATATATTTTCATTTTCCTTGATTACTTACACATTAACATCATCCTAATTAAACAGAACTTTTTAAACACAAGATCTCCTTGCTTCCTCTCATCCATTAATCATTTCCCTCAGTATAAATGAAATTTAAAAATCAGTAGCCTTTTCATCAAAGAAGAAACAGTAGACGGTCCTGATGTTGCAAGTCCAACCAGCTTCTTCCTCCTGTTAATTACAGTAGATCAATGTTTAAGAACAAAGGGTTGGAAATTTAAGTCACCATTCGTTTGTCCATCGCATATTTTTAACGCAGACAGTATTTTCCATTGAAGTGAAATCAACTCTCAATTTATAATAGCCCTAACCACAGTGAAACTATAGCTTGCAATGAGATAAGTGAATTTGTAATATTTAGTTTTAAATCATATTTACCTAAATCTACTTCAAAAGAAGGAGTCGTGTACAATAATTAAAATCTGCACGTTTCGGATATATCGTAAGATATATAAATAATTTCACAAATAATGATACTATATTAACTATCAAAAACCAATAAACTCAAAAAAAAAAAGACAACTTACTGTTATTCAACAATAAATGTAGTTGAATTACATTTACTCTGTGTTATGAATTGAATTGTTTGGAATTTGATATGGTTATGGAAATGACTTCCTGTGAGGATCGTATGTAGAAGAGAAGTCTGTGTTGGCTTTTGCTCCACCCTCTGAAGAATGGGTTTCGTCTAATCACTTGCAACACTAATTAGATTGAGCTGAGGCCAGTTTTCCGTCGACTGTAATAAACTGAAACGAAGGACAGCTTGCCCTTTGATATGCAATGAATAAAAGGGTGGATTCGAAGATCAATGTGTAAAATGAAAATACATTTTTGAGAATACCAATTAATTGTTTTTTGTTTTTAAATTTTTTAAAAAGACAGGTCATGGAATCAGCTTAGAATTACTGTTATTCATTGTAATTGCAGAGCAGATTACTATTATTATTATTATTAGAAGCAAATAATAAAATGCTTTCACTCTGATTTTTATAGTAATGGCAGGTTCTTGTAGAAATAGAAAAATTTATTAATTTTTCGTGAACATCCCTTTTGCATTGTTACTTTAATGAAAGACGTATCTCTTTTTTTTCTTTTTCTTTTTGTTTGCTTGCTTGCTTGCTTGCTTGCTTTATTTTGGTTTGGCTTTTAATTGGCAGAAATCTTTTTGTTTCTAAAATTAATTTTCTATAGCAGTTCATCCATCTTTAGTTTCTCAACATGTACTATATCATATCTCTGTGTTATTTTTCTTTGGTTCTTAACTTGCCTTTGCAAACTGAATGAAATGCCTCATTTCTTTTAGGACAGAAACTGAGGCAAAGGAAACGTCCGACATCAGTTGATCAGTCATCTCGTGTGTACCAGTGTAAAGTGTGCAACCATGTGTATTTCAATTCAGCAGCCCTTCATTATCACATGAATGTTCACACTAAGAAATTCGTATGCAATTTCTGCCAAAAGGTCTTTACGTCCAAACCAAACTTGAATTATCATTTGCAAACTCATATTCCGTTGCGCCATCGTCGTAAACTTCACACTTGTCCTCATTGTGGCGTAAGTTTCACGTTAAAATACACGTTGCAACGACATATGATGACTTGTCCATCACAGCAACCCAAAAAATATTAATAAATAACAGAAATGTTTTCCCGAAATGATCGGATGGCTTGGTAAGTTCTTGTAAGGGGTTGAAAATAACTCGGTCTATGATATTAATGATGATTTCCTGTCCCATTTAATCATTGTTATCACTTCCTTTACCCATTCCATGAAAAGAATGAGGATGATTGAAATATATGGATGGAATTACTTCACAGTGTTCCTCATATTCAGGAGTTGCCAACGAAAGTTTTCTCTATTTTAACAATTTGAACTTTATATAATAAAACAGATTTGCCCACAAATTCAATTTGGTATCAGATTGAGAAATAAAATTAATAATTTAGAATTTGATATTTTTATATTAACTAAAATATATTAATAAAAGTAGAATTAATAAATTTAAGTAAATTAATAAATTTAAGTAAATTAATAAAAGTAGAATTAATAAATTTAAGTAAATTAATAAAAGTAGAATTAATAAATTTAAGTAAATTAATAAAAGTAGAATTAATAAATTTAAGTAAATTAATAAAAGAATAATAAAAGCCAATTGTAAGTGTTACCCCTATTTCAAATTTTGTTAATTTATTATTATTATTATGTTTTATTAATTGTGCACTGAAGATTAAAAAAAAATTATTTATTTTGTAAAAATTAAATCATTTCTGGTTTACAAATTAATGTATTTCGTTTTCTAATACATCTTTTTATTTACAAGTTTTAAGAAATCATGCAGTTCTGAACTATTCTTAATTCAATTTGTTGCTATGCAAATGATGTTTTATCGATTACTTTTGAAATTTGTTTTTGTTCATAAAATTTAATCCTTTTAATTCTTCATTGGAAGGCAGTGAATCGATACGATACGATATTGATTTTGTAACTATTATTTTCTCTGGCAAATTTGTTTTTTCAATATGACTTCGTTAGATTTTAGATAGTTTTTAAAGGTTCCAAAGCTGAAAGAGAATGTACATGAATGAAAATTAATTCAGCTGATGAATTGTTATTTTGATTACAAATTTAGACGAACAATTGTAAGGTTGAGATTGAAACCACAAATTTAAATTAATTATTTATCTTAATCTAAATCAGTATTATTTGAAATTACGGAAGATCTACCGTAACATTAGTTCAAGTCCAATTTCCTGTTAATAATTTTCAGATATCAGTGAAATTTTCACTTATTATTTCAGTTACTATTTCTGTGATTCTCACTAGCTTTTTACTTGCCCCTACCAGTGATAACTGAGCTAACGTTTTGTTTGGCGAAAAATTACTTCAGAATCAAATGTTCATTCAGAAACCAATTTCCAACAATAATTTTTTTTAACTTTCAGTCATTTTGTCATAAGTTATTACTATTTTTTTTTATACGTTTCCATAAAATAAATCTAGGTTTCGTCGAAAATTTAACATTTTGACTTTATACAATCATTTTACTTACAACGTTTCATTTGTGTGTACAAATTAAGTGCAACCTCAAAAAAAAAAAAAAAAAAAAAAAATGTATCCTATAATTTTAACTATAGATTCAAAAATTATCATTTTAAAAAAAAGTATATTTATTGATCCATCATTAATATATATTGTGTATGTTTTTGCGTTGTTTTTTCTTTTGTTAACTATCAGCATTAAATGTTAAATGAAAGTTCACTTTTACATAAGTTGCATGAATCACAGTCACCTTATTTAAACGTTTAAGATATAAAGAGTTCTAGATTTCATTAATTAAGCTGTCAAAATTTCTTTCTTTCTTTTTTTGGTAATATTTTATCATCTGACAACTTCACATTTTGTAATTATAAAGAGGATCTAATTAAAAATTTAATTATCCATCGAAAGTGAAATGTAAAATATAAAATACTATCAGTTAAGCTCTTTCTTAAATAATTGAGGGTGGATGTTTCGGATTCCAGCTGTAATGCATTTAATCCATTAATCTACATTCTTAATCTCATAAGGTCTACATTAAAATTCCGTTTCTTCGCAGAATCACGCCAGTTTTTATTACTATTATTCTTATTTATTTAATAATACCTACTTATGTTTGACATGTACAACAAATGAGAACGATTTGATATCAAGTATTTGTATAGACGCATGTTATTTTAAATCTGTTTTACACAAGGAGTGTGCCAAAATGTCCAATTAAAAGCTTTTAAGTTTGTCTTCACAATTCATTTAACGACAGTTTAGGACAAACTTAATTGACGTAAAATTTACAAATAGATTTTCAGTGCCAAATATCTGAGGAAAAGACGGATATCTGATTTCGTTAAGTGAAGCTTATCTGCAGTGAAGAATACAAGAATTACAGAAATTGGGCAATAGATGTCAGGACAAGATAGGCCCTGTACGACATCCGATAATAGATTTTATTTGCTCCGTAAAGTTTTGAATCCTACGCCATTTACAATAATTAGTTAATAATAATAATAAAAATAAATAATACGTAGAATGCATCCTAGTGTTCAGAAGAAAACGCGTTTCTGCAAAGAAATTTAAACTTACAAACAAACGAAAATGACCTCAATTTTTATTTATTTTATTTTTTAAAAGTTTCTTACTTGTAAATTTTATGTAATTATTTGCTTCATTTAGTTGTCTGTTCCTTTAAAACATTTGTATTAATGATTGATAATTATAATCTTTTATCTAGAACCCATTTAGATATTTTAGATTGGAAAATATTATTTTTGTGACCTTGTGATTAGTTGCTTATGTATTGTAGTTCATTTTGGTTTTGTAGAGTTGATTCAAGCAATTTGAATAAAAATTATGTAGTTACAAAAATTAAAAGTTTAAGATATTATTTCAAATAAGTACAATTCCCCCTTCCCCCACGATACCTCCCCCCCCCCCAAAAAAAAAAATATATATATATATATATATATATATATATATAGCCCTTGTGAAAATTTTACTTGTCTAGATTTTGATTAGAAGTAGTCTGTAAATAAAATTAATTTTGAAAATAATTTTATCAAGGCTTGCTGTATTACTAATTTTGAAAGAGAATGTTTAGTTATTAAGAATGAATGTTATATGCAGCAATATTATTGTAAAGGCAGCATTTGGTTGATGGAAAAACCAAAAATTACATATTTGTATTTTATTTTTTAAACAACTGTGTGCAATTGATACATCTCAAGTAAAGGTAATCTCTAAAATGGAATCCTAATTTTCTGTTCCTGTAAACCTAATATATTCTGGAGTGTTACTACTTTCTGCTTTCTTTACAGATTTTCAATGATTTTTGTTTAATGAAAAGTTTGCAGGAATTAATTTTAACAAAAGCAGTTCTTGTTTTTTTGCCACTGGAAATAAATGTTAAAGGTTTTTATTCATTATGGTATCTTTAGTTGCTACATTTGATTTTGGAAAACAACTTATGTAAGCAGTTTTATGAAATGTTCTGAAAGAAAAACGTGTCAGCAAAATCTTAAGTCGTCATCTTTTTTTTTTTTTTTTAGGGTAAAATGAATTATTCTTACATTGTAATATCCTTCTCCTCTATGGATATTTTGTTATTGATATTATTGTGACATTTTCTTGAATCTAATATAAAAATTGAAATAATATTCCGAAATGCTGCCAAAAGACACAATTAGTTAATTTTAAATTACAGCAGTTCTTATTTTTACGATTCGAGAAATGAGGACAAATTAAATGCCACATACAGATAGGCGACAACTTTAATAATTGAAAACGAATCAAGGTTGTTTTGTTATTAAGAAATAAATTTGAGGGTGAAAACAAATCTAGAGGATGCAAATAGTCTTAGATGTTTGAAAGAAATCGTAAGAACCAAATAATTATGTAACTTTATTCAAATCTTGTAGGATTTTGAATTTTCCTTTAATATTTAGATATAAATCAGATATTACTTCTTTAATATATTAAGAACAGTATCATCATCGTATTACAAAAAAAACAATTAATGATGATAATAATGAAAATAAAAGATATTGATGATATAAATAAAAAAAAAATAGTAAAGAAAACAAGAATAGAAGACTGTGTATGGAGTACATATGTGGAAAGTCAAACACAAGCTAAACTACTAATTAACTAACTAATGTTTTCAATAATGACATGTAACAAATCATCTTAATATTGTTGCGTAATTCTTGATTTTGAATTCTAAATTTATGGATATCTCCACGATTTTGTTCACATTTATTTTCTCATGTTATGAAACCAATGTTTCTGTGGAAAATAAAAACAGGAAAAAAAAAAATCATACCGAAATATGAAACCGTGAAATTTATTGCTAATTCTGTGCAGATGGCTGTAAAGCAGATTAATAAAAATCAAATCAATGTTAGAAGATGGATTAGTAGAACATAGATACTCATTTATCTTCAAATAATCTTTTAATTTTCTTTGAGGACACACAAACAAGGTAAGCAGAAGATTATTTTTCACCTAAATAAAAACTGAATATTTAAAAAAAAAAAAATAGATTCAATGATAAGAAATTTAAAACAATTTACATTATATCGTCCCTGTATTTTACTAAACATATAAAGTATTTAAGATGATGTTGATGATAAATTTGACAAAATTCATTTCCCCCACGTCGTGATTTTAGCTGTGATTAAGCCTAATTCTAGCCCTTATCTCAGCTTATTTTCATTTTTAATCATAGTTTTATAGAATTAGATACTACAGCTAAAAGCATTTCGATTTGAATACAATAAACACCTGAACTGTTTATACATTATTTACTCGGAATCGAAATTCAGTTGCACAGAGGGTAAACTAATTTGTGATATGTTTATGAGAGAACAGAATATCTTGGATTATCCAACCCTATCGATTATTCATTTTCTCAGAGAGTTTCCATTATACAGCTGCAACTTAATAATATTGATTCGAGTCCCTGAGTTGGAGAAGTACGCCGACAGATGGCTACACATGCAGCCGCCATTGTTATCTAACCCTCCTTAGACGATAGACCGGTCCGAGAGAATTCGGGCTACGCTTAAAAGCTGATTCAGTGATCTCTAGTCGTCAGTTTCACTATAAATTTGGTAATAATTTCTTGAAAGACGATAGCTTTGCTTGGCCTATGGAAAGAAATATTGACAGTTTTATGCTTTATTTTATTAGAACGAATGAAACTTTGTTTAGAATTCATAAATAAAAAATAGGTTGTTGAAAAACACGGAAAAAAACTAACTAAATCCTAAAAAATGATATTTTTGATTTTAGTTTTAAGTTAGAAATCATTTACTTTTATACACGATTAAAATGAATGAAACTCTATGTTTTGTTTCTTCGGTAATCAGTTCCACCTCTTGATGTAAAAAGTTTGAAAAAAAAAAGGGGGAGGGGAATTGTTTGTAAATTAATTAATGCTTTTTCTACTAATTAAGAAGTTGGTTTGTAAATCTCCACTTCTTAGTATTATAGAAAAAGAAATACAGTATTTGAATTGTTAAATCTTGTGAATGGTTATTTATTTAGTTAGTAATGTTTGTTTTGAGCAATTCATGAAATGAGTGAAGGAAAAAAAAAGAAAAGTTTAGTAATTTAGTTTTGAAAAGGAATTAGTTTGAAAATATAAAATGTGAATATTGTTGGTTAGGGAATATCCTGGGAAATAGTAACCAAACTAAGTGAACCAGTGACAGAAAGAATAACAAAACTTCAAAATTAAAATCCGATGAATGACTTGAGATAGATTAGTTGCATTCTCTGTAAATTAATAAATGAGTCCGTCTTTGCAGTTGACATTCCAGAACAGGTGTTTGGGGTTCGCCGACTGGGACTTTAAGATAATAAAATAAATTCACTATGAAGTTTTAAGGAAGAGCGAGTGAGGAAAAAAATTTGTTGCTTCCCTTGTTAATATAAATGTTGACAGTTGACAGTTAATAAACATTTGAAAGCATTCTCCTTAACATTTTGAATTACCATCTTTGTCTTTTACTTGTTGAATGTTTGGTATGTAGGGCATTGATAATTAATTCCCAATCATAAAGCCGGATCAGAAATTTATATGGAAGTACTAATACATATAGTAGAAAGTATTGGTGTTCTTAAGAACAATAAACTATTAATAAAGTTTAGTTTATATCCTTTATTCACAATTTAATTTGGCAATTTTTAATTTTTCTTGTTGACATTTTGTGCTCCAAGTGAAATTTCTTGAATGGAAGCATTATTGGTTGTTGCGTAATTTTTAAATAAAATATTTAAGATTTTTCTAACGTCTTGCTTGAAATTCTTGTCTTAGTTGCTCTGCATAATTAAGTTTCCTTATTTATTTTCGGATCCGTTTATTTTGAGTTATGTTAAATTTTTAAATCTTTTAGTCTGAGCTTCTTGGTTTATATTAACAATCCAGCCTTTAGGTTTAAAACAAATGTTTGAAAATAAATCAATTGTTCCTATTTTTCTTGAACTGATTTAAGTTTATGATGTGTTGTAGCTTCAGGCCTTTTTGTAAAGAAACTATTTTAATTCATTTTTACGACCTACTTAGTTAAGTTAGTAAAGACGGAATCAAGTTGTCACTTACCTGGTTTGATCTTCCCATGAAGTATCATCTTTACATTGAAGTTTGATACATAGAACTCTTTATTTATGCAGTAAGATTACGCAGCATTTTCCTTTAACATATTATTTACTTGTTAAAATACTTTATTTCGTCTAAAATAATTTATTCTAAAATAGCGTTTTAAGGAGTCTAAGTTTGTGACTATTTTCCTGCAAAACCCATAGTGTCAAACTTATGCACTTCAAAATATGTTGGAGATTTTCTGGAGACAAACATTAGTAAATTTTGAACTGTATCACTATTAGTTTCCTGCGATGTCTTTGTTTTGATGAGTAGAACAATTGGTATCTTTTCTAGGCCCAATTGGAAAGAGACTGAAGTTAGGGAAGCGCAAGAAGCAGGTATCAAGAAGGCCAGGCTACTTTCCCTGCAGTCAGTGTAACCAAGTATTCATCACTGCAGCATCTTTCCGTTTTCACCAGAATATTCACCAGCAGCGTTTCAAGTGCAATTTCTGCCCAGTATCGTGTGCGTCACAGTTTAATCTGAATTACCACCAACAAACTCACATTCCGTTAGAGAACCGTCACAAGCCTTTTATATGTTCAATGTGCAATCGTGGTTTCACCCTCAAGTGCAATTTGAATCGGCATATTCTTCGGTGCAATAAAAAAGGATTTTTGAAAAAGTAAAAATTTGTGACTGACTGTGATTGTTTAACGAGGTGCAATTAATTAATAAACAAAATAGAATTAAATCAAGGCATTAATGAAGAATTTGGTTTATCTTAAATGAGATAGTAGATATTCCGCAAAAAATTACAAAAGAGAAATCGTTAAATTCGTAATAAGCACAAATTCAAAATCTTATGCTAATAACAATAAAAGAGCATCCTTACAGCAGCGTTGAATAAGCTTCGTCATGTAAATAATTCAGAGAAGTAATAATAATGACTTTAGACTTTTAAATATTTCTGTAGGTCGATTCAAAAACATACTTTATAAACTTAAATTTATGTTACACATGAACTTATACAACATACTTTTTATCATATTTTCATCTTTATCAAATCCGTACAGTTTTAGCAGTTTACATTCTTTATCTAAATATTTATTGTTGGTAAGATCTGATGTTGTTGAAGAATTATTATGAATCAATCACATTATTAAATGAAGAAATAGACTCTTCAATTACTTTCTTTTCTTTTTTCTTTGTTTTTACTTGAAAAAGAGAATGAAATAGATCTTGAATCACTAAAAAGACTTAGTGATGGCCTTTTTTTTTTTTTTTATCTTTTAAATGTTTCCCTTAATAAAATTTGTGAATGATTTTTTTTATTATTATTTTTCATTTTTTGAGTACGTTTGAAATTGGTTTGTCTTTCAGTTCTTCAAAAGGATATTTGATTTGCATACAACTGGAAATCATTAACTCAAATTGTCATAATGTAAAAAGGTAATGAATTAGAAAAGATGTAGAGAGAACATACTAGGAAAACAGTGAAGTGTTGATTTCTGTTATGCAAATGTTTGGGGGGTTTTTTTCGTTAATTTTTTAAAGAACTTTGCGTTTTAATATTCATTCTGTTTTATGAAAAGATCTTTAATTTTAAGTACTACAATGCAGTAATTAAAAATAAACTGAATGAAAGTAATTATAAATAAGAGTTGTCCGAATTTAATCTTGTGTATTGCATTTAAAACTTTTAATTTTAAAGTAATTTTCGGTTGCTTTTTTTTTTTTTCCTTCCTTTCCATTTGTAATTTCGAATTTTTTTTTGGTTGTGTGAAGTTAGAAATTATATTAGCATTTTTGAATTCAAAATGTGTTAATTTTTTCCACAAGCTTTTTTTTCGCTTCATTTTTTAAATGATTTTTTTTAAGAAAATAAATTTATGCAACAAACTTTAATATTTGTACCATAAAACAAATTGAAGCCAAAAGCTATTATAACTCTAGAATAGCTTAAATAGTATTTTAAAAAATAAAGCCAACAGTTAAGTCGTAACATCTAAATTACCCTTGGTCTTCTTCCTTTCAAAAAAATGCGCGTAAAGTGTCTTCTATTTAATATCTCGTTTTCTCGTAGGAATTCAAATTGGTTTTTATACAGAGAAGTAGTGTGTGCTAATAGTCATTTTACTTCTTATTAAAACCATGCTGTTTCTTTACATGCTTAATTTGTAGTAGTTGAAGTCTGTTATCACTGTTGCTATAATTTGTGACTATTCCACAAAGTATCATCTTTACATTAAGGTTTGATGCACAGAAATTTATTTTCCCAAAGAATTGTGCTACATTTTTTTCTTTACCATTAATCACTTGTAAAAATATTTTTTTTTCGTGTCAAATAATTTATTGTAGCATCCTCAGCTGTTTTTATTTTTGATTCTAATTTCGCACCCTGGCTTCAAGCATATGATACATCTCAAAATGTCAGAATTAAAAGCTTTCATTACGAATTAACAGTTAGATGTTCATAATGACAATAATACTTCTTGAAGAGTAATCCATTGATAATGAATTTTGAATTGTGTCACACTTGTAGCTATGGTGCGATATATTTAATTTGCTGAGTAGACCAACCCCAATCTTTTGTAGGTTCAGTTGGAAGGAAAGTGAAGTTAGGGAAGCTCAAGAAGCACTTCACAGCAAGGTCTGCCCGCTACCCTTGCAGTCTTTGCAGCCAAGTGTTCTTCACTGCTTCATCCCTCCGTTCGCATATGTACATCCATCAACGGCGCTTTCAGTGCATTTTCTGTCCCATGTTGTGCACATCACAATATAACCTCGATCTTCATCTGCAGACCCACATCCCTCTAGAGGAGCGCCATAAACCCTTCGTTTGTTCTTTGTGTAACCAGAGTTTCACCCTCAAGTGCAATCTGAATCAGCATATTCTGCGATGCAGGGAAAAGAATTTGAAGAAATAAAATAAAGATAAAAAAATTGAATTTTTTTTTGTGGAGAAATTCCTACTTTTCTAATTACGTATGTAAATAATAATAGTATAAAAGAAAAAACATTGGTATATTTTAATGAAGAAATGAAGGTTCCTCCTACTTAGCAAAAATCAAGCTATGAACTCGTTAATGTGTTGTTTCTAATGCTTACTAATTGCCCCCTTCCACTATTTTTTGTTTCCAATCATGATACGGTACTGAATGTTCCTTATTATGAAAATGATTATTTTTGAGAATCTAGAATTCTCAAAGGAAAGAAAAGTTGGACATCAATCAATTGGTGATAACTAATGGTATAGCATCGTCTGCAATCATGACTAGATAGTTCTTGATCACATATTGTCACCAACTATATTGTTGCTACATTTCAGGCTTTATGTAAATAAAAAAGAACAAATATTCCTATCTACGTCCTTTACTTTTGGTCGCAGTTTTTACATTACAAAATCTTGAGCATTTAGCTTTGAATGTAGAAAATGGTGTTTGTTTATAAATATATACCTATTTTAAAGCTTGCGGGGAATATCTTGAATTTTCTCTGTGTTGTTATTTTTTTATACGACTAGCATAAAATAATGAATTAATTAATTATATGCATGGACAGTGATTCAGTGGTTCTTTGTAATTTCATGAAATAGTGATTGCTTCTGTTATTGTAGTTCAGAAGCACAAATTTGTGTAAGTTAAAGAAATTTAAAAAGCATGAGAATTCTGGTTCATACCAATATCAGTTTGGACAGGTCAGTCATGTTTAATTTGCTTCCTTAACAAGTTTAAATTAATACATATGCTGTAATCAAATTTGTATTTTTTTCACTTTTTTTACAAGCATTATTATTTAGAATTCTTAAATTACAAGTGAAACCTTTGAAAGAAAAAGAAAAGTTAAAAGCCAAACTAATTTTAAATTAAGTTATTAAATTTTAATAATTATATTTTCACTTTATTGAATTTGTTTTTATTTTCAGAAAAAAAGTGTTATGATACTATTATACAAACTCAATTTTTGCGCTTTTATTTTTTTTTTTCTTCAATCGATATTTATTTAATTTTGTTTCAGTCAATTTCCTGCAAAGATCTACCTACTGTTAGAAGATAAGAAAATTTAAACTTAAATAATAATGTATTTTCGAAATATATCGAAGAAAACAATATTAAAACTATTAATAATTTGAAATATCACTAATAGACTTTTCAATAGTTTCACTTGTAGTTTGCGTACTAAGCAAAAAGTCAATCTGAATTTTTCATCATTGAAGCAGCAAATGTATCTCCATTGCTTACTTATTTCTTTGTTAGTTAAGAAAATTTGTTCATTCATAAACTGAACAATTCGAATTGTTTACCAGTTGAGTATTTTTTTTTCTTTCTTTCTTATTTTTCTTTTCTTTCTCCCTTTTTCTTTTATATATATAGCTTCAGATCTGTTAGTTTAATGTGGTGGTTCCCAAACAGTTTGACTTCGCCTCTCTCTCTATTTTGACATTGGAGCCAAACTTTCACCTTCTCATTTTAAGGAGAGAAAATAATAATAATAATAATACTAAAACTCAGTTAAGATTATCTTTAGACACAAAGGTTTTTTTTACTAATTTTTGATTTCAAACTTTCATTGCAAATTTAAATGAACCTATTTAAGAAATTACTTAATCGGAATGAAGTCCACTAGATATCATTCTTCAAGCTAGGCTAACACTATGCTAACACTCGACGACATGCCTAGCAGAAACGAGTCTGATGCGACATCCAGGATACAACACGGCAGGACATGCATTGCACGTCTTTCGGGAATCCAACCTCCGCTGAATGTTCTCAATTCAACTGTACTGAAAGCCATCAAAAAGTTATTATTGTAATACGAAAAATCATCATTCGATAGGAAACAATCTTTACTCTAAATTATAGTAATTCTATGCATCAAAATAGGTTAGAAAACATTCTAAAGAAGGAGTTTAGAACATTATTGAATGGGATTGTGCCTGTTTCTGCTCTGAGAATTAAGCAGCGATAATATTTTTAAAGTTTTGAATTTGATAATTATTGAAGTCTTTATTATGACAAAATTCACATTCAGAAATTAATAGAAATTTAGCAAGATCCATCCTGAGATATTTTATTTTTGGATTTCTTAGATTTGTTAGGATTAGTTCTTCAGTTCTTTACTAGCGATCGATCGACGATCCCAGAATTCTATGCGAACAAAGCTGATGCTGTGAAATTTTGAAAAAAATCTAGTTTTTAAAAACACTGATAAATTATGATACATAAAATTAATGCATTTAAATGTTAACTTTATTTATTTTTTAACACGACTGACGTGTTCCAAAGCTTCACTCTGATTGGTTACTTTTCGGCCGACCATCGGTCGTACCTGAGCAAAATAAAATATTTCAGTCAATATGTTGGCCGACCAGTGGTCGCTCGAAAACCTGCCCGACTTAGTCGCGCACGACCGCTGATCGGTGGACAAATGCTCTAGCTTTATCGTGTTCGCCCCACTGTGTACTGCAAAGAGATGAAAGTAATTTTGAAAAGATACAAAACATTCATTGAAATGTCTAGCTTTTAGAATTTAGTTTTTGGCTTACAGTTTTTTTTTTTCCTTCGATTGTTTGGGAACCAGTGGTTTAATCGAATAGAACCCACAGTTTTGAATTTTTTAAAGAGTTCAATAATTGAAAAATAATTTTTCTGTTGAGGCAGTACAGATTCATGCTTTATGAAATATCTTCTTCTTGCCAGCATTGTTAAGCATAAAACACGTTCAAGTGACGACGATTTCCCGAAATTAACAGCTAAAGTTATTTTACTTTGTTTTGCTTTTATTTGCTTAATTCTTGCTGTTTACACGAAATGAAATCTACAAAATGAATTAAGTATTATAAAAGAAAAAAAAAAATCTTTGGGAAATTTACAGAGTAATTTAATTTATATTAAGGAAAATACAGATTTGGGCCTTTTGCTTAGTAGCATTTGTTTGTCATCCCCTCAGTACAGTTTGGTTGAACAGCCCACTATCTTTTAGGTACCCTATTGAAGTCGTCGGGGATGAACTTGAAAAGAAAGAAATATAGGAGTCCGTTTGGAGTGAAATACAAAATGTATCCTTGTCATCAGTGCAACCAAATCTATTACAATGCCAAATCCCTTCACTCACATATGAACATCCACCGCAAGCGATATCAGTGCAGTTTCTGTCATAAGTCGTGCACAACACAGTATAGCCTGAATTGTCACATCCAAACACATATACCCTTGCAGGAACGCTATAAACCGTACAGTTGCTCCTTATGTCAAAAACGGTTTTCACAGAAGTCTGGATTCAACCGACACATAATCAATTGCCAACCAAAAATGGACTGACGGGCCCTCTTTTTATCTTATCTTTTAATTTACTTATCATTTTGTAAATATTCATATTTCATTTTATGTATTCATGTATCCTTTCACTTTTGAAAGTATTCATCATTTTGCCTCCCGTTCTCCTTTAGTTACTATGGAAGTTTGTAGGTCTCTTTGTTATCTACAGAAAATAGTAGTTAGTACTTTTAATTCTTTAATTTGCAGAGACTTTTTTTTTTAACCTTTGTAATGCACTTAATTGATTCAAGTAAACTGTTTGCTAGCCTTTGAATTACACTAATCATTTTTATATTGTTGGTTTATTTTTTTCTTACTTAATTGTGGAAGAGCGAAATTGAAATTTTATGAGCTCTGTTTCGAGACCTTCGTTTTCTTAAGGTAAAGTTCTAGCTGATGATCGCCATTTCTAAGACTTTTTTGGTAGAATGTCACATTTGAAACCGAGGTCTCACTGAAAAGAGCACATTACAAGGAAAGTTAAAAGAAACCCTGTTTTCTGCCAGTTGAAAGACTTAATAATCACATTCCCTTTTATTATTATTATTATTATTATTTAATACTTTATTAAATAACCATTTGTTAAATATATAGTTTTTTAATAAAAGTGTGAAGAAATGACACATAAATTAAAAATATCTAAGCTTGCATCTGTGAGAGTCAGGGACAGCCGTTACGTCCTTTTCGTGAACTTGTCATCCAGACCCTCTCTCTGATCAGCGTCCGAGACTCACCAATGAAATCTCACATATTTTTAATTTCTGTATCATTTCTTTACCCTTTTATATTAATTGTTGGCACGTTAAATTTTATTATACTTTTTTTTCTTAAATTGTAGTTGTAAATAAAATTTTTATAAACTTGCCATTGGAACTCCTCTAAAATTTCCATACTAGCTTTCGTAGAACGGACACTATATGGCGAAATTAAGTAGAGTGTGACTTTATCTCAACTTAGAATGCTTTTGTGTATCGCAATTTGTAATATCTTTTTTCCTCATTTTGTTGATGTATTTATTCTTCGAATGAGTAGATAATGGCTATCCTTGGGGACATCACAACAAGACATTAATACCTAGAAATGTGAAATGATATTTTAGTACTATTTACAGAACAGAATTTGCAGCCTTATTGGTTCTAAGAAAACCAAAAAAAAAAGGGGATTAAAATGAATTACAAATAGGTCATTCCTATTATTACACTTGCACAATATTAATAAAGCCTTATAATATATTTTTTTTAAAAGAAAAGATTAATCAAATATGTTATAATGCGCAA
The DNA here is from genome assembly GCA_023159025.1 of Thereuonema tuberculata. NCBI lineage: Eukaryota > Metazoa > Arthropoda > Chilopoda > Scutigeromorpha > Scutigeridae > Thereuonema > Thereuonema tuberculata. The sequence goes on from JAFIDM010009631.1 coordinate 179,633,555, forward strand.
TTCATTATAATATTTTTGATTATGATTTGTAGCACACAACTAAAAGTATTTGTTTTTCCCCTTCAGTTCTTCATTGGCTAATAACGTGAACACCGATTTTCACAACATGATTTTCTTGCATGAAAAAGTCAAAAGATTTATTGGTTTCTTTTTTCTTTTTTTTTTTTTAATTTTCTAAAATATTATAAATAAGAAACATTGAAGTGATAATATATTTTTCTTTTTATTTTAATACACTTATTATTTTAATTAATTAATTCGTAATTAAGAAAGTAATGATTAACTTTTTCCAATGGTATAAATACTTGGTTGTTACTAGGATTCAAATGTTAGAAGTGACAGTGACTCTGAAGATGTTAATGACTATTCTATGAGATAAAATTTATAAAATTCAGTTTTAAAGACTTAAAATTAATCATGTACTTTTTTTATATTTGAACAATCATTGATACAGTGGATGGGCTGATGTCATTTTCTTACGGGTAGGAATAGGAAATTATCTATTAATCTTTTCTCTATTAATAGAGAATGCTACTAAAGTTAGATTGATGTTGTTTTGTATGACGCAGATATTTCGTTGGGATTTTGCACCGAGTTATGAAATAATTATAAAATGAATTAGGTTGACTTATTTGTAGTTAAATAAAGTGCTTGATTTGTAATTTCTAATTGATTATATTGACTGTATTTTTCTGGTTGAATTCTTAAAAAAAAAAATTGACATTTTTACTGTTGTATTTCTAATTTTAAAATTTCATTATAAAATTGACTATATTTGGTCCTAAGTTGTCACAAATATTATTATAAATAAGACCATTTCATAATTTATTGATTATGAACAGTCAGAGATAAGATTTGACAGATTTTTAAATGATGTATCATGATATAATTAAAGGGATACTCTCATGAATTTCCATCATTCCAGTTCCAAAGGGTAGGTAAAGCAATAAGTTGTCATTGTTATCAAAGTGATGATCAGGAAATGAAAAAATATATTTGTAAATCACTAATTGATTCTATGCAAAAGTAAGATATATATATAGACACACACTGAACATAAAGTTTTTTAGATGCATTTTATTTTTTAAATTGAGTTTTTTACTGTCATAATGTGATGAAAATAATGACTCGACTGGCATCAGTAAAGATGAAAGGATATCTATTGCAGTAAAGGTAAAGAGGTATATAGTAAGTGAAATTTAAAAACTATAAAAAAAGTAAATATTTTCTTGTGAAAGAAGTTATATCGAGAATTTTAGAAACAAAAAACACGTTATTTTAGCGTGTTTTGTGAAATTAGGAATATTCTAATAGACGACACAATTATGTGTAGATCGATGAGCAATATACTTTTCTAAATTGGAATAATTGTTTATCTTGGTTATTGGATGGTTTTGTTATGTTTAGTCTTTCGTACACGATTTAAATAGTAAGCGTTTCGATTATCCATTCCTTCATCAAAAAGTCCAACAATAAACCTATTCCCGTATAACTTTTTTCAGAAGTCAAAAAGAATTGTTACTTTAAAAATTGGACACTCCAATAAACACATATCTAGCGTTTATGGTCTGAATTGGTAATATGCAGTTCCTAAAGTTCAGATAGAAAGTAGAATTATGATTTTGAAGGCTGCTGAATTTTTGAACATTTGTTGATTACGACTGCAAACGATTATTTCATTTAATTTCTTTACATTTTTATCTTGACATTTTCATAATGGTATTACTAGAATGCTTCTTTATCGCTAAATGCAGTCCTAACAATAGGAAATCCTTAATTTGTTGTTTTAAATCCCATTTAAATTAATATAATATGTTCTCTTTAAAGATGATTGTATTTTTGCTAATTTTTGTAAATAGTATGGATGGGTTACTGCAGTTGCTGAATTGTGCTTGAACTATGCATTTCATCCTAGATCTACGCTTTTATTTTAAATAAAGACTTTCTGCTTATTACGTGTTTTCGTTGTAATTGTTCTGTTTTCAGTGCTTTCATTCCTTTCATTTAAACAATTACAAAATATGATCGGTTTTCTCTCAAGTTATACAGAGAGTTTTTTCCATAACTTGTTAATTGAGTTTTAATATCAGTTCGTTCCTGAATGAGATAAATTCATTTGCTTTTGTTTCTAACATTGTCATTAGTAAATTAATGATATTTTGATCTCATAAATAATGCTTTCTGTAGAATACACTTTACGACATTTCCAAAAAGTTTTTGGAAGAGTGTGGCTTCCTTTCGCTGTGTTGTAGTGGAAATATATATGTTTTATTGTTCGTTTCTGTATCTTTTTTAATAACTATTAATACACCACAGAAGAAGAAGCAATCAAAAACTATATAAAGCAGCATTCACATTCAGTGACAAATGCTGTAATGATGAACACAGTGGAACTCTTTCAAATATTTTAAGCTATCATTTGTATTAAAAATAAAAATGCATTTTAGTAGCTTTAAATTTTTTTGTAGAAAATAAATGATGTTAATATTCCTGCTTCTGCTAATTTTGAAACTTATTAATCTTTAAATCTACTAATTTTTAAGAACTCGTAAACCTCAAGGTGGTTTTCTTTTCTTTTTTTTTTGCCAAACTTTGAGGAACTAAAATTTATGTTTATGTCTACATGATTCATGTCCGTATTACCCCTGACGAACAATGATAATTGAGCAGGTCTTTTTCTTTCTGTGCGCGTTATTCGGTTCCTTCGCATATGATCCCTTTGACGAATCTATATATTCTATATACAGTGAAATTTGAATAATTCGAACGTCTTTAATTCGAAATCGTGGTTAATTCGAAGATTTCTCTTAGTCCCTTGAATTTCTTATTAAGTCAATGTTAAAAAATCATGGATAATTTGAAGTTCAACTTTCTTAATTCGAAGTTTTATATAAAAAATTTCTAACCATAACGACTTTTCGGCGTTTCATCGTTAAGAAATTCGACACGTGACAACTGAAATCCCCTTCCCGCCACCGTTCGACACGTGACGCTTCAGACGCCATTCGAGCTTCCTGCTGTCAGTGTCGCCATGTCTTTCAGTAAACCACGCATGTACAAGAATTTAACGTTCGCTGGAAAGGTCGCCGTCATTCGCGAGGTGGAAAAGAGTGTGTAGAAGAAATGCCAAATCGCCAACGAGTACGGGATACCGAATTTCGTCGGTACATTGAAGGACAAACCAACATAAGTGAATCTGTTTTCCGTTCACTAAACATGCTTGATGATTTTGCTAACCTTAAGCGACTGAATTCTACGAAACAATCAGACATTGCACAATTTTTTGAAAAACTACAATTTTATGTATTGAATATAATATGTACTGCAGCTTACGTAATATAAATCTTATTTTGTTTACATACATTAAGTCTTTCATACCATGATCTTTCTGAATAAATATTTACTTATTGACAGAATAATCTTTTCAAGCATTCAGTGGACCTGAAATTAAAGTTAAAAGACGTAACTTGTTTAATTCGAAGTTTTGTAGTTGTCCCTTCAGCTTCGAATTATCCAAGTTGCACTGTACTTTGCTGTACAGCGAGCAGATATTTGACTGACTCATGTATTTTGCATGTATTGTCTTAACTTATGTTGATCTTCAGTGTACTCTTGCTAGACATTGAGACAGGTATTTTGCCTTTCACTATTGAAAACTCTGATACTGGCTCCTGCTTTTGACAAGTATTTGTCTTCTATGTACTTTTGGAAAACTGAGTAGATATTTGCTGACAAAAGACTAGTGTACTTGGCAAATGTTGGCCTTTGAGTCGTTTTTGCCAAGCGTTGAGTGAATATTTGCTCTCTTTCGATGAGACAGGCTAATCGATTGAAACAGTAATTGGGAGAGAATTGTTCGTATTCATTAATCAAAACCAATTTAGCTGAAATATGAAAACAGTAACAATTTGTCTCTAATTTCATAATTCAAATTGCAATTGATAATGCTATGGTAAACTACATGTCGCTTTCTGATTTATTCGGTACACCGCTATGAGTGGAAAGTTACACATAAAAATACAGTTAATACGAATTAAAGCTAGGATCTAAAAATTCATCATATATTTCCATGAATATTTAAATAGATTTTAAGATTGATTTACTATTTTATGTATTCTCTGTTAATTCTGAATATTGACAACAATTAATTTATGAATTTATTGTTTGCTATACTGTTGAATATTTTGTCAAGAAAATATTCATAAGAACCCATGGAGGCATTCTTTCGTATGACTTTCCTTTAAATTTGTACAGTATTCATTTGAAGTTGAAATCAAATCTAAATATGGTATCTACAGTAATTCCTTAGTTTTCAACTAAATCAGTTAATAAATAAAAAAAATAAAAACACATTTAAGGTCGTCTGAATAGAATCTTTATCGATTTCATATCTATTGTGACAAAAAAAGACAAAGTTCGTTTGTGGAGATGGAATTTTACGTTATATTGAATTACTGGCAATAAAAATTAAATTTCTCTTAATTTTTATTGCCAGTATTTTAATGATTAAGAAAACCTTTTATAATTTCTAAATACAATGAAATTATAATGTTTTTATAATATTTTAATAAAATTTTCTTTAACATGCATAAAGAAGAGTGAGTCTTCATTCTTTGATAATTTTGTAACCCCTTGTGATATTTGGGATTTTTTAAAGAAGAAAAAGATAAAATTGCTTTGAGGTTACTATTAGAAACGCTTTAATCATGCAGTAGGTTTTCAATAAAATCCTGATTAAGTACTTTGTCAAATTCTGCATTAAATTGAATAGGCATTGTAAGAGTTCTTTTGTATTTTTCTGTATGGAACTTTTCTTATAACTAATACAAAATAAAGAAAAAGTGAGATTTTAATATCCTCTTAGTGTAGTTAAAGCCTGAAAAAAAAAAATAGTTTGATACTTCTGGAATTAATTGGCGTTGCTGCTTGCTTTCTTATTTTTTTAAAGCTTCGGCCTAGCTACATTAAGTGAATTATCATCTTAATTTTTTTGAGGTATTTTGAGTATAAGATAGGAATTAGTCTAATGGAATGATATTAGGAGTTTCTCAACGAAAAAAGGCAAAGTTTACTTCTACCAACTTTGCCGTTTTTCGTCACAATAAAAAGTGATTTCAAGGCCTTAAGATCATATAGCAGCGCAGTACTTCTAATGTTTGTGCCTAGATTTCATGTTTGTTTTGTAGTAGAGAAATGTCAACTAAAATCATACTTTTGAACTAATACTGCTAGGAGACTGATAGCTAAGCTATACTTAGATTTTTTGAACTTTCATCTTATCAACAAACATATAAGCAACCATAAACTTATAAGATCCAAATGCTTTATTTCTTTATTTACACTTAATTGAAATCTTATGCCGTCTAGATATTTTGGAAATTTTAGTTTTTAGTGAAATAATAAAGAGTAGCATACAGAATCATTTATCACATTGTTTTGTAGCTGATTTCGTTTACTTTGCATTTATCGTTTAACAAAAACTGAACGAATACGAGAGACTTTCGCATCGTCATTGTTAGTTGAAGGAAAATTTTGCTTCTTTGCGATGATTAAGGACTAACACGGAGCAAAGAGATATATTAGCTTAGCATTCATTTCAAACAAAAAAAAGAAACCCCTTTACATATCCTTGTACAATTTGAATTAACTTAACGACGAGATCTAAAACATATATATTTTGATATACTTGTCATAGCACTTACAAATCACATTTAGGAATAAAGGAATCCATTTAAATTGCTGCGAATAGATTTCATTTTAGAACCTCTTGAATAGAAGGATTCTTTCTGCAACTATCATCATCTTATGCAGTATTTTTATCAGTGATCCCAGATTCATTGCTAACCATATGACTGATGATGCAGAGTTGGTTTCACTTTTTTTTTTTCATATTCTCTGACATGTGCTGACATGTAAAATACACTCATGTTTGTGAAAATTGCACCACCATGAAGGAACCATCAGAATAAAATGGAAGGAAATTTATTACATGCATAACTAATAATGATACAAACCAACAATTAATATTTCAGAGCAATGAAACAACAGTATTTGCAAAAAAATCAGTATGGTGTAAAGCCTCCACGAGCTGCAATAAGAGCTGCTATATGTCGTGGCATCAAACAGAACACCCCAGGATGTGTTCCTGGGGTATTGCCTGCCAGATTGCTTCTATCCTAGTCCACAGTTCATCGGTATTGGCTGCTGGATGACAATGACGGGCTAGTTGCCGAGTGACCATATCCCAGACATGTTCAATAGGTGACATATCGGGCGAAGATGCATGCCAGGGAAGAAGGGATATCTGCCTTGCTTCCAGGCCGGACATTTCTGACAACATGTGGTCGGGCGTTGTCTTGTTGGAATATGGCTCCAGGAGTGTGTGGAAGGAATGGTACGACTTCAGCCTCCACAACTTCTCTGATGTAGCGGTTGCTGTTGAGAGTGCCCAGAATCCGTTGCAGCCGAGATCGCCTATCATGATACCCAATTGCTCCCCAAACCATCATGCTCGCTTCATCTCGTTTTTGCAGTATGACGCTGGACAATGCAGTCTGCAAGATGGCGCTCACCTTGATATCGTCTAATGCGTATGCGGCCATCATTGTAATCCAAGTTGAAGTAGGACTCGTCCGACATGGTGCCAATCTGCACGCTAGTGGGTGTGTTCATGAGCCATTGTAGCCTGAGGCGTCGATGGTTCAGGCCCAAGGGAATCCTCCGCAAAAGAATGCATGCACGCAGTCTTCTGCACAGCAGACGCCGTCAAACCGTGGAACCAGACAATGTCAGACTTGTTGCAGTTTTCCAACGTTGTGTTTATACTCGAGAAGAAGCTGAACGGTCCATGACTGCCATGAGGTGTCTGTCATCCCAAGGTGTTGTCACATTTTGTGGTTTCGATCCGCTAGGTCATCTTCAGCTTAGTAGAACTACGGGGTGGGTGTATATATATATATACAGTAGACACTCGCTAATGCGGCACGTTGGGGACTTCAGCAGTGCCGGATTACTGAGCGCCGACTAAAAATAGCCGTTATTGCGAGGATAGCGGAAATACCGCTAAAATAGAGTCAAAAGGGCTATTAATAGGTATCGGGCCATTTTTCCGTGTTTTATTGTGATTTCTCTGATTTCGGTAGTGATGGAAAATGTTAAAAACAAAACAACAAAATATATTTTTATGAAGTATTATATTTTAATACAGTACATACAGTATATTGCCGAGTACGTCCGACCTCAGCCGATTGCCCGCGAACTCTGCCGAACGCGCCCGGAAGGCTTATTCAGTGTAAAAAAAAAAACCCTGAGACCGATGCCGGATTAGCGAGGTTTTACTGTATGTATATATATATGAATGATTCATCAGCGAGCACAACTTGCCAGAGGCCTAGGGTGGCAAATCCATGCACCACTTGTATTAATTTTTATTCAACCCAACAGATAGTGCTACAATCTGTGTAGGTCCAGTGTACAGATATGACCGAAGTACAACACTTTCACCTAATCAATTTTTGCTAATTTATTATTTTCTTATCCTTCTGTAAGATTTTCTAATTATTTCTGTTACGAAAGCAACTGACTTGTGAATTTCGAAAGAGGCATTGCTTTTAAGTGATTCTATTCTTTTTATCTGGCGTACGTTAATTATGCGCGGAAAATTGTATTTGGATTAGAATTAGGACGTACATTCCGTGTACTTTTTAATGACTGAGTTTCTGTTGTGTTTAGAAATGTGCGATTGAATTCTAGGTGTTTAATTAAATTGATGCATGTTTAGAATAATTTGTTAGTAATGGAGTTCTCATCCGATTTCTGAGAATCGATAACCTTGGAAATTAATATCATATAATTCATAATATAAACAAAATATTGATCGTTTTGTAAATATTACGCCAAGTAAAATTTTATTCCAATTTTAGTTTACTTTCTATTCTACTGGAGGTAAATTTCTATTAAAAACGCTCAGCCTTATATACTCTCATACTAATTGTATGATAAAATAAGCTTTGTTTTTTGTTTTGTTTTTCCTCTGCCATCTTAGATGAGTTCTTCGTACAAGAATTACTGCATTAGCAGTCATTTTCTCAAAACGATTCTCCTGAAGGTTTTGTGTTTTTTTTTTTCCTGTTTTTCATCGTCTCTTTGATAGTTTTTTTAAACTATACTCTTTAGTTATATACGGTAGCTGTGTATGTCTCCTATCTGACAAAGATTCAGATACATCTTGTTTTGCAATGATAAATTAATTTTTCCTATGTAGAAGCAATATGTTTTGAAATTACGAATATATTTTCTCATATTCCATTAAATCAAGTTATAAATTTAACCCTTAAGTGCATCCCTAAAATGTAACAGTAATTTTTCTTTTACTTGAATTCCGATATTTATTTCAAAATAAGAAATTTAGAAAATCAAATGGAAAATATTACTTCATATAAAATTTAAAACACGAATACACGCAATAAATTTCGCGATTTCATCCATAATTTCTCAAATAACCTAATAATTAACAGATGTTAAAATAATTTGATGAAATATTAAATCTTGTATCTAAGCAACAACCTGTTCTTTCTGGATTTTAATTAAATTGCTAATTACTCCTTTAAATTTTAATTTTTAATATTTTCTGTTCCCATTTGTCATTTCGAGTTGAATGATTAGCCCGTTTCTTTTAGGTGTTGTCAGGACATCTCCAGGAAAACTAATCAAGAAAACGAAACTTAGGATCAAGTTAGGAAATGAATATAAGTGCCATGTGTGCGGGCAGACGTATACCAATGGCTCTTCTCTCAGTTCTCATCTTAATATTCATCTCAATCGTTATAAATGTAGTTTCTGTCAGCATTCGTTTACAACACGCTATGCTTTGAACTGTCATTTGCAAACTCACATTCCAATTGAGGAACGCATTAAGCCTTACACATGTTCTTCCTGCCATAAAGATTTTACTGTAGTTAGTAGTTTGAATCGTCATAAGAAAGTTTGTAAACAAATCAGAATGAGGAAAAAGATAAATTAAATGTGTGCACAATAAAAACCTTCCAACGAAATGTAAGGCTTAATACACTTTCACTTACATTATAGGAGAATGTAATGATGAAAAAGTTTTTCATTACAAGAGATACATTGTTCAGAGAAAAATTCCAAACTTTGGTGATTGTTCCTTTTATAAATAAGGTATCGATTAACAGATTTGATGTTTGGAATTTGTTATGAATCAATATTCGAAAGAAGCTGAGAAGAAACGGGCGAATCATTTGTATTGAATGGAATTATTCAATTATGGAAGAACTGCTGGTGAATTTTGTGTTGATTCTTAAAAATGTTTTGATTTGCAATGTTTCTGATATGAAAAGAATATTTTCTCCATGCAAAAAATAAAAATCAGATCGTTAAATTTTTCTAAGCTCAGTTATGAAAATTGATCGTTTTATTGTTTTGTGACTTTTTACGTATTGACTTTAATTCAGTTGAAAGATATCTAACTATATTGGACGTAGTCTTTCGTTTTTCGTTATGTAGCATGGATTCCAGACTGTTCAATTGCTCACATCATGTTGTAACTAGTATTATCTGGAAATAACATATAATTCCTATCTCCCAAGAATTCAAATCGTCGAAGAACGGTGAAATCTACTGGAATTGCACATGAACAACATTTTCATAGGGAAAAGTTATGTTAATTTAAAGTTAACAAGAACTTAATACTTTACTACTCACAGATAGAAATCAAGAAGTTGAGGGCAGTTTGATGCACATTTTTATGAGATGTATTAACTTGTATCTGTAATATGATGAATGCTAGTCATCAACATTGCTGTCTCTGCAAATACACAAAAGAAAAACATTTTACTGATGAATGTATACCACTTAGTGATCACAGATATTTATTATTTTATCAGTATTAATAATTGTTGGTTTACTATTTAATCTGTATTAATTTGAAAACTGTTTACTCATAGAGTCTTGGGCAACGGATGTATTTTCCTAGGTTTTGGAATTCTCCAGACTTCGATCTGGCTTCGGCTACGAAATTTACATCTGTATTACTACAACGTATGATTTTATTTGCTTATTTCCAGTGACGCCAGACATGTACAATTGTATTTATACCGTACACAATTTCTTTAAAGGATCAACTTAAATTGTATTTAATATAAGACGATCTTAATTTTTTGAGGAAAGTTTGTAAGCTGTCTTCTATGCTATATATAAAATCTTCGTATTTCTTCAAATTTCACCAATTTAGGAAAAAAAAATGATTAATTTCGAAATCAAACGCAACTGAGTCGCTTCTTACTGTCTCCGATGCAGCAGTTGAACGATATTTTTTACTTATTTGTTGTGAATAAAGATTTTAAAAGTGATAAAAAGTTACCATTGTCTTCAAGCATAATCTTCAAGGTTTGTAGTTGATTTTATACCAGCTTAAAGGCACACTGGAATAAAAAAATAAGACTGTAATGATTTTGATTTGCAGTAACTTAAAAAATAAAAATAAACTTTTTTTATAAAAAGAAAAATATCTCTTGTTTCTGTCTAAATTCCGATTCTTTTTCTTTTCTTTATTTCTTTCGCTTGAAATACTTACGGATGCCGGTAAGAAGATAATTTATTGCTTTTTTTTTTTGTAATTGTAGTGATCCATCTAATTTGCATCACAAAATATTAAGTTAAAAATATTGCAATAGGTTACTTGACCTTAGTTGTATCTTTTATCATGTTACCGCTGGTCTAGTTCTGCCTATAAAACAGACAGTGGTCGTGGGATTTCTAACTACAATAGAAGCTATTAGAAATTCACTGACTCAGAGGACCTGAAACGAGGAAATTCAAAACATGATTTATTTCGATAATTTGACTGTAGAGAAAATAGGTCCTGCAGTCGTGAAGACTGGTTCATCCCCGTGTTCCAGGGCGGGTCATTCACAGTTGTGGGGAGGACGGCTTTAGGACACTCAATTACAACAAAAGACTGCCGTCGCATTGGAAACGCATGGAAGGGGCTGTAATTGCAGCCAGCACCTGGCGACTCATGGAGCTCCAAGCAAACCCTACCTTTACTTCGACGAACAATACGGACTTTCAATACTTCCTGTGAAAAGTAGGTTTATGTTGTAGACTACACATCACAAAAATTTCAACCGATCACGAGAACTACGTATTTTCGCTTCTTCATCTAATGAATAAGTGAGATCTAGTTAAGTTTATTCCTGTTCTTTAACACAATCTTCCGAACGTCTATCGCACGTAGACTAATTACAAAGGCCAACAGTGGTTTTGGTGCCGGGGTATTTAGAGCTGATTTTAAATATAATTGAGGTGCTGAATCCAAATATGGCATTAGTTTTTCCTTAGCAGCTCTAGTTTCTGAGATATAAAAATGTCATGACTTACCTTATGATATTTTAACATGCGGATGTGTGTGTGTGTGTGTGTTGGTTTTCTAATAAAATCAAAGAAATCTAACATCTTTATATATATTCTGGAGCACTTGATAGAAATGAAAATCATATAATAAATTATAGTAATACTTAACTAACTACAGTTACAGTTAGTTTTGAAGAAAAGAAAAATCACTGATCAAAGAAAAGTTAGTCTTCGGAAACTTCTTTTGCGTGACATTCTTGAATGTACTTTGTTTGAACAGTTTCTTTTGAGGTTCCAGCAGTAATCTGCCATCATGTGGGTATCCCATTTTCCTTGGTAGTGGTCCTCCATAGTTTTTATTTCCTGGTGAAATCTTTCACCTTGTTCTTCACTTGTATCGCCTAAATTTTCAGGAAAACGGTCCAAGTGGCTGTGTAGATAGTGAACTTTTAAGCTCATATTACATCTAAGGTTTCTGAAGTTATTGAGCATCTCGTTTATTAGCTCAACATATTTTTCAGCTTTCAGGTTGCCTAGGAAATTTCTGACAACCTTGACAAATCACATCCATGCTTTCTGCTCAGTCTCATTCATGGACTCCACAAAAGCCGGATCTTTTATAAACCGTCTTATTTGTGGGCCATCGAAAATACCAGCTTTCAGTTTTTCTATACTTATCTGAGGCAATTTTCTTCCTATGTAAGCAAAGCACGAACCATTCTTATCAAGAGCCTTTAGAAACTGCTTCATTAGGCCTAGTTTGATATGCAGTGGCGGAAAGATGATTTTCTCTCTTCCAACTAGAGGCTGGTTAATGATATTGTTTTTCCCAACAGCAGTTGTTTTCTCTCTTAGGCCACTCCTTTTTTATCCAGTGGTTTTTTTTTTTTGGTCCCTGCTATCCCAGAGGTACACGAAACAAGGATATTTAGTGTTGCCAGTTTGCTGTCCAAGGAGAAAGTTTACCATCTTTAAGTACACACAAATTACCCATTGATGTTCCTGATATTTTATCTTCTCCATGACCAAAGCTACGGCATCATATTCTTCTTTCATTTGCGTTGAATGAGCAATTGGTATTGAGCCGTATTTGTTGCCATAGCGTAGAAGGACGCATTTCAAACTCCACTTAGAGCTGTCAATAAATAGACACCAATCATCTAGTGAATTTTTCTGGAATTTATTTGAGTAATTGGAATCAGATACCGACAAATAGCAGCACAGATGATAAAAATAAGGGCATTTTAGGAGTTGCTCTAAGAAGCAATGGGATTTAAATGAGTTACAGTTTTGTCACACTGTACTTAAATGAGGTTTTACATTACTTTACGAATTTGGCTCATAACAAAATACAATTAGCTGATAGTTTGTTGTAAAAAGAAGATATACGACTGCAGAAACAAAGAGGAAACAGCGCTTAAGTAGTTTATTTATGAATTTATTTAAGTGTACGTTATCAGTACCTTATATATATCAATAGTTGAAACAATTACTCGTAGGGTATGCTGCATCTATAAAAGTATAGCTGATAGAGAAAAACTGATTTAATTTTTAGATTCAGCACCCCAAATACTGTTAAAATCAGTTCAAAGAGCCTAGGCACCAAAAAAAAAAAAAAAAAATTTGTAGGCCTGTGTTATGCATGTAGAAGAACACTAATGAACAGTTTAGGACAACGCATATCCGAGTGTCTTCTTTTCACAGTCCGAAACGGTTGACTAACAGGACGAACACCGCATCTTGTTCTTCTATAACACACATGGGCAAATGCGGCTCTTCGTTGGGTTACGTGCGGCTCCCGATATCTCTTGATAAAAATATAGGCATTTTCTTTCCCCATTACACTTATATTTTCGCGAGTTTTCCTTTCTATTTTCTTATATATATATTTTTTATACTTTAATAGCAATTAGGATTTGTGTAGAAATGCAATTAAATTTGAATTTGTATATTTAAATACACAAATTGTGACCATGGTGTGGCTCTTTATATATATGCAAATCCAGAATGTGGCTCTCGTTGACCTCATGTATGCCCATACTTGTTCTATAAGATTCTAGAAAAAGAACGACGTAAACACGTCTTCCCTCTTCTTTTTTCTGTCCCCCTTCTCTCCGCGTCTCGCGCTTTTATTCTTTTCTCGTGATCTGTCCACAACAATTAAAGAATGCGACGCACACAGTCTCATATACTAATCTCGTTAAACGGATTATACTTATTGATCGTTGGAACATAGTAACTTGACAATAAATAAATGAATAGTTTCTTCAAATTCTAATTAAATAAAGTTAAACTCTTCACAACTTCAGATAACATAATTCAATATTTACAATTTTGAATGTATTTAATATCTAAGTAAATAACAATATATATATAAACAAAATATTATAAGACAAACAATGAACCATCCTGTTTTCGAAAAGAAAATTTACGGGAAGAAACAGGATGGTTCACAGCGAAATAATCATCGCAGATAAGATCTAAAATAAAATTCACCTACAGAACCTGAGATGATGGGAAAAAAAGGTTGAATCAGGTAAATCATTATAAAGGGAATTTTATCTTCTAATTTATAATGAGAAATTGGTGTCAAAAGATCTGTATTCTTAAATGCTGTGTACGAATTCGATATTCCATCGTTATGCAAATGAGTAACACTTGCTGACTGCGAAAACAAAAGGTGACCTGATAGCTAAGATAGAACTCGACACTGCGAAATGTGAGAGGAGAATTTTCTTACACTGACTCAGGTGTTGAATGATAGTTCATCATCATTAATCGTGAATGAAATATGTATGGTCACTGCTGTACAATATATCCTCCTAAGAACAAATGTAGTGTTTAGATCGTTAAAGTTCACTATCTTTAAACGTTTTAAAAATTAAAACAAAGTTTCTTTTATCGATCATTTATCGTTTTCCTGAAATTGGCTAAGAAAAAAAAATTCTATTTTAAAAGCTAAGAGTACGAATGGTATTTGATAGTTTCTCGCCTTTTCCTATTAATATTTCGTACTGAAGTTTGGTTCTGCAGAAAAACACTAGTTTGTGTAGTACACATAACTATCAGAGTAAGAGTTGAAGTAGATTTTGGCAGAATCTCAGTAAATTAAAGCTACTCGAATCCGACTCCGTTTTTGAAAAATGAAAAATAAGATCCTTGTGTTTGTTAGATGAACTTGGAATAAGATACGATCATATGCATAGTGAATAATACTTATCGTATTTACTCGAATGTAACTCGCACTTTTTTTGCCCAAAATTAAAGTTAAAAAATCGCGGTACGAGATATAAGCAGGGATTTTTGAAAATTTAAATTTTTCAGAAAAAAAGGTAACTTGACTTTTATAATTAAGTCTTCAGTATTCATTAGAATTTATAATTGCTCACATTTATAAAATGAATGCATTTAAATTTTAATTATCTACGTTATTTATGCGAACGGCAGTTCACCTTCATCATGCGATTTATTTAAACCTTAGGCTGGGGCTAAACTGAGCGACTCGACACCGCAGCATACATGTCTGTGGCATGCTGCTTAATCCGGTGTGGCTAGATTGGACCCCAACAGCAGAAGCTATTTTGCCTCAGAACAGAAGCTTTTCTAAAAAAAATTTTTTTTTTTTTTTTATTTTTAATGTGAAAAAGATTTTCCAAATATATATGAATTCTAATAAACATAGTAAACCTCCAAGCAATTATAATTCTTCTTCTTAATATATAGGAAATAAATAAATATCAAATTTTTATTTGTGAAAGTAATTTTCAAAGAAATAAAAAGATAAAAATAAATAATCATAGATTAGAAACAAAATATATTTATGACAAGTACATCATTTTTACTTTTTGTAATATTTGAGTTTATTGTTTTTTTTTATTATTATTATTTATTTATTCAATTCATAGTTTAATAAACCAAATGAATTTCTTTTCGAATTTGAAAAAGCTTCACAAGCCGTACAAGAAAAAAACTCCTAGTTTAGCCACTTCTTATTAAATTAGTGAAAAGCAATTCGGCTTGACTGCCAGAAAAACGCCCCCTCGAACAGCAAACAATTGGCTTCAGCCCATTGCAGCTGCTAATGTAGCCGGATTAACTGATATAATAAGAACTCTTCCCGAAAAGTGCTACATGTCATAGACATGATTGTTGCGGTGTCGAGTCGCCCAGTTTAGCCCTAACTTTAGCGACATTGCTTCTATAATTAAACCAAACAGTTTCATTATTGCTTGTCCTTTTATCATTTCGGAATCGTAAGATCATCATGCTTTTAAAAAAAAAAAGTGATAATGGGTATGATTTACCAAGAATCTTCTATTCCTTATCGCTACTTCTGTTTCGAGAGGTTTCATTATGTGCATTGTCAAGGTTATCTATCAAAATAACATCATCAAGAAAGGCAAGTCGACGATTGTTGAGTTGAAATGCTGATTCTCTTCAACCGAATTCCAGGTTATCTGAAACTGTCGTAACAACATTCACTGTCTATTTCTTAGTTTTAATACTTTTTTCATTTGCGAGTTATATGCGAAGCTTTTTAATTTCTTGTTTTATAAAGTAAAATCAGAGGTGCGAGATATACGCGAGAGGGAGTTACATTCGAGTAAATACGGTAATACAGTCCTAATCAAAAAAATTATTTTTCCTGATAAGAAAAAAAAAAAACTCAATAAAAAGTTGAAATAAAAATAAATAAAATTGTGCGACAATGGAAAGCATACCCCTTTTATACTACGATCACAACAGACAGGTTTAAGAAACTTCAAATGCCTTCACAGCTGGTTCCACAAAATGCGCTTTATGTCTAAATTTTATGCCTAAACCGCGATGAAGGATTAAATTCCCCCTATCTTTGAGCCGTTCCATAGAAGCTACTTAGACAAAGATTACTGAAGTCGAAGCTCATCTTATTTTCACCTCGGCGCTCAAGAAATTCCGGATATCCTGTTTCGTCACTTCCGATCTGTATTTTTGGCGCCGTTGTCGAATCTGAAATGAAAGCTACGACGAGGAAGGATATACAATTGCCATAAGATTTCAGTATTTTAAGAAAAGAAATTTTTCTGAAGTAGAAAAACAATTTCTGGTTTGGATTCGAAGCACAAATCCTTTATGGAGAATTAATCCAAAAACGATCTTTCAGAATTACTATGCAATGAGGCGGGAAACCTTCTTTACTGTTATGAACTCCATGTAGATTCTCGATAACTTGCCCGAAGGATTCTGGAGCAAAAAAGGGCGTCAAGGTTCCATTATCACAAGTTTCCTCGTGTAACGCCATCGCCGAGTGCCCATCTTGTTTCTGCAGTCAAAAGGGAGAAAGTCAGGTAATCGCGGCTTAAACCCTCGCATTAGACTTATTAGCTACGACCATTTTGCAAACCTCACTTAGGCTCAAAGTCACAATGGTGCATCGCTATCCTTGAGTTAAGTGTTGACTTACGACTAAATCGGTTTGGCGGAACCGGCCGTGAAACATTCTAAAACCTATAACAGTGAAATGGAATGATCTTTAAAAGTTATCACTTATTAACAAAAAAAGGTTTTGTGATGCTTGAACATCGACAACTGATTCCAGTGTTTCAGAATATTACAATATTTTTTTTTTAAATAACAGGAAATGTTACACAATGTCTGCAATAGTTTCCCATCTTTATTTTTGTGTAAAAAAAAGGAGGATGAGGAACTATTAATAAATAATTATTTCTCTCGATTTATTTTGTAAAGTAAATTGCCGTGATCTAATTCCTTAAGGTATCCTGAGAAATTGTGGTTTGCTGGAATTAAAATGAAATATGTAAAATAGTGTATTCTAAGAAGCAATCTGCTGAGTGAGGATTTCCGTTGAATTATTATTTATTCTTTAAAATATTAACTCATTATTATTAATCTTTTTCTTCTAATATTTAATTCGAGTTGAATGATTAGCTCGTTTCTTTTAGGTATTGTCAGGACATCACCAGGAAAACTATTGAAGAAAAGGAAACTTAGAAGTAACTTAGGAAATGAATATCAGTGCCATGAATGTGGGCAGGCTTATAGCAATGCCTCTTCTCTTAAATCCCACCTCAATATTCATCTCAATCGTTATAAATGTAGTTTCTGTCAGCATTCGTTTACAACACGTTATGCCTTGAACTGCCATTTGCAGACTCACATTTCTATTGAGAAACGTATTAAGCCTTATACCTGCTGTTTCTGCCAGAAAGCTTTCACAGTAGTTAGTAACCTGAATCGGCATAAAAAAGTCTGTAAACAAGTCCGATTTAGACAGAAGACAAACTGAATTTATCCAATCAGACAGTAAAAGCTGTAAGTAACATAATTTGAACTTGAAAAAAAAATATCTAGAAACGTTACAAATATAAACAGAACATTGTAAATTTAAAAGCGTTTTCTACTTTTGTTTATTCTTGGCAAATGTAGAAGCTTGAATAATTAAAATATTTTTAAACAATTTAAGAATGACAAACGTTGTTTTTACGTTATAATTAAGTTATTAAAATTATTAAAAATGAAAATATTCATATTTTGCACTGAGATGTAAGTATGAGAAATCTAGACAAACATCTTTGCTATGTGAAATGATGTTATCAAAGTAAATTACAGTGCAACATTGTGTGCTTGTTGTATTTTCTATATAGATTTCATGATAGTTTTCATAGATACTGCAACAGAGCAGCCCCTGTTCTCCAGAACTTCCCATAAACATTGCTGTTTGAAAGCGGCAAAGATGGGTAGATACGTCGTGCCTCTGAAGAAAGGACTTGTAATATTGTTTCGCTCATGAATATATCTTACTTTATCGGATTTGCTGTTTCTTCCTCATACTCCTGTCAGCTGCCATACTGGAATTCTACAGCAGAATCACATCATCACTATCTTCCTTGTAGATAGTTTATTAAAGACTGTGAGTATTTTCTGATCTCGAGGTTTTCCATAATACAACATATGATAAAGACTCTATTTACTGTAAAGAATTATTGAAAAGAATTGATTGTCCATATTAAGATCACGTGGTATGTAATAAACTAAATCTACCCTCATCCATCCTCTTTTCAATTATTTCAGAAGCTCATGTAGCTTTTATAATTGGAATTCTCGAAATACATTTTCATTCAAACTACCATTTTCCAAAATAGATTACAGAAAGCAGATAAATTTGAAAAGACTTTTCAAAAACACAAAGACATAACAAAGGTACAAATAATTTAAATGACAATGAAGGAAAACTAAAATAGGCTATGTTTGTTTATACACTAAATGAGCATTTATTATGAAAATAAATTGCTTACTGTAAAGTAATTTTAGATGTTTAGAGCTTGAAGCTTTTTTCTTTTTTTTAACTTCTTAAGAAATAATTTCATTTGCTTATTATTTTAAATTATATGATTTATATGCATATATTTAAGTGTTTATTTAGTTGCACATCCAGAGTAGTTATTTAGCATTTTAGCAATTATTCCTTGCTTGTCTTTTATTTTATTGTGCTTTTCCAGATAACCAAATATGTTTGCATTTGCAAGAACTTGAAAGAAAAAAATTTGAAAAACATTTGAATTTAAGGGTATTTTTAAAAGATCTACTTGGAAAAAAAAACAACACATGATATCTTCTCTAACAAAAATTAAAATATACAAAAAGTTGAAGAAAGACTTCTTAGCCGTTTTAAGATTTGATGTTGGGACAAAAGATTTTTGAAATATTTTATAAAGATAAATATAAAGCAAAAATTGAATGATGTAGTACGAGTATTTGTGTTTTACTTTGATAGATTTTCATTAAAATTTTGATTTTCTTTTTCACTGTTTTATTTCCTGTTTAAAATTCTTCTAAGATACATCATTTAACATTTTCATCGATCCTATTTGATTCGTGAATTGTTATGTGATAATAATAATTCAGTTTAATTTATTGGAGATCTGTGATTTATAGACAGGGATTTGACTTTTTTTGTTTAATATAAATGTGAGTTTTTAAAAATTAATTTCGAATATGTTTTCAGTCACAGGAGAAGCCAATGTCTGACTTTTGAAATTTCATACTGATGAGGAACTTTAAATGAACTGATAGTTGTTATAATTACTTATTTTAATTACCAATAGAAATAAATAAGATGGTTTGAAACTTACTGAAAATAATTCATCGAATTTCAATTAAAAAAAAACACACCGCTATTATAAAGTTTTTGCTATTTTCCTGCTTAAAAGAGCTTTGTTTAATCTTAAAATCACTTCTACATTCAGTTAGCAGCAATTATTAATTGATTGGAACAGCAAAATAAGTTTAAACTTCATTATGCATTTCTGAGAAAATTCTCGCAATTAAACAAGACTATCATGTTCAGTCGTTTGGCAAATTCTTTTTTATTTTCCCCTAAAAGCATCAATGAACATTTACATAAACGCATCCTATTTATATAAAGCATCATTTAGAAAATGAATAGCTTTTGTTGACCCTATTATTCTTCCATTGTGCTTCTTTTCCCAGATCCGGTGGCATCAAATTATCAGAATTGATGACCAGAATATTGCCAGAAGCAGAGCGTGTTTAAAGAGAGAGAGAGAGAGAGAGAAAAGCTATAGTTTCTGGCATTTTAATAGTTATCTGGTCAGTTTATTGTTGATAAATTGGTTTACAGAGTGTTTTGCGTGCGTTTTGAGGGTATTTCATGCAGTTTAAAACAAAGCAAAAAAATTCAGTGATTCGCAGTTGTCAGTTAGTTTTTCATAAGACTGGCTTCTTTATAATACCCTTTTTTTTTTTAAACTGTAACTTATATTTGTTCTAATTCATTTTTTTAATATTGATTTGTTAGCTCTTCTTATCTTATTGAAAAAAAAATTGAAATTTTATTGAACTGTGAAGTCGAATAATCTGAAGCACTATCTGAACTAATTGATTTAGAAACACGTAATTTTAAAACAGAGTTCATCGTTATGCTTTTAAGAATCAAAAGTTCTTATGGAATCCAAAACATAGCACCATCAAGGATAACATCATCTTCTGAATTTTAGTATTCTGGTGGCAGACATTAAGTAAAAACTTTTTTTTGATGAGGAAAAAAAAAAAAAGCCATTTTATATCTTTGGAATTACTTTTTTTTTTTTTTTTTTGCCATTTTCTTTATGCAGAGGAATTGATGAAGCTTTTCTGGGTATTGAAACACAACAAAAAAAGTTTTTAAACCTAGGATACTTTAATGAAAAGGATCACACGTCATACTGAATGGGAAGGAGACTGGCTAGAACCAACAGAAGATTTATTCATTAAACTGTATCACAAATCCAAAATCTTATTTTATAAGAACAGTCATAATTTGGAAGGAACTCTTGTTAAATCTTTATCGTGAATTTCTAACAATTTTCTTATTTTGTTCAGTGTTTTTTATGAATTTATATCTGGGGTAGATTGACTGTTGAAGATTGGCTTCAACTCTTGCTTCCTGTAGGTTTTATTTGTTATGACATTAATTTATTTTAAGTATAAATACGACAAGATGATTTATATACATTTAGAATGAATGATTCTTTAATAAAGATGTGTAGAACAGTATCAGACGACATACATAATGTTTTTTATAGTAAACCTTAAACAATCATGCACTGAATTTTTCTTGCAAAGATGTAAATAAAAAAGGAGACAACAGGCCGAGATAGAGTAAGAGAAGACAAGCAGAACCACTTCATACGACGAAAAAAAATTTACTTTTGTTCTTCTATAGCTAAAGTGAACGCAGTGTTTGGAATGTATAAGGAATTTACTAAATGTCTTGGGATCCTTACGAAATTACATTCGCTATTTTATTTAATTTCATTTTTTGTAATTGTGTTTGTTATATTTGGATAATGGAAAATGTAGATTATTTTGAATGTGAAGCGTATTGTCAAGTCTTGTCACTGTAAATTGATTAATGTTATTTCTACACGTCTTGTACGATTGTATCGCTTGCCACCTGTTTACAAAAGAATATTCTTTATTCTTTATATGCGATTCGACGATCAAGTATGTATATGTTTTACTTCACAACCTGGTTAACGTGTTAGAAATTTTACAGAAAATTAATTTCTGATGTTTTTAACGATATGTAATAAGGCCATCATAGAAAATAAACCCTTGAGCTCTACAGGAAATCTCTGAATTCTTCAGGCCCCTTTCTTTCAACCTTGCATTCACTTTAATAAAATAAATAAAAATACCTTCTTCATCCTCCTCCTCTTTAATTTTTTGAGAAATGCTGCATTCATTTAGAGCTTTCCAAATAATTTGATTTGCTTTTTATTTTTTCGAGAATACACGAAAAAGAATGTGAACGCCTATAATGCGTTGATTAAAAAGTAATTTTTTTTTTTTTTTTGGTTTTCAAAGACTTAGAAAATTTACCTTTAACAAATGTTTGAATAAATTGAGTTTTATTTTCAGATATTTTCTGCAATTGGAAAATACTAGATTCTAGATTATTATTACTTTTTTTTTGTTTTTGTTTCCTCATTAGATATATTTGTTCTTAATTTGTGATTAGAATTCTGAATGATAATTGATTTGTAATATCGAGTAAGAAAGATCAAAATTTCTTAAAAAAAAAAAACCAAAGGAGTTGAGTGGTCAAATATTTTGGGTTTTTTTTCCTATTATTTTGTTTAAAATCTTTTGTCTTTTCATTCTTGGAGAGAATGTTGAAAACAATGGCATCCAATGAAGAAATATAAGTTGTCAACAGTTGTGATTTGCAAGGTTTTTTTTTTTTTTTTGGCTTTTTTTTTGATCAAAGAATATTTGAACGAATTCTTTATTCCTGCATGGCTACCATATATGTTTAATTTCTTTGACAGCTCAAATATTATTTTATTTATTTGTGTAATTTTCCTAACATCACTTTGAGTGTTAGTTATCATCGACATTTTTTTTTAGGTGTTTTAGAGAGATCTAGAAGAATGATTATCAAGAAATTTCAATCTAAGAAAGTGAAGTCAGCAGCTTACCGTTGTTCTATTTGTGGTTTTGCATATTCAACTCTTACCTCTTACAAGAATCATTTGAATATCCATCAAAAGCGATATCAGTGCGATTTCTGTCAGCGATCGTGTCAGTCACAGTTTAGCTTGGAATATCACAGGCAGACACATATTCCAATTACTGAACGGCGGAAACCTTTTGCTTGTACTTGGTGTGAAAGTCGTTTTACGATGAAAAGCAGCCTTCTGCGACATTTAAGATTGTGTAAAGAAATGGGAAGAAATTGAATCACCATCTAAAACAATATTCGTCAATACAGTTGTTCTTTTACAGTGCTTCTTTTTTTTATCAGTGATAGAAATATAAAACTCAGGAGAATAGCGAAGTGATTTATGTAACTAGATCAGATAAAACATTTTTTCTTGATTTCCGGTGCTTAGAATGGAATGTTTTCTCTTGCTCTGTGGTCAAGAGAAATTAGTTAAAAATTACAAGAACCGTAACATTCCTTTCTATAGTAAAGTAGCAAATTTTGATCAGTTAATTTTGGATTTGTGTAAAAAAAAAAAAAAAAGAAAATATAATGAATTAAGATCATGTAAATCTTATGTTAAGTTGATAATTTTTGATACCTTTGCTTTTGTTTTATATTTATTTAATTATCTTATTATTCTGTGATCATGTCCCTTCTTTTACATGTAGAGCTATGACTAAATAAAAGAACTGTGGTTAATTATATATATATGTTACAGGCTTTGTATGTTGTAAAATTGTAAAAATATAAATTGGAAAAATTAATAAATTAAGAATGTTTCTTCCGCAGATGGTTTTCATTTGGTTATATTTCATTGAAATAAATGAAGTGCCCTCCAGAAGGAAGAAACAGCGCCTCACTTTCTCTTCAAATAGTAAAAATAAATAAACATTCAGAATATTAAATAAAATAAAAACTTAAAAAAAAAAGGCAATAATTCCCATATTATTCCTCATTTTTTCCAGTTAAATAGTTTCAGAAATTTACGTACCGATATTGAATCCTAGTGTTAATACGTTAAATATTATGAGTAGAATCTGCTGTAAAATATGAATTGGTAAAATAATTACTTCTTTAAATAGGATAGACTTTCCTTTCAGCAGTACATAATCATTATTGCTGCAATTGTGCATCTAAATATTATAAGGAGATAATAGAATCAGCATTTAAAAAACAGTTTCAATATATGTAAATCTTTTTTTAATTAATTATCTTTAACTTTAATATTTATTTGTATTATAGTTATTGTATTTTAAAAAAA
>JAFIDM010009631.1:179690496-179704492 GCA_023159025.1 Thereuonema tuberculata
AAACAAAATCTGTGTAGAAAAAAATATTAAAAATTATCCATTTCAAAATCCGAATTAACTGTTAATTAAGTTTCGTTAGTTCCTTTGAATAAATCAATCACAATTTTTTACAATCTCAGCGATTTTAAATATCCTCTTCTAAATAACGTAAAAAGTTACCTCGTGAAGTTTTATCTCGAACTCGTTCACTGTCACTGACTTTCATAACTTGTGGCTTGCTGGAAAACCTTGTAATGATCTTATTCCGTCGAAACATAAAATCCAATTGCTGCACAATACGGATGTTAAGTTAAAGTTGCGATCAGGCCCAGAGGACCGCGCAATGCAGATGGAGGGTAGGCTCCAGTGTTCAAAACCTACGGGACAAAGTTGAGGACGGGGGGTCGGCCCGTCGCTCGCCCGCCTTTAACTCCCGGGAAAGAAACCCGGTACCCATTCTATAGAGGTTTGGGTAGACCCTAGGACCCGTTTGGAGGAGAAAGAAGCGTGGAAAAATTCCCGGCCTCCGCTGAGGCCGGGAATCGAACCCGCCACCTCCAACCCGCAGCCAAGCGCCCTTACCCACTCGGCTACCGGGCCCACACACACAATACGGATGTGGTCGAAATAAATATCTAGGCTTTATTTCGTCGAAGTAATCTTCCTTGTGAAAAGTAGGTTTACGTTGTAGAATACACATCACAAACATAGTTTCAGCCGATTACGAGAACTACGTATTTTCGCTTCTTCATCTAGTGTATAAGTGAGATCTAGTTAAGTTATTCCTGTTCTTTAACACAAGCTTGCCGAACGTCTATCGCACGTAGACTAATTATGCTTGTAGAAGAACACTAGTGAACAGTTTAGGACAACGCATATCCGAGTGTCTTCTTTTCACAGTCGTCCGAAACGGTTGACTAACAGAACGAACACCGCATCTTCTTCTTTAGATTTCATCTTGTTCTTTTATAAGATTCTAGAAAAAGAACGACGTAAACACGTCTTTCCTTCCTCTTTTTTCTGTCTCCCTTCTCTCCGCGTCTCGCGCTTTTATTCTTTTCTCGTGATCTGTCCACAACAATTAAAGAATGCGACGCACACAGTCTCATATACTAATCTCGTTAAACGGATTATACTTATTGATCGTTGGAACATAGTAACTTGACATTTAGCAATTATTTATAAATTTTACAAATAAATTAATATTAAACTTTTCACAATTTAAAATAACGTAATAAAATATAAACAATGAACCATTCTTGTTTTCGAAAAGAAAATTTACAAAGGAAGAAACAGGACGGTTTAAACTCGCATTAAAAACGAAAACAAGATATTTATAATAAATTTATAAAATTAAAAATTATTGTTGGCTTTATTAATTTCCCATTAATTTTCAGTGACAACTGAAAATTTGAACATCATGTGCTGATCGGGTGTGCTTTGCAAAGGAAACGATATTTGTTGGAACCAATCAGGAATCGGCTTATAACGTCTGACACATTTCCGCCTTTGCAAACTTAGATCACAGAACTAGCGTTCAATCTCGTCAAGTTCTGTTTTGATGCAATAAAGAATGGATTTAATTGCGAGTTTTAGCTTAACATGGTTTCTTAAACGGAAGATCGCAGCCAGATCGGAGCAACTGAGCATTAGAAATGTTAACTAAGATGAATCGTATTCGTATGTACAGACGTCCTTTTTTTGTTTTGCTGGGATGCTTCAGAGGATCGTAAATGAATCATTATTAGAATGAAACATTGCCGTAATATAATTAAAGGGTTCCCTAAAGCAGAGCTTCTCAACTGATGTGCTGCGGCACAGTGATGTGGCGTGAGGATGCCTTTGGTGTCCGTCAAAAATTCCGAGAATGTAATCTACATTTAGCTTCACATTAATAAAATGTTCGTATCTAAAATAAAATCTAGACATCAAATAACAGAAATATGAACTATATTCTGTTTCCTTCTAACAATTAAGGTTAATAAAGTATTCATTGTAATTCATATTGGCTTAAAACTATTTCAGGGTATCTTTTATTTAAAATCAGACTGTTATATTGGTAAATTTTAGATGTTTTTCAAATGATTCTGTGATAGCAAAAAAAAAAACATTGAAAAAGTTTGGTGTGCTGCGGGATTTCTGCTAATATAAAAGTGCCGTGAAGCGAAAAAGGTTGAGAAGCACTGCCCTATAGCTTTCCTACAGGTAAAATAACCTCCAAGGACTATTCAGCCATAAAAAAAAAATCATTGTTTATATTTTTTTATGACTGGGCAAACGTATAATCAATACATTAAAAGCCATGAATTAAGTGTAGTTATATAAAATAAAAGTAATTAGAATATATTTCATAAAAAAATTAAAAAAGTAATGAATAATGTTTTAAAACCATTGATCTTGTGTAGGGAAAGCTTCAAGGACTATAAGAACCTTGGGGCGCAGCTAAACTAAGTAAACTTACCGAACACCATAGGAACTGAAATAATACTTTACCAATAGTATTAAACTCAAACAACTTTCAATTAAATTCCTGTTTTGTTTTTTTTTTTTTTTTTTTTTTTTTTTTTTTTTAAGAAATGGTCCTAAACCTTAAACCTCTGTTCTCTTTCGTATAAGCTACGAAGTTACACTAGCAGTTCAAAATCGGATACTTTACTGATATGCCTAAGAATGGTAACTGTCTTTGGTTGTGATCTTGAGGGAATTATTAAAGACTTAGATCATTTCTGTATGATTTCCTTTTCACACTACAGCCTCTGCAAGAACATTTATTTTCTTTAATATCTCTATTTTTACTTATTCATACTTATGTCGAGACTTAATGATCGTCGCAATCTTTTTTTTAGGTACTTTGAAGAGTTCTCGAAGAAAACTAATCAGGAAAACGAAATCAAAGAACTTGTTACAAGTGAAGTCAAGAACAGTCACTTGTTCTTTGTGCGGTTCTACTTTTAACAATCACACGTCTTACGTGAATCATTTAAATATCCATAGGAAAAGATTCCAGTGCGATTTTTGTCAGCGATTGTTTTCCACTCGCTTTAATTTGGATTATCATAGACAAACACATATTCCAGTTTACGAACGTAGTAAACCATTTAGTTGTTCTCGATGTAAAAAAAGTTTCACATTAAAAAGCAGTCTTGATCGACATTTAACCTACGCTTGTCGCAAGTCCTGAAATATCAACGATAATTGTGTTTGTTTTTTTAATACATTTTCTAATACATCGTAATCATTTCTCCTCATCTGGTTATCGAAATATCAATCTGAAATTCAGAAGAAAGGGAGTCTTTGGACAGATATTTTGAGCTTATTAGGCTTTCTTCTGCCACGGCTACCCAATGTGTAAAACTGAAAATATAGTAATATGAATATTTTAATTTGAAAGTCTTAATTCGTTTTTAGTCCAGAAGTTATTGAATTTATTCATTTTAGACCTTATTTAAAAAACTTATGACTTTTGAAGATTTTTTTTTCCCTGATTGACATAGACGTACTCAGGATTTTAGATATGATGATGTAATGGTCGTAGTCGTTCAACCAATAAAAAAAGTCGTGCCCTTTCTCTGATCGGAAGGGAGGCGGGGTTACAGAAAAACCAATGAACTTTCCAACCCAAAAAAAAAAACCCCAAATCCTTGATTTCTTCCATTTTTGGATGCAATGACAGGGAGGGGGAGTTCTAACCTCTACCATATCTCCCCCTTTATACTCCAGTACTGATTGATCCCTACACTCTAAACAGGGGAAAAAAAAATTCCCCAATTGTTTCTGTGATTGTGCATTCTCCAAAAACTGATAAAAGATTACTGAAAATAAAGAAAGCATTTAAGATATTTTTTGTTGTTTTTTTTTTTGTTGTTTTTTTTCTACAAAAAAAAAAATCGACATTTTTTTACCATAAAGTAAAACTACACACAAGCACACAAAAAAAAGCTTTAGATATTTGCATTTAATTATAAATATATTACATAGTAAAAACGTTTCTGACATAATAGTGTAATTAAACATAAGCAGCAAAAGATTAAGATTGCGTAATTAATTTAGAAGCAAATTAAAAGAGAACGTTTAACCCTTATTCAATTTCCTCATCTTTTGTGTATCTTCTGTTGGTAGTTTCACAGAAATTCAAGGCTAATAATACTGTAAACGGTAGATTTCACTACAACTATGAATAGTTTACTCAGAATTAAGATTCCTTTTATAACATCTGTCTTCTGTTTATTTATTTTCTTATAAAATGTATTCAATCTGTATTTTATTAAAGTGAATTAAATCTAATTAGAAGCACATAAAGATTTTGGTTTTGTTTTATCGCTGAGTTTTTCTTAGTTTATTTCTTACTGTGAAACTAGTTAAATTGTGAAGAAGTAACCACTTAATCTAAATTTTTGTTACATAAATTTATTCAAATTTGATAATAATCGTAATAAATCAATAAATAAAAACTTGTAATATAAAATTGTAGTTCTGATAAAGATGCACAAAAAAACAGAAAAAAAAATAAAACTCTAACTTTTCTTTGTGTTTCTGATAAAACAGTACGAGGTGCATTCAAGTTATAACACCTCCGAATTTTTTTCTCAGCACTGGAAACAGATAGAAACATGCGGTTTGTTTTAAAATAAGCAGACACTCTTTGTCATTGCGAGACAGAAATGGCAGCGCCGTACGGCACACAGAGCCGAAGCGGCAGCGGCGAGAGTGAGCGACTGTTTTTGATACTTGTTCTGGAGGATCGTCGATCTGTTCCACACTCATTCGACGATCCTCCAGAACCAATTTCTCCACTCGCTCGATCATGTCGCCAGACAGGCTTGTGCGAGGCCGCGATTGTCGTGGTTTGTTGTCACACGACGTTCTGTCTTCTTTGAATTGTCGCACCCACGCACGCACATTAGACACATCCATGACACCTTCACCACATGTTTCATTCATCTGGCGATAAATTTCAATTGGTGTCACACCATGCAAATGGAGAAAACGAATGATAACACGCTGATCTTGTAATGAAAACGTCGCCATTTTAAGTATCGAAATCAGTCGCTCACTCTCGCCGCTGCCGCTTGGGTTCTGTGTGCCGTACGGCGCTGCCATTTCTGTCTCGCAATGACAGAGTGCATGCTTATTTTAAAACAAACCGCATGTTTCTATCTGTTTCCAGTGCTGAGAAAAAAATTCGGAGGTATTATAACTTGAATGCACCTCGTATTACCATATTTATAAATCTATAAACTGTATTTGATGTTTGAATAAAATTCTAATATAACTAAACTATCTATTTCTTTAAGTTCTAATATTAAAATAACACTAATATTGTAAATGATGTAAAGCCATCAAAAAAAGTAAATTTTGCAGCTTTATATCAAAGATGAATCCATTTTTAAACATTATCTAAACAAAAATTCAGTTGAAATTCTACATGATTAACAATATTGTTTGTTTTTATTTGTGCCATCACTTCAAAATATTGTTATGCTACACACAATTACTTCCATGTAGCATTATCGTTGATATTTTCTTTTTTTTATTTCGTGTTTCTATGATACTCAATATGGCTATTTTAATCTGTCATTTATGTCTTTGAAACTAGCCCTATACAGAGTGTTTCCGAACTTACGTTACAGAAAAATATGGTAGATTAGAGGGTATGAAAACAAACACTTCATTAAGTAATGTTTGTCCGATCTTGCACCGATACATCGCTACAGTCGTTTTAGTGTTTTGTGTTTTAGTGTTGTGCTGTTGGTCATGTGTAAGAGTCCCATGGCCTTCACGATCGCCGGATCTTAATCCGATTGATTTCTTCTGTTGAGGCCTTATGTAAAGAGCCTCGTGTACGCCACACCTGTCAGTCGATGAACTGCGTCAACGAATTGTCGATGCCTGTAACAGCATCTGTAATATATCTGACATTTTTGAACGAATGCGGCAGTCAATGCTCCGGCGATGCCACTGTTGTGCAAGACGGGACACACATTACTTAATGAAAACGATTTGTTTCCGTACCCTCTATCTACCATATTCTTCTGTAACTTAAGTTCCGAAACACATGTATAAACAAATCCAAGTAATTAAAAAAAAAAAAAATCTCTAAATTGTAAGAATTTGGTATAAGCATTTTTTTTTTTTTTTTTTTTTTTACAGTAGTATTTGGTCAGAATTATTGCCTCTTAACCTTGCAAATTTTAGGTCCATTGATTTCTCTTTAGTGTTGGATCCCTGCATAGCTGCATTTATTTTCTTTGATATCTGTATCTTTTCATATTTATTTGGTTCTTTATTTATTTTGAGACTTAGTTATTATCGCAATCTCTTTTAGGT
Organism: Thereuonema tuberculata; assembly: GCA_023159025.1. NCBI lineage: Eukaryota > Metazoa > Arthropoda > Chilopoda > Scutigeromorpha > Scutigeridae > Thereuonema > Thereuonema tuberculata. The sequence continues at coordinate 179,696,803 of JAFIDM010009631.1, forward strand.
ATTGTGCAGAGATATGGAAGAAAGCGTATCAGGAAAAAGAAATCACAGGATTCAGTAGAAGGGAAGTCAAAAGAGTACACTTGTACCATTTGTGATTGTGGTTATTCCACGTACACTGCTTACAAGAATCATTTAAATATTCACAGAAAACGATTTCAATGCGACTTTTGTCAGCGATCGTTTCAAACTCGGTTTCACTTGGAATATCACCGACAAACGCACATTCCAGTTAACGAACGTCGTAAACCTTTTACTTGTATTTGGTGCCAAAGCAGTTTTACACTTAAAAGCAGTCTTGTTCGCCATTTAAGAATGTGCAAATTTCTGGGAAATAAATTAAGAAGAAATTGAATTTGTTAATTTGTTTGACTTTTAATATTTTTTGTTGTGAAATGTAGTGTGGAAATATTTAATTACATGTTTTTATAATTTTACTTGGTTGTTCGTAGAAAGATTTTACTATGATTTTTCTGATTTGTTCTGAGATTTATTTTTGCTCTATTTACTGTGATTTTTTATTTATTATAAAATGTATTCAATTTTTATTTAATTAATGTGTATTAAGTCATATAAGAAATATATCCAAGATAAGTTAAACTGAGGCATGTACTTGGAGGGATTCGTTTAGCATAATTCTTCTTTGTTGCTTTCTTTGTTTTTTAATATTATTAATATTTCTTTTGAAAGGGATTATTCTATGTTTAAAGCTGGACGGATTTTATAATATAACTAAAAAACTTTTGATGATTTGATTTGATTTAATAATTGAAAAAGAAAAATATCCTTCTCTTCCTCCCATTACATTGAGTAGTAATGTCTTCGTGTTTTAGAATAGACATTGGAAATTGTTTTAGATTCGACTTCCGTTATTTAAATGGGTTGTTTTACATAGTCGATGTTCTCGTTTCAAATCATAAGAGCAGGTAATTCATTGTGGAAACAACAAAAAACAGTGGATTATACTTAGATACGTTTATTGATATTTGTGAGAATTTAATTATTTCTTTCTTTCTTTATTTCTTTTTCTTTCTTTTTTTTTTTTTTTTTTTTTACAAGTTCTTAAAAGAGTTCCTGTTTAATACATGGGAATTAAATGCAGAGACATATATCAGCCCATGTTAATTTTTAAAGTTTTAGCACATTTAGCCCCGAATAAAAATAAACACAATCAGGATTATACTTAATAAACTTTTGTATTTCTAATCTTATAATTAATAGCAAGCTTGGATTACAATTAATTTTCTCTGTATCCATTTCCGTTACATTTTCCCTGAGTAACATGTACTATCTTTTTAAAACATTTAATCTGATTAAATTTCTTTTAATCTAATCTTTAAAGTTTCTTTAATGCCCCTTAAATTAACTAAAGTTCCTTTTACCTTATGATGATATCAACATCTAGGACTCGAATCCTACACACACTTCCATAGGCTTCATGGATACGCAATCAATTATCATCGGCATAGTTTGGTCTCGTTCACAGTCCATCGGAGTATGCCTTTTTATTTTTATATTCTAACACCACTGCAACAAGGCCCATTTCGCAAAAAAAAAAAAAAAAATTGAACTGCTTAATACATCTCTTAGACTATAGCACACGGTGCTAACAATCACATCGTGCATAAAATTGTTGAATATCTTTTATTTAAAAAAATTTATGAATTTAATGATAAATGAATAATTTAATAAAATTCACTAATAAGGCACAATATTGTATCTCTATTTTTTTTTTGCTCTCTTTTTTTTAATTTAATTTTATCATCAAAAAATGGATTATAAAAAAAAAAATAAGTTTCATAAAGATTTTTTTTTTTTTTTTTTTTTATGTAAAACTGGTCGTCTCTGAAAACAAAATTTTAGCGACTAAAATTATAAATATATATATTTTATTTCCTTTTTATGTTCGAATACAACTTTGATGCATTTTTAAATACAGTTAACTTCTGATAATTCTCTGATGTAATTAAATATTTGCATATCTGGTTTTCGTAAGTTCTGATGTTAAAATTAATAGTCACTGTTAATGATACATCGTTAACAGACAAGAAATTGGCAGCTCAGTAAGGATGAATTCATTTTTAAGTATTAATTAAACATAAGTACGGCTGAATTAATTCGAATTAACTATTTCTTCCATTAAAAGTTAAAAAAGTTTTTATTTATTTATTAGTACTAGTGCTATTGTCTTCCCTATCGTAGATATTCTGTTTACCATTTCGTGTTTTCTGTTACAGTTAATCTACTTCATTACTTTCAGATATAGCTTATAAACTATATAAAAATCCAAGCAAGTAAACAAATTTTTTCCCTAAATTGTATAGATTTGATATAGCATAGGCTTGGTTTTATTACTGTTTGGTCAAAATTATTGATTGCTTATTAAAACTAGTAAAGTTTAGATCCTTTGGTTATCCTTTGATGATATCTGTATAGCTGCAAAAGACATATAGCTGCTCTTTGATATCGGTGTCTTTTCATATTTATTTCGTTATTTTTTTATTTTATTTTGAGGCTATTCATTTTGTTAGTTCTATGAATTCTACTAATAGTCACTTTCATTGTGCAAGCCATATTAAAGGTTTTTTTTTTAAAATAAATAAATAAAATAAAAAACCCGTACCGGCTTGGCCGTGTGTGGCCAGTCTGCCGGTACCTGGGTTGGAATCCCGGTCGTGACATGGCTGTTTCTTTCTTCTTCTGTGTTTTCCCTGGGACTTACTCTATCAGGTGTATCCTTGATAGGAAGTGACTTCTGGTCTTTGATTTCCTAGCCTTGTCCTGACGTTGCCAAGGGGGGCTAGCGCAGGGTCCGTTGGGGCCCATTCGCGAGTAATTGTAGTAATAGTAAAATAAAAAAAATCAACACTAATTGCGATAAACAAATTTTATAAAAAAAAATATGGTAAATCATAACCAAAATTGTCGCAATATAGATAAACACATTTCCTGTAGATAGGAACTACTGTAGTTGTTTCTACCACGATTGAAATTGAAGTTTTTAAATAAGGAAAAAAAAAAAAAAGAAATGTGAAAACATCTCAAATGAGTTTCTAACTCCTCATTTAAAGGAATCTAAAACCCCAAAGATTGCAAAATTAGCTTTTACTACTGGTTGGCTGCAAGGTAACTCAGTTGTGTCTTTGACTATTATTATTTAGTGAAAAACTATTTACTTTTCCAAACTTAAGCTAGACCTAAGGTAGATTGCCCAAATAAGGCCCACCTAACGTTTAAAGAATTTTCACTCTTGCAGAAATTCTGACAACTGTCTTGAAAGATAGTTTAAGGTATGCTGTTATAAAAAAGTGAATTTAGAATTAGTGGTGTTTGAAATTCTTTCTGTAATAACACAGTTTTGAAAATATAACTGAAGGGCCTTATTAGGAGCCCCTGTTCCAAATAAGGCCCACAGGCAAACTCGCCCACAGGGACACGAGCTTGGCAGTGAAAACAGCCAATTTCCAACATTTAGTTCTGACTAAATATTAAGCTACACATTAATATTTAATTAGTAATTAATTTATAAAATTGTGAATTTAAAACTAACTTTGATGATTTTTGTTATATTTTTTCTCATTATATATAATTACTTTATGTTGTAGAATGGAGGGCCTTATTTGGAGCCCCCTGTTAACCCACGCTTTCATTCATTGTTTTACTAAAAAGTATTTAAATGCACGTCAACTGGAAAATATCAAATACAGTATCTTATTCTACTCATACACACTTTAAAATGACATAAAACATGTTTATGTATATTAAGTTGCCAAAAAATGCAGACGATTTATCAAATTAAGTTGAAATAGTAACGACAAAAGCTTCGGGCGACTTTTACTGTTCAACTGAAACAAACATGATGAAATTATCCACTTCAACGGACCTAATTTTTGGTGTAGCCGCTAGAAGCCATGACGTGTCTGAAACATAACTAATCTTGGTAAATTGTCAACGTTCTATTAATAAAACGAAGGATGGGCCTTATTTGAAACCGGGCCTTATTTGGGCAACCTACCTTAAATCAAATGTCCTCGAATTACGATTTATTTTTTTTTGCAAAGTTGAATCTGAATTCCTGCATAGCTGCAAGAACATTTAATTTCTTTTGATATCTGTATCTTAATTTATTCATGTATTTCTATACTTAGTATATCTTGAGACTTAGTGATCATCGCCATCTTTTTTTAGGTAGAAGAACAGTTAACAGCACAATGAAATCAAAGTTGTTACCAGGAAAATCAGCAACATACGTTTGTTCCCATTGCCATACTACTTTCAACAAACATAGGACTTTCATTAATCATTTGGTTAAACATAAGAAAGAATTCCAGTGCGATTTTTGTAAGCAATCTTTTGATTCACAATCTAGCCTAGATCAACACCTCCAGACTCACATTCTCAATTGCTACGTTATTACTTACAAGTGAAAATATTCTCATTTATTCCTTTTTCCTGTGATATTTGTTACTTTTTGTAGCATTAATGTTTTGACTGAAAAAATGTGAAGGAAACTGTATTGTCGCTTTCATTATCATTCATTTTGTTGAACGAAAATGATTAGTTTTTAGCTGTAAGATAACTGTAAGTAAAATTGTTTGAGCATTAATTTTTGAAGTTAGCGTCTGACTTTGAATCTTCGGAAGTTTTGATAACATCAGTGTAAGAAGGTACAAAGTAAAATAAGCTTCTGTATTTTGTTTGTATTATAGAAGCACATCATTGTTAAAAGAATACGAGTTAACTATGAATTAATTTTTTTGTAATTATAATTTCAGTAATAGTTTAGGTAGCAAAAATATTTGCGCTACTTAAGAACTCCCGCAAAAAAAAAAATCAAATCCTAAACAATAAGCAAAAGAAAAAAAATTGTTACAGATGTATAAAAACTTAATTTTGAAGTATTCCTTAACTATGTATTTCCATTTTTTATTTTATTGAAACATAAAGATATTAAATATTTTTCTAAATGTAACAACTGATTAAAAAAAAAAAAAAAAAAAATTCAATTTACATTCTCTATTTTTGCAAATATTTTTTAAATTAACTTAAGTCTAAGTAGCTATAAAACTTAAGAGCAAATACAATGCTTATAAATATAAGTGTTTCTTCGACTGCTCCTCTTCGCTTCATTGACAGCTTACAATTAATATCGAAGTAATGAGAGGAAATAAATTGCCTAGATATTGGTTACAGTTCTGAGTAATAATAAAATTGATATTCTTGTTCGATTATACAAAATATTTTGTAATTCAGATTAATTTAAGACGTTTGTTAAGGATTCATGTTTGTTAAATTATAAATCTCATTTTTTAACGATTTTTATAATTAGTGTTCTTACTTTATATAATCTTTAATTTAGGAAAAGAAATCCTTTTTTATTTTAGTTGTATTACTGAATAAAGAGTGAATATATTATAAAAGAAGTCAGTATTTTTTATTTATTTTTTTTCTAGAACAATCGTATTTTATTTTTTTGAATATTTTCATCTTCTAAAAACTGATTACTGAAACTTTTATGTGTTGTTTAGTCTGTTAGTGAATTTCAAATAAATTAAGGTATTTGGGAACAATCATTATTAAAAATATATTTATTGTTTAGGATTTCCAAAAACAAATCAAAATCCTGGAAAACAGCCTACGAGGAAGGAAAAAAAAATCAGAGCATTTACGTTCAACAATTTGAAAAAGCTAACACCAAAGATGAAATGAAAACATAACATAAACTAAGGAAGAAAAAAAACAAAAACAAAAGTAAAGAAAGAGGTGGAAACCATTCTTAAAAAATTATGAAAAACAAGCCATAAACGTTAATGTAATAAAAATTATAAATACAGTCGGACCTCGGTATAAGGTCACCCCTTGGGACCTCGCGAAAGCGACCTTATAAGCGGGTTGATCTTATAACCGATTCATACGGATTTGTCAATAAATAAGCATTATATAAATATAGTATAATTCTTTGTAAAATTTAATACGTTCAAAAATATCAGTATATTAGGTTATAATTTTTTAATTTAGTTGAACCAATCAAAATTAATGGAATCAGAAAGAAATCATTTTTTTTTTTAATTTTAATTCGGAATAAAGTTGTATACAAATAGTACTAGTATGCTCAAGCAAAATACTGATATACAACTGATCTTACATAATACAGGACTTTACATTTAAATTTGGTGTGATGTTAGAAATAATACAGGACTGTCGCGATTTTGGTTTCATCTTTTGTACAATGTTTTCTAAGTTTTGTAGTTTCTGAAAATGTTCTTCAGCTCCCTCATGGAGCGTAAAAAAATGTCTTACGACATTTAATGCTCTGAGCGCTTCTGCTTGTGTCAACGTTTTAGTTTTACTATCACTTACTTTCTATTGCATTGGAATCTAAAACTTGGAAACAATTTCGGAAATCGAAGCTTGAGAAGTGGTAGCAATTTCATCATCAATTCTTACATATTCACTTTCCCCTTCTATAGCACAGCCGCGATTTCTGAGATCTTGTATTAACACAGCTAAAGGAATATCGTCTTCATCATCTTCATCTGTTATTTCAGCCACACTAGTTGTAGAAAATTGAAAACCAGCATGTCGAAAGCAATTTGAAATGCATGTGTTTGACACCAAGCTCCAACTTTAATGAATACCGTATATTCTCCAATAGAGGCCCCGGCGTTTATTTGCAAAACTAGCCTCGCCTCCCGGCGCTTAATAGAGACCGGCTGCTATTAGAGGCCGGCCATTATTAACAAAAACCTTCAGAACGCAATATTTTTACACATAAATACCGGCTAATATTACAAACAGCTACTTCATTTGAATTTCACATGCCACATAAGACTGTTAAAGATAAATGACAATGTCTTTCTGTACCTTTCGCTGCTATTCGTCGTCCGAATCCGCAATGACGGGTGGCCGCCTCACCGGAAGTTTCTTTCGCGTATTTCACCGCGCGAATCTTAAAGGCAATGTCAAATGACCGTTTCGGCGGCATTTTGTAAGGCAGTGTACCGTAAGGTATTACGCACGACTATAAAGATACGGACGCTTACACTAGTATCGGTAGGCAAATATCAAAGACCCGGCTACTATTTGACCGTGTCCCCTCTGCAGCCCGGCGCTTATTAGAGACCGGCCAGAATAAGAGCCTCGGCGTTTATGGGAGCATATTCGGTATAAAAAATTGCATCTAACACAAACATGTGAAAATTTCTGAAATCACGACAAAAAAGTGACCTTATATGCGACTACGGTATTTAAGACCTGACCATACATCCGATAATCCATATCGTTGAATTGCTATTCAATGAGCCGGGACTTTAGAAAAGTGACCTTATATGCGGGGTAACCTTAAATCGAGGTCCGACTGTAGTTGTTTTTCAAATACTGATTTGTGTGAATACTTGCAGGTGCTTCAATTAATTTAAAATCGATTTTTAATTTTATTCTGTGATCCCTTTGAATCCCATGGATAAATATGTTTGCAATGAATGAAAAACAACGTTGTTTCTTCCATCTTCATAGAAGTTTCTGTAGTTTTAAGGATTTTTTTTTCTTTTAGTTTTTATTCAGATTTGGAATAACAAGTAAATATATGTAAATATATATATTTGAAGATTCATTAAGTGTACTAATTTAAGGTTTATTTATATTTTAAAACTAATCATGAAAATCAGTGGTTCCCAAACTTTTCGTCGTCGCG
>JAFIDM010009631.1:179709492-179728604 GCA_023159025.1 Thereuonema tuberculata
TTTTTTGCTAAACCTTTGGATGTCTATCTTTTCTCATAAAAATTTATAGCTTTGCTATTTTATTCCTTCCTGCTCAAAAAAAACCCGGAACTTTGATTTTTGTTCAAAAGCGAATATCAATTTCGGTTCTAAATTTCAGCCATTTGTGTTAGAGATATGGTGAAAAGGTATCGGACATAAAATGTAGCTTAGAATGTACTGAAAATAATGTTTTTTACCACAGCTTTCTATCATTTTTCTTAGCTGAGTTATCAAAAATACCGCAACTGTCTGCAAATTCCAAAAATGCCGGAAACCCTAAAACAAAAATAGACGCTATTTTTAAACAAAATCAAATAAAAAAAAAATAATGCCTGTTTTGAAGTACCCATGTATAGGGGTAACAACAGTAAAAAAAAATCAATTTTTTGAAAAATGGTCGAGCAACCAATTTAATGTTTTCTGGACCGTTTGATATGGATTGACCCTATAAGCAGATGAAAGTAATTTAGAAACGATACAGACATTGAAACGTTATTTAAATACGACAATTTAAATTTCAGTGTTGGCGGATAGAATTTTTCTTCCTTTGAGCAGAAATTCTGTTAGAACTCAAAGGAACGATTAATCAGTATCTCCCATCGCAAAGTGTTCAGAGAATTCGCTGTAAAACATTTCATGATGGTCTCTCCTTCAAATTATTTACAAGCTACTTAGTTGCTAGCATTACTGAAGTAGATAGTGTTTTTTTTTTTGGTTGGATTATGGATGAGTTCGCGAGTCAAAAGGGTTGGAAACCGCTGATTTAATTGATACAAATCTATCAAAGAAAGTAAATAGGCAGCTCTATAGGGAGGATAAATTTAGGGAACATATTCTTATGCCTAATCTCAGCTGTTAGTGACTTTTCCATTCTTCTAATTAAGCATCTAAACCAAAGGCTTAAGCACTGCCATCTCATCCTTCTTAGGTGAAAAGATTATTAATTAAGTTTTCTTAATACAGTAATGCAAAATATGACAATGAGATTCGGGACAATAAATCTGCACTCGATATCTTAAAATTGCGAATACAGTAGAGATAATGGAAAAGAAAGAAAAGAAATGACAGAACGACTTATTCTGAAACGACTAATGTCATCTTAAATTCAGTTGCGATTTTTTAAAAAAAAAATTATTTGAGAGCTCTCAGAGACGAAAATGAAATGAAATTGTTATATGAATTGATTATTATTTATAAATACGTTATGTTATGATAAATTTCCTGTACATAAGAATTTCAGTTCTACTTACCTTGCCAAGAGTTGTAACTTAAGCGTTAGGAAATTCATCCGTTAAATTCTTTATATTTAGGATTTAATTTATATATTTTGTCATGGAACAACTGAAATTTGTCTACAGCGGATATTTTTCATTTGTTTCTATTTCTCCTTTAACCTTGTGTTACTGAGCTTGGTTTTGAAAAACAGATAAATTCTTGATAAACTGATAAATCTTAATGATGTCTGAGATAAAATCGGTTGGTTGATATTAAGTATAATTCCAAACAATACGAAATTGGTTTCCTATTTGTGGTTGGCTACAACATGGCGTATTGTATATCTGATATTATATAGATAAACAGTAGCATTGTTTTTGGTTTTTTTCTGCTCACAATTTGTCAAATGCACTGTCAAAAGATTGATCTTTGACACTTTTTTTGTTGTTAATTTTGCATTAAGGTATAAGTTGATTCCCTGCATAGCTGCAAGAACATTTATTTTCTTTGATATCTGTATCTTAATTTATTTATGTATTTCTGTAGTGATCTTGAGACTTAGTGATCGTCGCCATCTTTTTTTAGGTGTTTTGGAGAGATCACGAAGAACATTTAGCAACAAAAGAAAATTCCAGAACTCATTACAAGGGAAGTCAGCACAATATACTTGCTCCATTTGCGGTTGTAGTTATTCCAGGCATACCACTTACATTAATCATTTGAATGTGCATAGAAGACGATTCCAGTGCGATTTTTGTCAGCGATCTTTCCAGTCACAGTTTAGCCTGGATTGTCACATGCAAACTCATATTCCCATTCATGAACGCACTAAACCTTTTGCTTGTAGCTGTTGCCAAAAAAGTTTCACATTAAAAAGTAGTCGTGATCGTCATTTACGTTTGTGTAATAATTTTGGAAAGAAATCTAAAAGAGATTGAATGTTTCTTATTGGTCTTTCATTTGTTCAATTCATTCAAACGTTCTCTGTTTTTTTTCCTATTTCCGAACTATTTTGTCCCATGTTGTAAAGTTTTCGTTTGGGATATAGCAGTGAACACATACAAACTCGTTAAAAATAAAGTCATAATGACTCATATTGGAATTTTTCGCTGAATATTTCCATTTGGAATCAGGATACTTTTTTTTTTATCTTGATTCCAAATCGATCAAAGATGCTCTACTACCTTCAGGTGCTAATCAAAACATAGCTTATAACTGGACAGAAGCTGAATTTTAATTTTAATAATAACAATAATTTTCTGTGTAAAAATAGAAGATATTCTTGTCAATCATCATATTAAAGGTGGGAACAATTTATTTCTGATGACTGCTATAACTTTAAAACTTATTTATTTATCTTTTATTTTAGTGATTTTTGAGGCTTAGTGATCGTCGCAATTTTTTTTTTAGGTACATTGCAGAGATCAAGACGAATGCGTTTCAAGAGAATGAAATCAAAGAATATATTAGAAGCGAAGCCAACAACGTATGTTTGTCACATCTGCGGCTTTGAGTATTTGAGTCGTGGTGTTCTTTATAACCACTTGAATATTCATAAAAATCTGTATCAGTGCAGTTTTTGTCAGCGATCTTTTCAGTCTCAGTTCAGCTTAGATTGTCACAGACAGACTCATATACCATTTCATGAACGTTGTAGACCATTCGCATGCACTATATGCCACAGACGTTTTACATTAAAAAGCAGTCTTAATAGGCATTTACCGTTGTGTAGAAGAACAAGTATTGATAAGAAGCTTCATAAAAATTAATTTATACTAATATTTTTATTTGAAGCCATATTGTTTATGCATCAACTTGATTCGTTTTAGGACGTGCTTTGTCATTATCCCCTTCTTTTTTCTTGTCTAATGATAAGTTAATGTCCCGTTCTGTGGGATGTTGCTATTAGAGTCAAAATAGAAATCCAACAGTAGAAAACTGAAAACTTCCCACTTATTCCTTTTGAATCGGGATGAACAAATTTTATCTCATAACCTTAGCATGGATAAAATTAGTCTTATTGACTCGAATATTTCAACATAGATAAGAGCTTTTGGGGGCCATTCATTCATTTTTTTTTTCTTCAAATTTTCTTTTGGAGTAGATTGAGGAAAAAGTTACTAAATCTGTGAAGACTCCGACAAGTTTTTGATTTGAATTATCATAAATCTGATAATTTAATTTCTGAATTGAAAAATATAAAAAAATTGACCTTAATTCTTAAATCGCTGCATTTCTGGTTGTTATTATTATTATTATTATCATTATTTTTTTTTTGGCTTTGTATTAGAATTAGATGTAAATTTTTATTTACATATGTTTACAGGACTCCATTCCAATAGAATGGAGGCAACATCAAATATTTCGGCTCATAGTATTGCCCGTCATGGCTCTGTCCACAGCCATTTCAAGTAGTGATACCAATTGCCAACGATTGTTTGTGTCTCAGTGCAAGTTAGGAGATGGAAAATCCCAATTCTAGAAACTCTGCAATATTAGCTTTTTTTTAAACAGTGTGGTCTAGAAATTTAAAAAGAAACTAAAATGTTTTTTTAAGTTTTATCCAAGAATCAAAGTATATTGACTTTCGTTTGATTTTTTTTTTTTTTTCAAATTTTGCTTATTTATTGATTAAATAATAATAATATAAAAAGAGTCTGAAGATTGTTAAAGTCGCCCTCCGTTTCTTCTTTGTTAGAATAAAACAATTACCAACTTCCTTCATCAGTTCAGCTATATTTAAAGAAGTAGGATCTATTTTATTCACTAACATGAATGTAGTTTTTGTTTAATTCCATATCTCTTGTTTAAAATAACGTAATTCAGTGAGTTTCCATTAATATCGGTTCACTTTTATGTCCGTTTGTTGCAAGTCAGTTGTTTCTGGTTGAAATAATTAAGAAAATTTCTAATTAACGTAATTAAATTAACTGTTAATAACAGAATGTAATGGGGAAGTTAAGTTTAACTCTGTTCACTGTCTATTAAAAATTCAATTATTATTTTTTTTTTCTGGTTTGCTTCGATTAACAGGAGTTTTTATTTTCTCTTCAGAAATAAGCAAGCGCTTTTCCTGCGTTTATGTTTACGTGTATTCTGTGTATTTTAACTATTAGAAAAAATAAAAATAAAAGGTAATCAAAACAGAAAAAAAGTCATATCATCTTTATCGTAATTTGATGATTGTTTTTTGCTTAAATACTTTTGTGTATTTAATGAAATAAAATTTTAATTCGCTGCTTACAAGAAAATGTTTGTACAGCTAAGGATAAAAAGATCTACTCTCTAGCAACACCGAAGAAAGTTACTGGACTTGAGTCAGACTTTCAGTGGTTCGTCTATTTATTCATTTCAAACCAAAAGCGATTTCAGTGGCAAATAGGCTGTACTATTTGTACTAAGATGAATGTAAAAATGACTAACAGGTAGAAGGGAAAAAGAGCACAAAGACTCTTTCCCCAACTTAGATTAAAGGTGAATTGAATAAAGGTAAAAAAAAAGACAAACTACTTTAGGTTCAATCAGTGAAGGAAACAATCAACGAGCGGCTTGCTCACAATGAAACCTTCAGTGATTCTCATACTTACTAAGAACATCAAATACAAAGAAATCAGATGGCGATTAGAATAAGGATTAACATCAGGATAATACACACACGCTTCTTTCCGTTTGAGAAAAGTTCTTCTAAGGGATTGAAGTCAATTAAAATTGAGATTATCACTGAAAACACTACATTGTTTATCTTTTTTCTTTTTGACAAAGATTTCAAAGTTTATAAAGTTTGTTCGATAAAAGAAAATCTGTCGGCGTAATCAAATTGGTTAACAAACTCATATTAAAGTTTCCTGCTAGCATGACGAATTGGTACCAAAGCAATAATAGGCCTATTAAATTGTCACTTACGTTTGTCACATCGCACACAAATACCTTGGGATATCAGCATCGGGTTATCCGCGCAATCACAATACACTAGTATGGTTGCTGACGGAGAGAAGGCATCCCACTGAAGTGACGTCATGAGGCACAACAAGTTGCCGCTCCGTGGAAAGGTGAATTCGACGATCGAGCTGGTCCATTACTCGTCCGTGATACACACACAACTCCGAAGCAAGGCGTTCTGTTCTTCAAACACAAACATCCGAAATGGACCGAGCACTTCACTGTCTGGAAATCATTTCACAGCGGTATCTTGAAGCAGTCTCTTGGTAACACTAAAACTCGAGTCATTTTTCCTTCGTCCATGACTCAAAAGGGTATGAAGATAATCCAAAGATGTGGTTCTTAACAATCATATTCTTATTGTTAAGTCGACCATAAAAACAACATACACACTAACTCCGACTAATAATTAAAGTAAAAATTAAAATAAAAATAAAAACAGATATAACTCGGAGGCTACATCTTGGCTGACCTAGTGATTCAAAAGCTCCGATTGCAACTATTCCTCCAACTTGGAAATAAATGCGCCAATCATATTTTGGCGCGCGAAATCCTTGACGTAATTGAGGTTACATGCGACAGAATGTCTAAATGGATTATCTAGAAAAACAAATACAGCGGAAATACGAATTAACTAAGATTCCAAGAGAAATCGTTCTCACGTAGACGAAAATAAAACAAAATAATAAAACAATAGTAATAAAACTTCTTACATTATAAAGGTAAATCACAGATTTCTAGAGAGTGAAAAAAACAGAAAGGAAAATATAAGAGGAATGCAAAAACACAAGAAGAAAGGAGAGAAAGAATAACGAGAAGAGAGAAAAAAAACCATAATGATGATGAAAAGAAAGTGGCACGGTTTGAAGGAAAAAAAAATACAGGGGAAAAAAAAAACCGTGACACTATTCAGTTATTAATATAAATAACTTTTGGAGAATCTTTTTTGTATTTGTAATATATGTAATTTCTTAGAGATATTTTATTTATGTTTAAATGTGGCGATGGATGACTAGAAATGTATAGAAAAAAAGCATTTTCATCAAAAATGAAGACAGAATAGTTTAGGCCTTCCTGTAATATAGTCTTAATGAATATAATAGAAGAAAAAAAATACAGCCTTGAGGAAGGTATTTGAGACCAACACAAAGGTAACGATTATATTATAAAAAGTTAAAACATATTAACTTGTTCGAACAATTTTGATTGACCATAACTTGACTGTTTACTTAATTTTTTTTTTATTAATAATTTAAAAAATTGGTGGAAAGAATAAGTTTTTTGTTGAATGCTTTTAAAAATAGAAATTTACTAACATCTGAAAAGCGATTGAAAAACAAGTTTCAACAGTAAGACCTATTTTGAGGAAATTTTCAATTCATTTATTTTACAAATGAACCAATTGAATTATTATCCAATTATTTTATATAGAAAGTCCAAAACTTTTGTACTTCTTTTATTAATAATTCAGAATCCACAACATTCCTTGAAGCACAGATTGTTTTTGTCCTCTTCTTCAGTCATATCAGTTAATCTTCTTCAGTTAAATCTTTGCTTCCGTCCAATAATTTTTGTAGCTGCGGTTGATTTTAAAGCAATTGATCAGGGAACATAATTTTCCAGAAAAAAACCCTAATCACAGTTTTTCAGAGTACTTTTTTAAATATATTCTATTGTGAAGCCAAGAAATTAATAGGTGGAAGTTTTTGTTTATTTCATTTCAAAGTCTTGTATTTAATGCTTTTCTGTACTAATGTGCTCACTGCTAATTGATCTAATGTCCTTGGCTAAGTTTCTGAACTCGAAAAAGTTTGGATTAATGTTTGCATTTTTTGTGATGTTAATTCACTCAAAAGCAAGTGGTTTACAATAATTTGGAAATTTGTTAAGACAGGATTGTGTTTATCATTAAATAAAACAGCCATGTAAACTTGATTTTGGAAAATATTTTTTTTTTGCTTAAAAATTTAAGCAAAAATTGAAATTATGGAAAATTACATAATACGAAAAATTGTATATTACGACCCAGAAACTTATTTGCAATTTAAACAATTTTTAGCTTTATTATTAATCTCTTGTAATAAGAAAAAAATGATTAATTATCAAGTATTGTTATACTTTCTGTTAAACCAAGGATTTTTTTTTTATTTTTAAATCTTTATTTATTAAAAACTTTTTTTATTTTTAAAACTATTTCTTTGAATTTAGTAATTATTTTCATGAATTGTTTTAGCATTGTAATTATTTTCAAAGCAACAAATTTCGAAACTTTAAGTTTTTATATATATGGAAAGTAAACCTAAAGTAGAGTTAAAAATCCAAATAAGAAACAAAACAAAATCGCAGAATATAAGACTCAATTTAGTTTTCCGTGATAAAAGCATAATAATATTAAGAAAGGTCATTTTGTTGCCTAATGAGCTGTTATTTTTTTTTCTTTCTTTCAATTTCTTAAAAAGCATCAACAAATTGTGATTTGAACAGTTTATATATATATATATATATATATATAAACAATAATATATATATATATATTTTTATTATTATTATTTTTTTCAAATAAGCCAGAAAAAGAAAGCTAGGTTCTCTTTGAAATTTTACTGGCTTGATTCCTATCCAACTTTGTCATAATGACTTCCACATCAAAAATAATATAGCATTTCAGAACTTTTTACTGAAAAATACATATTTACCAATAGTTTGGTGATATGCTAACCCTAGATTTCCTTTCTTCATAGCAAACCAAGTCATGTTGACATAGATAGAACCACTTTCTATTATAGTCATTGTGATGAAATTTAATTTATTTATATGCGTTCAGTGCTTAAGAAGTTTATTAATAATATGACTTATAATATTATGAATTATGAATTACTTATAATATCACTTATAATATGAATTTTTTTTGGAAATTCTTTTTTTTTTTCCTTTTTAAAGGTTACTTGTATACTGTTAATTTCAGATGTTTATTACACAGTGTTAATCTTGTATGATTTAAAATACTTAAAAGAAAAATCAAACTGTTTTGCTCTGAAGCTGTATTATTCTGTTAGTATGTTATTATATTAATTTGAGTAAATGTAAATAAAACATATTAATTGAACAGTTTTGTTTTTAAAATAGTTATTTGTTTCATACAGCCTTTATTCTGAAGATTATATGCATTTCTTACTTTCTTTGGAAAAAGTAAATTGTTCAAAATAACAAAAGAATTTCAGGCTATAAAAAATTGTATTACAAAAAAAGTTACAAATCAGAAGTGTTTGTTTTTATTATTTGCTTATCACCATTTATAACATCTAATCTGATTATTAACTGTTTTAACAAAATTATTATTTTTTTTTACTATTTTTTCTTTTTTATAAAATCTAGTTTTGTTTTGAATTCTAAAATGTAATCTTAATAACGACGAGGGAGCAGTTAAATGACGAAGCATTCATAAGGAATTGTAGTTACTCCTGATCTGAATGTTCTTGGCGTCAACACTATGAAACTGATTATTTGCAGATAACCCATAATCCTGTGATAGACATACAGTAATTGAAGGAAAAAAAATATTTTAAAGAAAATTCTAAAGATGCTTAAAATGATGCAAATACATTCTCTATAAGACATCAGCCAGATGACCTGTTTAAACTTTGCATGAATTTCCTCAGACTTCTAACAGTGCGTCAGCAAAAATATATGAAGAAAATGCTCAAAAATAATCTATTCTAGATAAAAAAAAACTATACAAAAATTATTAAGTAATCAAATAACCAAATTATAAATTGTTTTAATGCATTCTCTGATTATTTGTATATTTGACTTTCCTTCTTTTATTTCCTTTTGAAATAATTTTTGGATTTTTTTTTTTTTTTTTAATCTTTGAAAGCGATTCGAAGTCTTGTCAGAAAAATTCTCACTTAAAGCAAATATGTACTTTATCGGAGTAGTTTTTATTTTCTTACTAGAATGTACCTCACAATAAGAAAATACCAACGAAATGAACGAGAAAAAATGTATGGCTCGTGTTTTGTGTTCATTCCTGAATCTTCCACAGGTATCCACGAAAGAAAACAAAATAGACATAATTGTTTGTGTAATTCAATCCTTATTAAACTATCTCTTGACGAAGGAACTTCAGTGGACCTCAATAAAACTGATACAGTCTGGTTGTTGAAATATCGTCATTGAATTGATCTCGTTTATTTGCATCGAGAAAGAATTAGTTTGTCACCGATTGATAACATTCTAATAACATTTCTGTTAGTAATTCTATGCAGAATTTATTTTTAAAAGTAAATAATTTATATTTAAAGAAAACAAACTTCCTTTATTTTTTTATTTTGTTTTTGAAGGTACTTTATTACTTTACAAAATGAGATGTTGCAAATAAACTGATTTGTCAACTAAGAGAATACAAAAAGTTGGCTAATTTGTATTATAATTGTGAGAACTACAGAGTCGTAGTCACGGATCTAAAGCTTTTGTTAATTATTAATTATTGCTAACAAAATGTGTAAGTGAATTAATAAAGATGCCATTAAATTGAAGACACCGGTGCAAAAAGGAGGCTGCTCCATTTCAGCAAATTTTTCAGGAGAAGCAAAAAACTGTCCCCTTTTTGCACCGAATCCAATCAGGAGGCAAATATATATATATCCATTGTAATTCCGTTATGAGTTAACGGAGCTGCCTCGTTTTTGCACCAATCGATGGAGCGCCTTTCTATAAACGTGTAGCGATTAAAAACGAAAAATCGTCAATATATGGAGCTGCCTCCTTTTTGCACCGGTGTCTTCAATTCTCCAAGTATTTTGGAACTGAAGATTACAGCTCTCCTAGTGTAACTTTTGTAATTGGTAAAACTTCTCGTTCTCAAAATGATGTAAGTTTTATATCATTAGGATTCAAATACAAGTGATTACTCAAGCATACTAAACACGATGAATACTCACGATTCCGTTGTTAACCGGTACTTTCTTTGCAGACGAGAATTATGTCCTCACCCGAGGAGTCAATTTGTGATTCTTTTAATGAATCAGTTGTTAATTAAATCATTTAACTTGTATAGTCATTCCCAATATTCTTTGATGTACCTTTCGTGGATTTCGTTTCCTAAAGATATTCTCATCATGTCTCTTGTGCTGATATATGTTCTCGAATTTTAGTTTGGAAGTATTATTATTATTGTCTTTACAAAAAAAGAAATGTAAAAACATGTGCTTATTAAAAAAAAAATCTGACAAGCTACAAAAATTTGATCTTACCTGTTAGGATGAAGAATAATTGTTTCTATGAAATCATAAAATTAAGCAATACAATAAAATAAATTTGCTACATAAAAGAAAGCAAAGATTCTGTCCCAAATTTTAACTTCTTTCTTACAAATAAATAGTGGTGTGCTTTTTGTAACTTCCACAAATGACTCAACTTCTCATTAAACCCAATTCCAGAAAGTCTGGAGCGAATTGAATAAGTGAAAAAAAAAAAAAATTGATGCAAGTCGTTATTTTCAAGATTTCTTTCTTTTGATTAAAGGTAGATTATTATTATTATTATTATGATTATCTTGCTATTATATTAATAGCAAATTGACTTAATTAAGAATACCCGTTATGGCGCAGTTGCAATGTGCAAATGCAGATCTCAGGTCAAATTGACATTGCAGTCAAGGAGTCTTTTTTTTTTTTTTCTTTATTTTTACGTCATTTATTTAAATTTCTCTAGTATTTCTGTGGCTCAATTTAATGATTATTCATTCCCGTCGCCACCAGCAACTTGAAAAGAAGATTTGTTAGGAACATATGAACAGTTTCTTATATAAACGTTTTTTAAAGATTTGTATTTCTGGAAATAACTTAGAATTTCAATCTGGATGCATTGTTTCATACAGAGCATATTCAAAAATTTTAATTTCCCCTTCCCGCCAACACATCAATCATACAATCATCATTGTGTCATACCACTTCAAAAACAAAAAGGAAGCATTTTTTTTTTTTTTTTTTTTTTTTTTTTTTCAGGTACGTATTTTTTTTTATTCCTCAGTTTTATAGATTACAATTCTTTAAGATTTTAATTAAGTGTAGATCACTTTGTGCATTTATAAGTCAACAGAAATAAAGAGTAATAGTAAGGTATTAAAATTCTAGATTTGCGAAATAAATTCAAGCATTATTAGTTAAACAGTGAAAGCGTTGTTCTACTTTTACCAAAAAATTTAGTACTTTAAAATAAAACGAATATTATAATAATTTTGAAGGAATGTAAATTAGTCAAGAGCTTTGCTTGTATTGCTGATCTCAGAATTTTTTTTTTCTTTGTGTTTATTTTCCAGGTTTTACTGGTCAGAGTGCCAAAAAAAGTAACAAAAGACAGCGTTGGGATGAAGAGAACATGAAAAATGCAATTATAGCTGTACGTGAAAGGAAAATGGGTTATCTGAAAGCTTCCAAACATTATAATGTTCCTCGATCAACTTTATATCGGCTCCTGGGAAATGAAGATATTACACCAGACGCTGCAGTAAAAATGAAACTTGGTAGAAAGCCTGTCTTATCACCAACAATTGAGTCTGAACTTGTGAATTATTGCCAGTTGATGCAACGAAAGTTTTTTGGATTGTCTAAAAGTGAACTCCGAAATATGGCTTACCAGTTGGCAAAAATGAATAAGATTCCAAATCCTTTTGAACAACGTGGAAGAGCTGGAAGGGGTTGGCTAAGATTGTTTCTAACACGACATAAAGACGTACTGTCATTAGGGAAATCATTCTCGCCATCCGCTGGAAACTCCTTAGACAAATATGTGAAGCAGTTCTTCAGTTTGTTGGAACAAGAAATGAAGGAGAAACACTATTCAGCTGAACGAATTTTCACTGTGGACGAAATAGGTTTTTATGTTGTTGGGAAACCAGTGTTGGAAATCATAGCATCTATTAGAGAAAAGCGTCTTCTTGCAACTCTTACATCAGACGAGCGAGAAACTCTGATTACCACAGTGATGTGCATGAGTGCTGGAGGGGCATTTATTCCTCCCCTGCTTTTATATCCACTAAAGGACATGAATTTGCATTTAGTCGAAGCTGTATTTCCAGGTGCTGTAGCAGCGTGTCACCCATCTGGATGGATTCAGGCCCCATTATTCACTCTCTGGTTTCAGCATTTTGTGAAAAATGTGAAACCCTCTGAGAGTTCACCTGTCCTTTTGATTCTTGGTAACAACCTTATAAAGAATGTAGAGATAATTAAAATGGCAATTGAGAATAATGTGGCTCTTGTGTCCTTACCCCCCAATTGCGATTATAAACTTAAACCTTTGAACATAACATTTATGAGATCATTAAAGAATTGTTTCAATGAAGAAATTCGGGATTGGTTGCGCCATTCTGATCACATCTCCCAAGTTGAACTAACAGATTTGTTTGGAAAGGCTTTTTCAAAAGCTCAATCCACTGAAATTGCAGAGGAGGGCTTTAGATTAACTGGTATCTTTCCCTTAAATCCAAAGAATTTTAGCGAACATGTACTCGCTTCTGAGGGTTCTTCGAAAGTTTCTTCTTTAGAGCATTTGACCATCCAAAGACAAGATCAGTTAGGAATGAACGAACAGCAAGTTAAACCGAATCCAAGAAAAAGAAAATCTCTACAGTTAAATGCTGATTGGGCTACATTGGATTTGCCTTCACACAAAGAAACACCTGAATTTTTTGTTAAAAAGGAAAAGGAAGAAGAGGAAGAAGGTCACCTTCAAGCTGATGACTTGGTGGTGTCTTGTAATCCTAGACGTACGGACGTCGAATGTATGCTTTGTTGTGGCAAGTTTTCTGAAGGCACAGAAGACGAACGCTGGATGCAGTGTATTGTTTGTGAGCTCTGGTGCCATTGCGATTGTGCTCAGTGTGAAGCAGTGGCTTATGTATGCGAGTTTTGTAAATAACATCGCAGTTGAAATTTGAATTTTTCTAGGTTGGTTTATTCGTTCATCTTTCTACTACTATTTTATTGCATTACTTTTATTCTTTGTTGTAAAGATCAAACCTCTTTATCCTGACATTCTTTATTTGGATGGAGAACAGTTTTACTATCAATTTGATACCTCATTGAATACCGAGAAAGAAATTTCTCATTAGATAACAAATATAAGGAAGTAATTGAAATAACTGAATTAGTAACAAAGTTCCTTTTCTTCACCAATTTCAATTTGTTTGGATTTTGTTCAATCCTGATCTCGTGACATTATTTTTTTTTTTCCCTTTGATATCACATGACTGTTAATCAGAAGAATGAAAAAACATTGACATATCTGCCATCTACTAAAAAACTGACACCTAGCATTTGTGAGTAAATAAATATTCTAAGAATACTCTATAGCATCTATTTGTTATATTTTGCTTTTTAATTTGTCTTAAAATTTACATTTCACTAAATCACAGTTGCAGTTAATATTATCGTAAAATTAAACTGTTTTTAAAATAACGATTAAAATAAAAAGATGATTTAAATTGCCATAAAGTGATAGCTTCTCTGTTGAACATCGGTATAAAGCATTAGCTGGTGATCAAATGAAATAAAATATTGAAAATATAATATATTGCATTACTTTTAATACATTATGTTATTTATTAATAAATTATATTATTGATAATAAAAATGAATTTATAAATGCTTTTCGTTTCTCACTCTTTTCCTCCAGTATTTTAATTAATCATTATTTATTACGTAAATGACGTAAATCATGCACCATTATTGTTTAAATTTCATTTGCTTCAGTTTTTCAAAGAATACAACTATTTTTTTCCTATAGGGACGAACTTTCTTTATGAGGTTTACATCTTTCTCAAAAATATTAGTTTTATTTCACTTGTCAAAACTTTATTCAGAGAAATTCATTTAATTCTTCTCCAAAAAATAAATAATTAATAAATAAATAAATAGCTTTCAATGAAAATAACTGGATTTGGACTGGAATTCTTTACACATTATTATCCAAATATTGAATTTAATTTTTGATTGGTGGAATACATCAGTAATAAGCAATTATTTAAAATAAAATAAACAAATGTTAATACTGTCGAAGTTATTTGAGTAGAAATATTAGGCGTAAACCTTGACCTTGGCAATGTGGATGTTTAGTTCTTGTCATTAATCCATCGAAATGAAGTACATGAACTAAAACTAGTAAATGTATAGTCTTTGTAAAGATTGTAAATTACTTCTTAGACCCCTATCAGACACAACAAGTGATTACGTTTCTTTGCAACGTTTTACCAAAATGAAATCTTTCAAGGAAAATTCTAATAGTTTAGTCGTCAGAAATATGGGACCTCCAAGAATTAAACTAAAAACAAATAGGCCTAATACACATTAAAAATATAGAAAATTCATGGGCCAGCCTCAATGAAGTTTTCATGCGCAATTAAATAAGGCGCCTAAAAATATATTAACACATTAAAAGAATGAGACCCAGTATTTTGTTAGATGACATCTCAGGATAGCTATTTCACGCTCTTCAGCGATCATCAGCTGAGAATAGTCACCAGTAAACAACAAGGTGGCAATTCGAGGTGATAATAATCACTTAATAAAACACTGGGTCTCAACCTTTTAATGTTCTAATAGTTTATTTTTTGTATCAAATAAGTATTTCAGTATCTATTTTTAGTAGAAAATTGTTTCAGAATCTTGGAAAATGATATTTTAAATACAAAATATTAGGTTAAGGATTTAATTAAAATGCATTAAAAAAAATCCAACTAATGATTTTCCTGTTTGTTGTGACGTAACTAATAAATTACTAAAAGTTTTCATAGAGCATCGTATTTATTTTCTCCTAAAACAGAAAAACTACGAAAAAAAAAAATTAAAAAGTGTGGCAGAAAGAGTGTAGCAATGAGAATTGATGTTAAAAAGAGGTTAAATGGAAATATATATATATATATATATATATATATTATTTTGTTTCTTACAATTTGAACTTCAGTGAGTAAGTCTCTTTTTTAAAATTCTTCATCTGATTGGCAAAGAAAATTTTGTTGTAAATTTTATAAATCATTGTGTTTACTATGCTTGCAAGTCCTGTTTTTTTCTTTATATGTAATTTTATTTTGATAAGCTGAGAAGCAAGATATAACATTATATTAGATATTTTTATTTCATGATTAAATGAATCTATGATTTATATTAGGAAATTTCTTTAAATTCCTTGTATTCTACAAAATTATATTAAACCTAAACTATATATTTTCACATATGTAGTTTTGTTTTAGACAAAAAACAAAACTTTGACGTTAAATTTTAATAAAAGCTACTTTTTCAAAAATTTAATCATAAAACAAAACAACATTTAATCATTTTCAGTACTTTGTTAAAATACGAATAACCCATCTAATATGGATTTTAAACGTTAAAGCTGTTCTTCCAGACGATATGGTTTTTAAAAAAAATAAATAAAACGTAATAACTTAAAAATAATAATAGTAATAATAAACATTGAAAAAGGTAAGTTTTGTTCATAACTGTTCTTTTTTATTACAAGACACTTATTTACTGATGGAAAATAAACAGTTAAATGTAAAAGTTGGCGCGCAGAGCACAGCAGCAACAGAGTGGTTGACTCCAAAATGGCGGCTGTCGCTTGTTTTATAATATAGGGCTTTATTATAAAATTGGCCAGGGAATCTTCTAGGTTGTCATCAGGGGACATACTATACATTCATAGACGAAAAAGGTGTTTCTTTTTGCACTTTTTTTTCCAGTAATATTTGTATTGATACACCCTGAGTTTTGTATATTTTTTGTATTTAAATATATTAAAAATATATAATTTTTAAGAAATACTTAAAGTTAAAACTATAAAACATTCAAAAATAAAAAAAATAAAAAAAACTTACTATAAGAAAAACAAAAATTATCAATTATTTCAGATATTTTAACTTTTTTAATGTGCCAATTGTTAATTATTATTAAAATCAAATAATAAATGATAATTTTATCAAAATTTATGATTATATACTTTTTTATAGGAAACTAAAAAAAAATAATTTTCTGTTATAGATATTTTAGATATTGCATGCTTTTTTTATTTTTTTTTTAAATTTGACTTTAAGTTTTGTAAATTCAGACCGGATTTACTCGTATTTTTGTAACTATTTGAAGGTAAATTTATTATTCGAATAAATTGTAAAGGAATTTTTCATCGAAATTTTGAATCACTCTCTAAACATTCGTATTATATTGAAAATGAACAAATTTACTTGAAAATGATTATTTTCTTATAAGAATATTGAAGTGCATAAATAATAGCAGCTTCACAGTGGAATTACATGTTCGGGCGGGTTATTATTTAAGTTCTAAGGCATTAATAGTTTATACGACTAATCATATCTTTACTTCTATTATGTATTAGAATCAATGAAATAAAAGCAATGATACTTCATCTCATAATTGTTGGGATCGAGTTGGACATGTTTGATCTTTTAGGTTTCTCTACCACTGCTCGGTTCATCTCTATTGGGAAGGGGGGGGGGGCTTTTTTTATTTATTTAAATTCAGAATTTATAAAGATTAAAGACACGTATTCAAGAAAAACCTTGATTAGCCGTTCACAACCTAGCATTCCAAGCTATTGCTACAAACATGGCTGATATGCCTGAATCTGGGTTCGACTCCCAGGGCGGGCATCGATGTTTGCTTTCTTTCCTGTGTTTGTCTGTTTCTTCTATTTCTTTCCTTCCGGCTGGCTATGGTCCTTTACATACTCTAGGGTAAAACTAAGCCTCAGTGCAAATGAGATGTACTTACGGCACTTTAATATTATTTGACTTTGATTCATAAGTGCATGCGAATTGCGAATATCACATATTTGTAATATTAAAAGGGAGTTTTGAACAGTCATATACATATCAACTCTCCTGCTTGGAAACCCAGAATATTCGTTTTAAATCTGCTCATTTCCTTGGGCTTAAGATAGTTCTTTTTCTTTGTTTAATATTCATTTCATTTCTTAAATAATGATAATGTAAGACTTGATATTTTACAAGAAAACTTTAATAGTGAGCATTTCAATTTTAATTTTTAAAAAAAATAAAATTATCTCCTAATATTTGGAGGAAACAAATGGATAATACATGCAAGTCAAACGATAATGTTTCTTATTTTATTTTTTAATTTTTTTTGAAATTCTCTTATGTTGGAATGGTTAAAGGTTGGATGGTGAAGGAGAGATTATGTAAGAATCTTCTTAGTCTTAACAATAGGAAAAAAATATTAATAAACGAAATAATATAAGCACTGATTAGAATTTTTTTTTTAAACTTAAATATATTAGACATAGCACAAAATGTTAGTGATTTAGAGTCAAATGGAAAGTCAACTGTTTTAAGACACTCTTGAAATTAAATCCAGTTGATTTTATCAGATATCTTATAGTTTGTCCAATGAAATATTTCTAATAGAATGTCTTAATAAGGTGGCGATTTCTTTTTTCTAAAAAATATCTGCTTTTGCTTTTGATATTGATATTTTAGTGTTTCAAAATCTAAGCAGTTTTTTCCCGTAACGTTTACAGCAGAATGTGCATGTTTTATGCCCCATTGCCAGTAAAGAGTTCGTTACAATTGCTTTGGTTGGTAGTATTTGACTTTAATTTATTATTTCATTCATGCTAATAACTAATTCCTAGCTAATTATTTCTATAGTCTTTGAGTTTCATTTTCTTATGCTAGCTTTATCTTCAGACTGAGCCAAAATTTTTGATTCTTATTTTTTCGAAAATCTCATTGGATAGAAAAGTAGATCTAAAGTATTTAGATTTCCCATTTTCTATTTTACTAAACGAAAATATATGTTCTAAATACACTTTTAAAAGAAATTGAAAGATTCGCCACATAAACATACTTTGTAGATGCACTATATAAAGAAGTTAATAAAGATAACTTTTATTAATAATTTGTTCTCTTAGAGACATTTGGACGGTGAAGTGGTAAAAGGCTGTCAGTCAAACTACATATCCTTCGAATTTCCATTTGTCTCATTTATCTCTTGATTCTTATGTACTAACTTACTTTAAGGGACTTCCTTTACCTTTACCATTTGAAAAGATAAATTTGATAATGTAAATTGGCTTATATGCCTTCTATTCCTACACCGTCTATTTACTAACTTTCATTGAAATTCAATTAAGACAATCAAATCTGAATCTGTAATGAAGATGATGCTTGTATTTTATAGTCACTTTACTATTTAATCCTCAAAATTTTGTTTTAGGTGTTTTCGAATGGATGTTTCCTGGAATGTGCAGAGAGAATATGATATGCAACACCTCACTTCAAGTGAAGCCTAAACCTTATAGTTGTTATATTTGTGGTCAGACGTATCTTAATTCAGCTTCTTTAAAAACCCATTTGATTGTACACAGTGATCGATTCCAGTGCACTATTTGTCAGAGATCGTTTTCCTCCCAGTACTCATTAGAATCACATAAACAAACACATATTCCGTTAGACCAGCGACAAAAATCTTGTTCATTTTGCAACAAGAACCACAATCAGTAATGCACTGGAAAGAGATCTAGTTTCAGAAATTGTGGCTAACTGTCTTTATCTCAATTATTCCCCACTGGCAAAGTAGTGATTTATATTTATGGTGCAGTGAAATGAACACAAGTGTGATGACATTCGTTGACATGAATCTTTTGAAAACCATGCCTTATTTTATATATATTAATGTTGTATCATTCATTTTTGCTTCTGTAACAGGAATCTGTTGTCAAGGTTTCTGAAAAAGATGTGTGTTGTGATTCAAATTATGAAATACTGCGCTGTTTAAATGAAATTGAATTCAAAGGATAATATTTTTTTAAATCAAAGAAAGTGAAAATATTCATGAAGTATGATAAAACCATTCCTTTTTTAAATAATAATCACTCATCAATATATATATATATATATATATATA
>JAFIDM010009631.1:179728704-179755130 GCA_023159025.1 Thereuonema tuberculata
ATATATATATATATATATATATATATATATATATATATTAATAAAACTCTTGTATTTACTCCTACTCCTTAATAACTTCAAACAGTGATATTTCGCAGACATTTCTATTGGTCTGCTTTTTTCAAGCTCAATGACTTCGTAAAACTGAACAGATTTTTTTGTATAAACAATAGTAACCTACAATTCATGTAATTAGATGTTACAATCAAACTTGTTAGATGGATGAATTATAGGTTATTATCATTTATTCAAAAAAATCTTGTTCAGGTACGAAGTCATTTAACTTGAAAAAGCAGATCAATAGAAATGTCTGCGAAATTTCGCTGTTTGAAGTTATTATAGGAGGAGGAACAAATACAAGAGTTTTATTAATACATTTTTTTTTTATTTCTAAAGTCCAAACTGTAACGTAATTTTTAATATTCACCAATTAAATATCCTGTATTTCGATAAATAATCTTTTCATATTCTTCTTGATATATTCTAACATAGAAATTCTGTATTTTGGTAAAGGTTTGCATTTCAGTAATTGAGACATGTCTAAGAACAACAAATAACAAACTACTTTAGACATATTATCTATTTTTACATAGATATCATCTGACGAAAACTTTTCAGAAGAAGTTTCATTGTAATCAAAACACAGGAAGGACTTCAGTGTAGAAAGATCTCGAAATTCTGTAACTGATCAACTGACTGTTTATCAGTTGAACGATACGCCATCTGCATTTTCACGTTGGTTATTATCAAACTCATGGAAGTTGACGATCCCGTATTTTCGTGATTTCCCGTAATTTACGCGAGAATAGTCTCTATCCATGTCTTCTCACAAAATATTGAAACATTTAAATGAATTATAATACGGGGAAATGCATGAGACTTTTCCTACATTTTAATATAGTATTAATAACTTGAAATCAGTCAATAAACAAACAATAAATTCATTATGTAGCATTTTCCTAGTGACAAGACATTAAAAATACTAAATTTCTTGAGACCTGCTGAAGAGGCTAATGGCCAAATCTCGTAATTTCCGTGATTCCCGCGCAAACGTGATCGTCAAAATAAATGTGCTAGACTATAGAATATAAGCTACAGCCTATATCAGGTATTACGCTTATTTGAATTCCATAATTCTGTCCATATTGTAATCAAAATTTTCACAAAATAACTTACTGCTAAGTTCCTCCATTGCTGAAAGTCGTAAATAGAGATTTACCTGAACAAGGAAGTTTCTAAACTTGCGAAAGATGTTTTACAGGA
This sequence comes from Thereuonema tuberculata, assembly GCA_023159025.1. NCBI lineage: Eukaryota > Metazoa > Arthropoda > Chilopoda > Scutigeromorpha > Scutigeridae > Thereuonema > Thereuonema tuberculata. The sequence continues at coordinate 179,729,968 of JAFIDM010009631.1, forward strand.
AATACTTGATTTTTTCTTCCGTCTCCTATTTATATATATACTTTTTGTGTTTGAGTTTTTGAAAGAGAAAAACAGATTCAGAAATAGAAAAAAAAATAGTAAAGGAGATATTAAGAGTAATAAAGGAAATAATATCACGACAAAAATTTCTAGCTCAATAAATGTTCAAACAGGGACGAACAAATATAAAGTTTGAAAATAAAGCTTTCTTGAATTTTTTTTTTTTTTTTTTTGCTTAAGGTTAGAAAGTCTGAGTATTTTACCTTACCAGATCTGATAGAAATAATCATTCACAAAATATAGGATTAACATCAATATGATATCAATTCTTGAAATTATCCGAAAAAGCTCCGTTTTGACAAAACTCTTATTGTGAATCTTGTATGATTTTCAAGGATATCTTTTTCTCTCTCCTCCCCTGTTAAGATCTGAATTAATAAGAATCGTTGATGTGTTTTTCGAATAAATATTGCAGGACCAAATTAAAATTATGAAACAGCAAGTAAAGTTTATGTTACAAGACAAGAGAAAAAAATTAACAGAAATAATATAAAACTTAACAGAATATAAACAATACTTAAGAACTGTAAGAGAACTTAAGAATAAAATTCAACTAAAATATTAAATAATGACAAAAAATATAAGTTGAGAAGTCTAGTTGAAGTACTCTAGTTGAAGTCTAGTAAGTATTTCATTGGCTGCAGGGATTGAAGAGACACTTGATTGAAAACTCATAGTAAAGTGAATTCTCCTCATCAATTAATAATAAATTAAATTTGATAAATATATCTAAGCTTGAAAGCGTTGAAATTTTAAAACGTGTTCGTAAAATCAGATTAAGTAAACTCAGGTGAGTTTACAGTTGAATAAATTGTGGATTCAGGGAAAAATTGATTATAGAAACTGGAAAAAAAATAACAGTTGAAGTCACTTAATAAGCGACAATCATTGATATCAAATGGGGATCAATAAGAAAAATGCAAAAAAAAAAAAATCAAAATAAATCCCGAATCTCAATGGGTACCTTATGAAATTAAGAAATGGTTAAATAGTCAACAACAACAACAAAATCTTAAATATTTACATAATAGATAGTATAAAACGTAATCATAAACTATTAAATTTCTACTCAGGTATTACAAAATTACTTAAAAAAGTAAAATTAATAATTTATCTTTATAAAATGAGTAAATATAAATTCACAAATGTAATACAAGATAAAAATATTAACAACATTTAGGGAGATTCCAAATATTTTATAGAAGCAGTTAAATTTTTGTTTCTTAAGATATTTTATCAACTGTTCAGTCTATTGACAGCTATTTGTCGGTATTTTTTAAAAAGTATTTTAGAAGTTTAATGCGCTTTGGTTCGTTTATTATGTAAATCTAATGAACTAAGAAATTTTTCTGATTTTAAAATTTGGAATAATAGTTTATTTCTTATAGGGCAGGAGCTTTAAGAATTTTCTTTCTTTCTTTCTTTCTTTTATTGCTCATTGTTTCAATGTGATCAGTATATTGGGAAGAGTAAAGTGAAAAAACTGTACTAAAATGTTTAAAAGTTACAATATCGCTTTCAAATGTAAAGAGAGAGAAAAAAAATATTAGCCACATTTTCGTCTGCGACAGAAATTCAGTGTCAATGACTTAATTGCTTCTTTAATTGCTTCTTCAGTTGGTTTACGTAAATTGGAACATCCTCTAATAAAATAAAATGAAACTAATCATATTAATAAAAAATTAAATTTCGACTAAAGTTAGAGAACTGTTATTTTTCTAATTTCTGATTCTAAAATAATTAAGTGATCATTTTTCTAATAACCATTTAATCGTATATGGTGTAAATAGTAAAAGCCCTTTAATTGATGATCTCAGTACACCAGATTGAATGAGTGGTCACACAGCAAATGATCAGGAAAACTATCTTTTCAATTTACTAACAATTACTAAACAGATAATACTATCTAATGTTTTACTGTTTTGAACAGAGTTCATTATGTTTGCTTGAACTGTGAAAACCTTCACAGTACTTCATTTTCATTTGTTTTTGTTTTCTCAATTCCCAATATCTAAGTAGTTTTGAGATATTTGGAAAAAAATTACTCCAGTACTTGAAAAATTTCTTGGGATTTATTCAATGTTGGAAATTGAATAAATATTCTGAAAGATATTGAATATCATGAGAAAACTTGAAGTAAGATTCAGTTAAAGTAGATCTCCTTAGCTCACTTTAGCTCACTTACTTTACTACAATGTAGTATCTGAATGGATAATTTCGAAACCGAACTTAACAACGATAGACCAGACTTTAATGTAAAAAAAAACAAAATTGAATTAATGTATTTAAAGTGGTAATAATTTGTTTTTGTGAAATTTTAATTTGTAAACTGTACTTATAATTTGAGTGACTATCTATAATTTCAACTTGGATTCAGAATTGATATCTTAAATTACTATTGATTTTTTTTGCTACAAAATAATTTCCTAATTAAAAAAAAGTAAATAAATAAATAAAAAATAAAAACCTTTGACTTGCGCTAAAAAGATTAAAAAATAAAAGACTTTGTACATTTATCTATTTAATGATTTACTTTTACCTTTAATTTGTGTTTTCATTGAGTTTCTAAAATAGTCTCGGATGTTTGTGCCAAAAATAGTCTTATTGAAATAGGAAATCAATCGGATACCCTTCTCAACTTGTGTGAGATTGATTTTTTTTTTTTTCCCAGTTTAAAACTTTCTGTAGATTATAAAAGCCCCTTGTTTGAAAATATTGTTTGTTTGTCTTTATTATTATTATTTAATTTTAGCTTAACTTTTTACAGAGCTAATATTCAAAAAAGTTATATTTGAAAAATGATTTCATAGGCCAAATAAGTTTCAGTAATAGTTGTAAATCAGAAGGTAGTGTCAATATAAAACTTGATTATTGAAATATTAAAATATATATATATTAAACTTTTCTGAGATTTAAAAAAAAAAATGTTATTTCTAGTATCGTTTCAAAAGAAAAATTAACCATGCTTAAAAATAAACATTAAAGATAATAAACAGATTTCTAATAACATATAATCGACTATCTCCTTCAGGTACTCTTACTTAAAAAGAATAACAACAGACACATACACTCAGTGTTAAATTGAAACTAACAAAATTTATAAAAAATTCAGAATGTTGTAAACTGAAAAATTGGAAACTTTCGTACACGATACTCCTAAAGTGCTATTGATATTGTTTTGTTTGCAACAGTCTATCTGTATCAAAAAATGTTCTCTCTCTCTCATTTCACTTTCCAGCCTCCTTCCTATCTGTTTATGTTAGATCGCGATTGGTGTAATGTAGATTTATATGAAAATTATTTTTATTTAATTTGTTTTCATTTTTTTTTCCTCAGTTAATTTTTGTGATTGTAGTGATCAACCCACTTTTCTTTTAGGTTCTATCGGAAAATCTCACGGAAGGAAGAGAAGAAAAAAGAAGCCTAAGACCCTATATCAAACGAAGTTCGAAGGGGGAGCATATACTTGCCACATCTGCAGTCATGTCTATTCCAGTTCTAACTCTCTAAGAAATCATATGAATGTCCATGCCAACCGATTTCAGTGTAGTTTTTGTCAGAAATCGTTCACATGCCAGTCGAATTTGGATTTCCACATTCCAACACATATTCCACTCCAAGAACGTTATAAAGCTTTTTCGTGCTCTCGATGTTACAAAACATTTACACTTCAACAAAGTCTTTTACAACATAGAAAATATTGCAATCAATAGAGGGGAAGAAAATAATGAACTAAAGTTTACTTAGTTTTTCTGATAAAGCGATAAACATTACATTTTTTTTCTCTTTATTTTCGTGAATCTGCCAAAAAAATTTTTTTTTGTAATATCTTTCTATATTCTTTCAGTTGATGACTAATGCTTTGAATCGCTTTCGTTCTTTAAGGTCTAGCGGTTGTTTGAATTTTACTGTTGTTCTTTTAAAATTTAGAATTTTGGCAAGAACTCTTTAGATCCATTGTTCTTTCCTTTTTTTTTTTCTGTCTTTCTAAACGTTTTTTTTATAATCTGTTAATTAAGATGAAAATTCTGGATTTTATTTTTCTCTTTAAAGTCTTATTATTATTTTAGTCGTGAAGTTTTATGATCTGTTTAAATTGAGGATGATACATTCAATGAGGTAGTTGTGTGGTTTTAGTGATTGATTCCTTTTTGTACGAAGTCTTACAGATAACAGTAAAATGAAATTTATGATTTCCTGTTTTCGTCATTTGTTAATTTTTTCCTACAATTTGTTTCACTTTCCCAAAAATATAAAATCTCTCCTTTGTTCTTTTTTTTTTCCAAAAAACAAAGAAAAAAAACTTAGTCTTGTTAGGAAATCTACAACAGTAAAGGAACGGTTTATTAAAAAGTGAATTTTATTATTCTTATTCATACAAGTATCAGTTACAATATGATTAAATCAGTTTCTTAATAAGCTATCGACTTAGGAAGATCGAAGGTTATTAAGCACTTACTTAATAACAAGTGAACTTCGGCAAGTAATGACTAATTTTTTAATATTTTAGGATTAGATTTATATAAGTTACACTTACCCATAATGGTTAAAGAATTTACTATATTTACTAATTTGTAATGATTCTTGTGAATTGACTGATATCGTGAAATATAAATTACATGAAAGTTTTTACAAGGAAATAAAATGTATATGTTTATTTTTTTATCATTATTGAAATATCCTTTTTTTTTTTTTAATCTTTAAATTTTTCCAATAAATAGAAATGGTGACATTGCTGTTTCTCTTTAAAAAAAATGGTTTTCTTATTTTTTTAATATTTTAGAAACTCAGTAGACTTAGTATTTACATATTCTTTCTTACCAATTTCTAACTCATTGTGCTTCTTCGTTGTAAGTAGGTTTGTTTCTTTTGTAAATGCTATTTCGTATCGAGTCTAGTTTCAAAATAATTTAAATAAAATATGTATTCTTATCTCGAAGGCGTTATTCTTATTTCTTGTAGCAGATGATGTTGTTCTTATAGTTCTAATTTATTTATGCGGCGATATTAAAAATAAATTTAACATTAGCTTCCACATAACTAATGATTTTTCCAGAAATAATTAGTTAACAGTCATTTGGAGAAATATGGCAACATTCAATATATTCGGCAATAGGAAGACCTTCTGTTTCGATTAGTGATGGTTTTATGATGATTTTCAGCAGTTAAATTGATGAATACATACACAAATAATTTAAAAATTAAAACGCTCTGTTATAGAGTTAAACGGCTTCTTACAAGTGAGCGGCTTAAAAGAAAGGGGGATATATATGTGCACGAAGTTGATTTTCAGAAATAGGTTGTTACATTTAACTAGTCCCGTACTTTTTATGTAATTCGTTCAACAAAAGTTGATGTGCAGCACCAATAGATATTTATTTCACTTTAAACATATTAGATTTTATAAATATCTCCTTGTTTTTTAATGTTATTTACATCCCTTTGTTTCTAAGCCTTTCAGTTATTTCAGGAGTTATATTATAGAATTCTTTCATTCAGTGACTGATCTGTATATAAGCATTTGTGGTTATAGGATCTATCACGACTACATGTATATTCTAATTCTTGTGGTGCAACTTCTGGAGTATAAGAGATAAAGATATATTAAATTATATTTTAGAATCTTTGATGATTTGCATTTAATTCCAGTCGATAGGTCCGAAAATGTCTGCCCTTTTTATCTTTTGACTACTTAATTCATACAAACTCCCTTCTGAAACAGCTCTTGCTTTTAATATTAACATTTTTAGTGACGATCTAATTTAAACTTAATGAATATTATGCTGTGCCATTTAGTTATTTAAAATTTAGTGATGACCCCCAATTTTTTTTTAGGTACTTTGAGGAATCCTCAGGCAAAGCGTAAGAAGAAAGAAAATTCTTTTAAAGCGACATTTACTTGTCAGTTTTGCAATAATGAGTATAGCAGTTATTCTGCTCTCTATTACCATATGAACGTCCATAAGAACCGATTTCAGTGCTCTGTTTGCAATATTTCATTGACATCACGGCAGAATTTACTTCACCATTTGCAAAAACATGTTCCATTGAAGGAGCGCTACGAGCCTTTCCGTTGTCCAACGTGCAGTAGGACCTTTACGCTAAGAAGCAGTCTCAATTGGCATCAAAAAACACAGTGTAGAAGATTCGTACCTAAAAGAAAGTGAAGGTCTCAGGTGAAGGGTTAATCTCCACTTCAGTTACAACTGAACTTCTATAAGTTAACTTTTGTATGCCATCGTGAAAATAAAACTGTTCCGTCCTATTGTCATCTGAAAAATGTATTTTTAAAAACAAACTGACAGCAGAAATCGTAAGTATAGAAAGTTATGAAAAAAGAAGTTCCTGTTCTCTGCAGTCTTCGTATCATAGGATTATTGAAGAATTCTCTAAATTTTTAATAGTGACAGCCTAAAGCTTCGCTTTCAACAACTTCTGTATCTCATAGTTTGATTGTGAAACCAGCTTCATTGTTAGCTGTAAATTATTCTAATGTAGTCGATTGTTTAATAGTAGATATATCATATGCAATTCTGTTACTCGTTAATGAATTTCGAATAAACTCGTATGTTGCTTTTATCAGACACCACAATTTTATTAGGGAACTATGTTTTGCAAAATCGGATTATCATTATTAGTTTTAGGAGGTTATAAAATAAATCTTAACTTTAATTTTTCACTTAACAAAGTAAACATTGCTTATTATATTCTTTAGTTGTATATTTCTTTTCCACATGAAATGATTTGTTCTTCAACCAGCCACTTTTTGAAGATACAGTTGTTTGTTGAAATTCGATAACTTAGCCAGCTTTATAGAATAGTGTCTTCGAACATAGGTTGAGGAAAGAAAGGTTTATAGAATTGTACAATATTAACATCTAATTTCCTAATTGTACCACAACTTTCCTAATTTTTACCATCATGATTAAATTAGTACCAGCACGATAAGGAACAAATATACACAAAGCAAAGCAAATAATGTAATTGCACTGGATATATATTATTCCTATAAGCTAATAACAATAATATTGACTGAAAAATTTGATTTATTTTTTTTATTTTTTCCTTATACAAGCACTAATAATCTTAAATAGTAATTAATCACGCTGTTTTCATATTCAAACCATAGTTCTTTTGCTTGATGCCTAAAATATGAAGTTTTCTGACAGGAATCTTATGGATTTACATTTGCAGACCAGAAAAGTAGGCATTAATAAACATGGTTTTTGCAATCCATTTTCTACAAAATGAAACTATTCTCATAAATAATAATAAATAAACTGAAAATAAAAAGCTAACGTTGTATGCTGGCTTTACCATAAATTTTAATTTGCAATTTTCCTTGGAGACTCCAAGATTCATTATTTTCTGTTGGATCCATTACAAAAAGCTAAGAAATCTGCTTGGAAATAAAAATCCAGCCAAATAATAACTATTGTTTTAGAAATTTTATTGTTTTGTTTATTTTTATTTTTATAAACATTAATTTTGAAAATGTCTATAGAATATATATTTATGTGTCAAACCTATATTTCCCACTATCGTATAATTAATCTTTGAAATATTGTTAATAAAGAAGTTTTCAAAGAAGAAGTATGAAGATTAATGTCTGTAGAAATTAATGACTTCTAAAAAAACAGTATTTTTATCTTTAATACTTTCGACTGTGAAGTTATCGTTGGAACTATTAATGTGTCTTGGATTCGGGACGCAAACTACTATTTATGTCCCAATTTTTGTTATCAGATGATAGACGGTGCCAGAGAGAAGATTTACAATAAAAATTTTTGTTACAAATTAGTAGCAATGCAATATTAGAAATACGGAGATATCTTTGAGGCATGAAAAATTTTTGGGGAAAATTATGATATTTAACAAAAGTTGACTGTTGTAACAGTTTTCATTATTAGATCTTCTCTCCATTTTTTTCTTTATGCAAATAAGCTGATTTTTGTTTTTTATTTTATTTATGAAGATAAGAAGCTATAAGGAGAAAATTTCTATGTATTTATTGCTATACGAATTGAACTTGTGGCAAAAAATAAGTAAATGAATAATAAAATTAATTAAATTGAATTTAAATTTTATACTATTATGATTGATTTTTTTAAAACTACTGATATATCTTACAGTGGTTAAAAATATTGACCTATCTAGACAGACATATAGTCATTATAATTATTTTAACGAATAATAATAATAGTTATTATTATTGCTTCCTTGATTCAGAAGCAGAGGGAAATGTTTTTTTAAATTTCTGTTTATTATAATTAGTAACGATGAGAAATAAATTCCGCATATCTACATCTCATATCCGAAAAAATTAGCAGAAAATTTTTATTTGAGTGTTTATTATTTCCTACTTATCATCTTAAGGAATTACCGAAATATGAAAAATAAAAATCACTATATGTAATCAAACACAAATCATCCAACATTCAGATCGAAAACGACGCAGCTACAATATCTAATTGTAATCTTACCTTGTAAATTGCTAGAAACACTTAACTCAGTAAGACTTACGACCTATCAAAGCTCGAATACTGTGTTTTTTTTTCCTTTCATGGTTGAATAAAATCTGAAAAGCTTCCAAACATCATTTTAATCCTGGTTTTAGAATTTTAAACTGTCTTTCATTTCTAAAGTGTAAAATAATTTCCTTATGATTGTAAATTTTCCAATTTTTATTCCACTTCTGACTTTATCACAGGGATAACATTATTTTGTAATATTATTATCTTTTGTACATCGTCAGTCTTTCTGAATTCATTATCTCATTCCATATTTCCGTGGGACATTGAATTAAAATCTAGATTTAATTCTTTCGGATTCTATCTGTAGCGGGTGGGCGTCGGTGTCACCGTCCCACATCAACTAGCTTCGTTGGTCGAGAATCGCTGGGAACGAAAACCTCCCGCGCATCCAAGGGCCTGCATGGCCTGTTGCGGTACTGCTTTAACTTTTTTTTTTTTTTAACTCTACTTAAAGTATTTTTATATTCTCACAGTAGTAGGTTTTTCGAAATACATTTTCACTTATCAAGAGTTTTGATTTTTTTCCCTTCAATTTTATTTATCGTTCTTCTTATTAATAATTTGAGAAAACAATTTTGTTTATATGAAATCAATAAAACTTGATCATTCAGTTGCGGTTTGGTTTATTAATATTGAACAATAAAAGTATTTGAAATGTAACATTCAAAGGTAGTACATTTATAATTTGAACATAATTGACATCATGGAAACTATCATAAACAGTATGAATATCACTTATGAACAGTATGAATATCAGTATAACCGTGAAATGCAAAAAATCAGTTAAAAATATGCAGAGAATATTTCTTCAGCAACTTTAAAATATATGAAACTTCGTGTTGCAATATTGTCTGTTAAGCAACCAACTTAGCTTAGCTCTCATTTAAAATTGACTAACAAGGAGAGGCCACGGGTTGTATAACACTGAATTTAATGCCCTTTTCTGAGATGAAAGTACTCATGAAGTATTTCAAAAATATACCGGGGTTTTAGGGTCCAACAACCTACCGATTTCGAGATATTTGATGTTTTTTGAATGTTTTTTCCATGTTAGCCTAATAGCTTCCTGTGTCGAGTAAAGGAAGTAGTGCATTGTTGGCGCAGTGGATAGCACTGGACTTCTGAGCGAAAGATCCCACTTTCAAACCTATTGCCTCACGCCTTTTCTTTTCTTTTATGTTAATGCATTTTCTTTTACTTTTTTTTTTTTTTACCTTTTTTTTTTCCTCTCCTTTCTTCTTCTGCTCGTTTATTTCTATTTCTTTTTTTTTCTTTGGCAGAAATAAAAATACAATTAAAACTATATAAATATCTTTTTGTTTTTTTATTAAAATTAATTTTAATTTAAAAAAATAAAACCTACATATTTAACATTTAACTTTTTTTTTCTTTCGTTTTCTGTTATTGTTAAAATTGGAAGTAAATGAAGATAGAGATAAAAATTCTAAGGTTATTATTTGAAATGTACAATTAATACAAATAATTTTTATAGTAATAATTAATGTGTAAGTTTTATTTTTCTAAATTAAAATTAATTTTAATAAAAAAAAATAAAAGATATTTAGATTGTATTTTTATTTCTGCTTAAGGAAAAAACAAAGAAATAGAAATAAACAAGCAGAAAGGAGAGGAAAAAAAGTAATAGAAACTGCATTAACATAAAGGAAAAAGCAGTTAAAAGAAAAGTCGTCAGGCAGCAGACTTGAATTTGGAACCTTTTCAACAGAAGTCCAGTAGACTATCCATTTTTTTTTTCTTTAATATTGTTTCGTTTGATGTGTTTACAATTAGTGGATGATATCCATTTAAACACTAAAAGTTCTCTGTTATTTTAAAATTTTAAAGAAAATAAATCATGATTGCAGAACATTTTTCTATTCTGAATAAAAGAAGGAAAATTAATAATAGCAATAATAATAATAAAAATACTTAAAAGCAAAATTCGTGTGACATTCAATTTAAAAGATTACTTCTATCCATATAAGAAAGTTTGAATTAAGAAAATTCATCAAATTTTTTTCTACATAGTTTTTTCCAAATAGTGAATTATTTTTCAAACTGCATTCATTCTCAAGTGGGGGGAAGGTGTCAAAGCTAAATTACAAAAGCTTAAAACTGAGATGATTTTGATATTAAGTTTTTTACGACCAAACATCCGCCCTTCCCTACCAAAATAAAAATCCCAACCATTTATACTTAAATAAGATTCAGGAAATGAATAGTTTGTTTGCAAGATTCTGTTCAAAAAGATATATCTATCATCTATACATTTTTGCAGATCTATTATGAAGTAACAAGTGAAAAAAATATAATCCATTTTAAATTTATCTTGGAAAGTCGGATTTTTCTTAGTTCTTCTCTCCTTCGATAATATTTTTTTCCAAGTTTTTAACCTTTCTAACTAGAGGTCCGCATGTATGATGTAATTATTTTAAGGATTTGATTTCTGTATTTTTTTTTTAAGAAACAAGAGCAAATTAATCTAATTACTGATAGACTTTTCAGACACCGTTGCAAGATTTTCCTAGAAATATCTAGAAATAAGTTTTAAAATGAGCCAAATTTTTTTTAGGTTATTTTAGAGAGGCCGAACGAAAGGAAACGACATATGACAGCACAGTAAAAGTAATTGTGCCATCGAAGAACTATAGTTGTTCCATCTGTGGTCAAATGTATTCCAATTCCTCGTCTCTCAACCAACATATGAATGTGCATAATAATCGGTTTCAGTGCAGTTTTTGTAAGAAATCGTTCATTTCACGCCAGAGTTTGGATAATCATGTGCAAACCCACATCCCACTGGAGCAGCGTGAGAAACCTTTCGCTTGTCCTTTTTGCCACAGTACTTTCACACAGAGTAGCAGTGTTAGCCGACATATGAAGGCCTGTAGACTGATTAATGTGCATCAAAAGAATACCTGAATTAATTTCCATCAAATTCCTGAATTTAATTTTCTTAATCAAATGTTATTGGCAGTGTAGAAGTTGGTTGAAATCCCAAATTAGTGCCTGTTTTCCAGTAACGATCAAGATAACTCTAATTTTAAATTTAAAATATTTTTAAATCATAGTTCATTCAAACCAGACATATTTATCGCTTATTAGTTAATATTGATCCACAGTTAATGCTTTTATGCTAATTGTTTTCTGTTGTACAGAAATTAGTTCTAGAGTTTTTATTTCAATAATTATCATTTTTAATTCAGCTGTACAATTCATTGTATTTTTATAGAACTTTGCAACATAAATTTGCTGATTTAAAATTTTCCAAACTTGTATATTGTTTTGCAGAGATTGTTCAATGCATGTTTTAGTAAGTTACATTATCAAAAAAAGGTACTATTGTACATAGAAGCACAAATTTAAGAATTTTAATTTATATCAGTTTCTAAATATACAGATCTTTGAAAGTATATTACGAAAGTTACAATGAAACTTGTGTTGGTGTATTTCTTTTTTTTTTAATTAATGAAATTGCTATTAACGATCCACAGACAACTGTTATAGAAAATTTAATGTAGAAATTGTGATCAAAAAGTAAATTTCAGGATTCTATAATGAGTTCTATGATGAGTTAGTTAACATATCTAACAAAAAAATCAAAGTTTTGTAAACATAGTTATAGAAATACATATATAAATAGTTAAATTCTGATTGTTTATCAGACATTTAAATTTTAGAAGAAAATAACAATAAAAGTGGATACATTGATTGAAGTTTATTTGTTATATTTATACAATTAAGCATTTATATCTGTACATTTGAATAACAAGTGTTTTAGAGTACAGAATGAATTGACTTTTATGAAGACAATATTTCCTATTTGTAGATCAGTTTTGTTCTACTTTGTCATGATCATATCTTGAACGAAAAATACTAATTTGTATGTGATATGAAACAACAGAGTTTATTTAGATTGATTTGTACTTCATCTGATTTTAGAGTTCCTTCATTTGTGTTTAAACTTTAAAAAAAAAAAAATCCGTTAAAAGTCATTGCATAGATCCTTTGTTTCCTTTGCAGGCGTTTGTCGTTCAGTTATAGAAATTTCGAGATTAGTTCTTGTTTGCGAATAACGTTCATACTAGGGATAGTTCTTCTTGTATACTATCATCACTAAGAGATCAAAGTTTGAAAAATTAATGGGAAACCTATAAATCTCAAGACGTTTCCATTTATTTTGGAGTGATGGTGAGAAACATTGATTCTATAAAGTAATTTCAATTATTTGTATCAATTATTTTGTGCTATCTTTTTTTTTTTTCCTTCTTCTTTTAAATTGGTGTCTATGGATCGTTTTAATAGTAAATAATATTGGAAGATTTGAAGAATTGATTGGCTAAAGCAAGATAATGCCATGCTACATTCGCTCCAGTCTTAAGAAGAATATTGAATTAGAGACATTAGAGAAAAGTCATTCTTCCGATCAAAAAAACTTGTCAGTTGCCTTATATTATAGATACTTCATTTAATTTTTTTTTTTTGGTCTCAGATTTGCTCCTTTCTTTAGTCGCTGAATGTACTTTGCAGTATCTTGCTGAGGCGCCCCCATTTTTTAAAAATTTTTATTGAACCAGATAGTGAATGCTAGTTTTCAGTGAAGTCTACAAAAGTATCAGCACAGAGTGCAAGTTATCCGAGAGTCATTTACAATACATTATATAAAATGTAGTTTGTTTTGTTTTTTTTAGTTAATTTTTGTGTGAATTTTAAATGATCATAAGGATTTATAATTGGAAAAAAAATAGTAAGTAATATACTGTTAACATTTACAATAAATATGTTTCAACTTTTGTTTTTGCTTTAAACGAAAATGCATATATATAAAAATATATTATATTGAACTACTTTTATCTAATGAATAAATGAATTTAGTTTATGTATAGTATCAAATAAAATTGAATCCATTTATCAATTACAATAAGTTAAGAAAATCAGTGTGATATTATTCTATAGAAAATAATTATTTAATGAAGATTGTGATACTTCGTTATGGATAAATTTCCATATAATTTAGAGAAAAACAAATGGTTTACTAATTGATAATCATTAATCCTTTGATTTATTTTTAAATAGTTTTTGAAAGGAACTATTATATGTAAGGGTGATTCTCAGTTCGGCGGAGGAGAAGGAGCTGGTTTATTTAAGGATAATTGATTTAAATACAAATCTTAAAAAAAAAAAAAATATCTATATATATTTTCTATATTTTTTTAGGCAATAACCAAAATTATATTTGTTTTTTTGTTGTTTTTTTTTTAGATTTTTTTTTTATTCTCTTAAAAATATATTATTAACTATTGGTGTCTTATTTTTCTTATTTATCACTTCATTTAATGAATTTCTGTAAAATTCAAGTGTTACTCAGTTTGTTCTGTCTCTGTTTCTAATTAAAAGAAGTTTAATTTAATTGGAATTTTATGTTTCAATAATTTATTCAAGAACTTGGTAGCATCAAATTTTTTAACTTGTTTCTTGTGATTCATTCCTAAGTCAGTAAATATTAAAGAGAGCACTTCTTTGTTTCTTACTTTTCAACAGTGAAAATGACTGTGCTCATTGAAACTCTTGTGTGAATATTTATAACGAAATATAATTAGTTCAGTTTAGAAAATTAAGTAAATATTCATTCGCTTTACCACAATGCCTACTTGATCACTTTCAGAAATTGTACGAAAACTATAATTTATTATAATATATAAATAATATTAAGTAAAGAAAAGAGAATTGCATTTGAAAGGCAGATGACTTACTGTAAAGTAATTTTTCTTTAACGTACCATTCTGAAGTATGAGAATTTTTTTGTTTTGTTTTTTTCCTCTTGAGTTTTCTTTGGCTTTAACATCTGTTTGGAGGGTTTCTACCTCCTCTGTGTAGTGATTTAACTTTAATGTAATTTTTAATTTAAGGAAATGACAACATTTGGACGATTTTGAATTCGATTACCTCACCAAGTTTTTTTTTAATGATATATCTCCTAATTAGAATTTTAATGTACCTCTTATAACAAAATTCTTCACGACGTGGTGATTTGTTTTTTAAACGATTCTTTTTTTTATTTTCTAAATTCGAACTTCCTGATTTCTGAGAATCACCCATAAAATGTAAAATAGACTTTAAATTGTAATCTTTTAATTATTTTTCGGTCTTACATTTTTTATTTGTAGTAATAGTGTAATTACATTCTTAACTAAATGTCATTATAATGATGATATGAAGTGGTCTTACAATGAAACGTCCAATATTACAAAGTTTTACATTAATTAAAACAATTTACACTTATTAAAATGCTTTGTGAAAAAATTTTGACCTACGGCAAACCTCTTTAACCAATTATGATTTGATGTTTTACCAAAACTTTAAATGCGCTTATCGTGGATTTTTGATTGTAAGCCCACGACAGTGTCTTTTATATTTGCTTTGCTATTTAGTGATGAACCCAATTTTTTTAGGTACTGCAGAAAAGTCACTTAGGAATTATGGAAAGAAAAGGGAATTTAAGGATATTCAGTATTACCGTTCATGTCACGTGTGTGCACGAGTGTTGTCGTCTGCTTCGGCCCTTTGTCACCATCTGAATATCCATCGCAATCGATTTCAGTGCAGTGTCTGCAAGAGATCTTTCAGTTCACGCCGTAACCTGGAGGGTCATATGCGTGTGCATGCAAGCACTTAGCCAACAGCGAGAAATAGACCTTCCTCTTGTTCTTAATATAAAAGAATCTTTGAATGAAAAGAACATCTGGAGTTTCATAGAAAGATATGTCAGAAATTTCAAAAAAGTAACTGATTTGCAGTCCCTGTCTACTTCTTTTAAATGGGACTGAATGTGCTTCGTTCGAAAAACGATAAATTTGTGATGAGGTTTGCTAACTGATATTTCTTTCAATTTTTTTTAAAGCGCACCTTCCTTACCTTTAAATTTTTGCAAATTATAAATTATTTATATGTTATGTAGGCTTTAATTTGAATGTAGGTATTGAGGTTAGAGATTACTCAGGAATTTTTTTTTCTTAATTCATAAATTGTTCATAGTTCATTTTAATATTTGTAATTATTTTCATTTATCATTTACCATATGTATTCCATTACAGTGTCTGTTATTCTGTATATTTCTTTTCTTTTTTTTTTGTTTCCCTTAAATAAATCTTTTTAATAAAACTTAAGTGAATTACTCATTTTTAGATTTGTGGTTATTGTATTCTGGCAAATATATTTATCTCTCATAACTTGGAAATCTGAATTACGAATTTTTGTTAATGTTAAAAATTAACAAAAAAAAAGGAAGTTATTCCACTTAAGCACAAAATTTTTAATATTTAATGAATATTGTTTTTTTCTATTCGTCTGCATTTTCTGTTACAAGTTGTGAACTTACAATCAAAGTACCACCTTACCTTTCTTCTAATTTAGTAACCTTTATAATGAAAATATTACTACGAAAATATTCACCATATCCCACTGTATTTTCCTCAATTCACAATGCAATTCGTTAAAACGAAACAAATATTTTGTATTTTATATAAAATTTAAACTGGATTTTATACATAGAAAAGGAAAAGGAATTTGAATTCAGTAAAAAAACTAAATAACTTTATCCATTTTCTTTAGTTTTTGGAAATGTTCTCAAGTTTTTGGAAGAAAAATTAAAATTTAGAAGCCATTGCTTTTAATATGAAGGCTTTGCTTTTACTTTTAGAAAACCAAAAAAATAAATAAATAAATAAATAAATAAGAAGAAAAAAAAGACGAAATCAACAACAGGACAGTAAGAATGAAACATTATCTTTACAAAGTTAACGATTTTGAAAAAAAAAAATACCAATAATAATAATACCTGTAACAAAAGTTTTAAATTTTTTTTTAATATAATTTTTAAGTTTATTTTTCATTGCGGAGTTTAAAAATTTATAATACATATATAGAAAAACTATTATCTGTCAGCTACTGTTTTCATATTGCAGAATTTTATGAAACATATTTAAAAAGAAAAAAAAAAAATTAATTTCTTTTTTTTTTATAATCGCAAAAAAAAAAGACTTGAGATGTAAGTTTGTTGTTCTTTTAATTCTGTTTGCGATTTTCTGAAATAAAAATGTCTTCTAAAAATGGGCATTTTCTTTTAGGTAGGAAGTCTCGCGGAAAGATTAAAAAGAAAAGGAAACTCTTTACAGAGAAGAAAAGGTCGAACGCCTGTGTATGTCCCGTGTGCGGTCGAACGTATTCCAGCCAATCCTCTCTTTGTAACCACCTCAATCTTCATCGTAATCGTTTCCAGTGCATTTTCTGTCAAACTTCTTGCAATTCACGTTTAAGCTTAGAATACCACATGCAAACTCATATTCCAATTGAGGAGCGACTTAAACCTTACACTTGTTCTTTGTGCCAGAAGAGTTTTGCAGTGAAAAGGAGTCTTATTCGTCATCAGATATATTGCAAATGACTTAATGTAGCCAACAAAGAACAGCTTATTGTATATGTTTCATTTGGATCTCAAACAAATATTTAATGTCGTTACTGTTAGGATAACTCATTCGGAAGTACATTTTTATTCATAATGCATTAGCATATTATAAAGACGCAACAAGAATTATCAGTTTTAAAAATTGAAGCATTATTTTATGTTGATGGATAAGTTTCAACCACTGCCGTTTTGTGAATTTATTTTAACGTTTCCCGAGTTGTTTTATTTCATAAGAGTTAGTTTTCAAAATTTGATATACTTTTATGGCTTAAAAATTTAGATTTTTCTGTTTGAGGATTTGAACTTTTGATTTTTTAAAAAATTTTTAAATTGATAATGTCTCTTTTTTTTTAAAAAAAAGAAAATATTGTATCAGATATGCAAATCTTATTTTTAGTATAATTTATTGCACTTCTTTTAATTTGAGATAAAATTAACATCTAAAATCATTGCATTTGATAATATCTAAATTAAATACTTATTAAAATAAAAGAAAAAAAAACAAAGCAACCCAAGAGTTTTCAGATGAGTTCCTTATTTTTGTTTAAGTCGATATTCGATGTTTATAAAATTGTCGTGTGGAAATAATCTACTGTATATCCATTAACCCTTTAATTTGCATTCTAGAATTTAATAAAAGGCGGTAAAATAACTTATCATTGTCTTAATTAAAACACATAGACGTACAGCTTCAGTAAATAGATTAGTTTATGATTAGTAGTTTGATATTATTTGTCGTCAATTTCAAAATTTACTTCAGAATTTATGGACTAATTATTTCATTAAGAATTTATGAAGTAATTTATCAACTAAATTATTTATTTAATTTGTGTCGGTTGATGCTAGTGATTTTTGTGTCCTTTTCCCATGTAATATCACTTGCTGCTAGGTTTCTTCAGTTGTGAGAAATTGATTTTTTTTTTTTTATTCCAGTTTCTTATTAAGGACGGACAGGATGAATGGGAGGGCAATTTCCTCTCCGTATTTCCTTTGACTTAGTTTAATAAAGGAATCATAATTGACATGTACATTAAATTGCAGAAATTGGAAGAGTTCAGTATAGGAATTTAAAAAAAAATAGTATATGTACATTTACTGACTTCGCTTTATTTTTTGGCCATTGTTAACATAATCCTGAGATTTTAGTGACTTTTAAAGTAAATTGTTAGTAGCCCAGACAGCCACAACATGGCTAATATCAGGGAAAGTAAATTGATTAGTATAGTAGTTTTTGTTTTATGATATGTCGTGCCATAATAAAGAAACAATTTCCGTTTCGATTTTCCTAAAGTTTATCGCATTTCATAATAATTTCTTTTTTCATTGATATTCTATTGAAATATAAATATAAATTTCTAATCTAGTCTCTTTTTTTTTTTTTAGAATTCGCATTTTTTTCGAATAATTTTACTGAAACGAGATCTTGATTCGAGGTTGTGGTATTTTCAGTGATAGTTCGCTTTTATGAAAGTAAATTTATAATCCTGTGAAAATGAAATATTTTTTGTGAAGCTTATATAGAGAAATTAAATAAAAAAAATGCCATTACACTTTTATGCCATTTTAAAAAAAATAGTTTTTGTTAAGAAATAGTTAATTTTATCAAGAAAAGCCCTACTGTAATGAAGGTCATCAAACAAGTTCTTCCATATTTTTGATTTGGCCTTCACCACTCACTTAACTGGTGTTTAGACGGATGGGATTTGAGTGGTTTAGCGCAGGAATTGCTTGATGGTCCTCAGTTTTTAGAATGTGTTCTACTTTTTTGATGGCTGGGCGGATGGTTTTATGGAAAGCAGCGGCTACGGTGGCGAAATAGAACAAAATTAATAGCTTCTACGGAGCTTCTAGTTGGATCAAATTTCTCTCAATTTTCTACTGAAAATTTGTGGAGTTTGAGAAATTTGTAGTCTTCATTGAAATTTAATTACGACTGACTAAAAAACAATTTACTGATCCATCGAACTACGCTTGGCCATCGTCTGTATAAGAAATAATGAGAGCTTCACGTGAGTTTTTGATGGGAAACAAATGGCCGAGTAAAACACATCATTTGAAGTTGATGGGAAATCGTTGAAAAATCCCCATCGAAAATCCTGCATCGAACCATCCAATTCCCACCCGTCTAAAGCCAGCTTAAAACATTTAAACATTCAACTGTAATCATCTCTCTTTGACAATTATGCCAGAGATTGCAAAATCAGAGGAGAACTTACATTGCAATAGAAACATGCTTTAGACGTAACAATTAAATTACGTAAATTAATTAAAAGAATGTAAAAAGTGGAATCTAATAAATAAAACTGCATAATAAACGAATAGTTCCAATCGAAATTTGAAGATACTTACAAACTGTAAAAATTGATGTATATTATTAAAGAACTGTAATTAAGTATAGGGTACTACTTAACATCATGACTAGTCTTTTTCTTTCTGGATTTTATTTTTATTCACTGGTAATAATTGCCGCTTGTTTTTGTTGAGACGATTCAGTTACTTGGTATAACCACTTTTTTTTCTTTCCAAGTTAAAGTTGCAGAAACTTAAGAGAAACCAACAAGAAAAATCAAAAATGAAAACAAGTATATTAGAAGAGCGTGAATTTAGAACTCGTTGATTTTCATTGATAGTGGAATGAAACCTTTTGTCAATTCAGTATTTCATTTCAGAGAAACAGAAGCAATTTATTAAAAATTCATTTTACTTCAGTACTTATCAAAACATTTATGTTTTAATCATTCGGTATTGGTTTAAAAATGTTGAAATATGAAAGTTATTACATAACATGGTCAAAGTATATCATCTTTTTGATATCATTCGTATGATGAATAATGTTTAAATTTAATTATATGCAGAAGATTAAAGCAGACATGTAACTATGAAACACAGCAAAGCAGGAGCTTAGGAAGCGATCACAATAATAATTTTTGGGTTAATTTTTTATCTACTAATTCTGCGATCTAATAAAATTAAAAAATAAATAAATAAATAAATACAATAGAAAAAAAAAGAAACACAAAATTAATTTTTAAGTTGGTGATTGATTTATACAATGTCTCAAGAAATATTTTTATAATATTTGCTTTACCCTACTAAAGTTTTTTTGCTTCTGTTTTATCAGCTGCTGTTCTATATATATTTATTTGGGACTTGAATATTACTGTAAGACCAGGAAATGGTTTTAATACAACTTATGATTTTTTTGTTATTATTATTATTTATATTATTTCTTATTTTCTTGATATTCCAAAATTCTTTATATTTTTTTTCTTTTTTGAAAGGTCCTTTCATACTGCCTTTTCTATTTTCAGTACAATCATTGTTTATTAATTTCGTTATTTATATTATTTTTTTAAACCCACAACTTTATTTATTTTATCTTAGAGAAGTTTTATCTTAACAAAAAAAATAATAATAGTAAAAAGCAATAGTTTATTAAACCTACATTAGATTTTGAAATAATTTTTTGAACAAAAATCTTAAGTTTTTATGCAAACTTTAAAACAAAATTCGTTATGAATACGTCAGATATTATTGATTTCAAAATCATTTTTATTTATCTTTTAAGTTAAAAAAAGCGACTGTGAACAGTCTTGCGCTGTCTTTATTATATATATATTATTTATATATAACTTAATTTATTTATATATTTATTTATTTAATTTTTTTTTTTTTGTTTAGTTATTGTTTAAGGTAAAAAAAAATAAAAATTATATTTTCCAGAATACATAATACAAAAAAAAAAAAAATCAATTATCAGAAATATTCTCAGAATCTATTATGTAAATAGATAAAAACTCTTCTCATTGTTTTGTACTTTTTTCAGTTGTTCTTTCGAGATTAGTGATCAACCCAATTTTTTTTAGGTACTTTCGGGGAGTCTCACGGAAATCTTACCAGCAATTTGAAATATAGGAGATCAAAAGGCATGAGAGAGAAACCCTTTACGTGTCATATCTGCGGTCAGCTGTATTTCAATGCGTCCTCTCTCAGTAACCACCTGAATATTCATCTATGTCGATTTAAGTGTTCTTTTTGTCAACATCTGTTTACAACACAGCAAAGTTTGAATAGTCACATACAAACCCATATACCACTCAGTGAACGATATAAACCTTATTCTTGTCCTTTGTGTCATAAGACCTTCACACAAATTGGTAGCCGTAATCGTCATAAAAAGACTTGTCGACAAGCTAGATTGAAGTTTAAGAAATTATGAAAATGTATTTTCTTTGAAATTAGGCACAATTACAAGTGTAATTTTTCTTTATTAAGTATTTCCTTTAATTTTCATTCCCCATAATCTTCATTTATTATTTTTAATGAAATGAATGTTATCGGATATGAAAATATGATAATTAATTTGGAATTTGAAAAAACTAATAATAATAATAATTGATTGGTTATTTTTTGTTTCTTTAATCTGTATCTGCTTGCTGTTTTCTTTCATTTTTTTAAACTTTTGATTTTTTTTTTCTGTAATATTAAATAGTTTTAATAGTTTACGTAGTTCATTAACTACAATTATTTGCTCATCATGCAAAATAAATCAAAACATTAAGAAACAATGCAACAATACAGAATTACTGTCAATCAAAAACAAAACAAAAAACCGAGCAAAACCATCAGGAAAATAAGTCAGTCACTGGATGAATAAGATCCATGAAACAGATTCCAGAAGTTTCTTCAAAGACCAGCTGGTCAGTTATCACTATTTTCCTGTGAAAAGTATATTTAAAAACGTGATATGTACTAGTTGATTAATTATATTTTCTTGAAAAATAGATGATGTAGTTTTGTAGAAAGGGGATACAATATTGCTGATAATATATTATCAATAAATGGCAGTATAGGAGACCTTTTCTTTCTCCGCTCTTTTTATGCTGAACTTCAAAGGAATCAGCTTCGTAGTGAAGATGTTTATAACCAATCACCTTCTGTCCGATTATATACAATCTGTTCCCCGAAAATAGAGAAGGTTGTGAACCTATTCTATCAGGTATAAACAATTTATAAGTTATATTTTAGTTTCGATGCAGTTTGGACAAAACTTCGCAGTTGCATGTTGTGAATTTATTGTTTTAGCGCTTACTGGGAAATTAGAATTTTTCATACAAAGCAAATTATCGACATGGTTGTTATTATTAATTAACCAGACTTGGTTGAGGTTTCATACAATTTTTTTTCATTATTATTAGTAGTAGTGTATTATATGTTGAAATTTCATATGCTGTTTATCATGTTATCGGTGGTGAATGTGTGTATATTTTAAAAATCCTTTATTTGTATTTTATAAACCTTGATGTGTTTAAAAAAATGAAAAAAACAAACAAACAAACAAACAAAACAAAATAGATGGTGGTATACTGGAAGTTTCCTTTCTATGCACTGCTCTGCCCTAAGTGTCCGGATGCCTTCTCTGTTAATTGTAAGCGAAGGTTTCTTGAAGCTTCGATCAAGACAGTGCACATTTTTTTTTTTTTTTTTAAATAAAACAAATGCTGATAAAAAGATTAAAAACAATCCCTAGCTTTTCACATTAAAATAAAACAATTAAGTTTATTGGAAATTACCTTTGAATTCCTTTGTCGCTCATAAGTTGTACGCAAAACAAGAAATGTAATTAACAATCTCATAAAACTCGCAGAAACAATGAGTCAAGAATGTTTGTAAAAGGGAGTTTCTAATATTTTGTACCAGGTGATTACTTTCCCAATTAGAATACTATATATTTTATGTTTTTTTTCCTTGTTGATTTGTTTGTTTTATCAGTTATATATGGCACTTTTGAACAACATAGCACAGCACAAGCTACAATTACTGACATGAAGCATTCATTTATTATTCAATAATCCATAGTTCTTTAAGAGTTCTTATCTACAGTTTGTATATAGTTAAAAGTTTTATTTGTATTTTTTTCTGTTATTAAAAGTAAGATTTAAATTGAGTAATACACTTAAATTGAGAAAAACTGTATCTGTTTAATAATGGGAAGGGGGGGGGGGGAAAGAATATTGAAGGTTTACGAGAATGCTTGAAATGATATTACAAGCTGGATTAAAAATAATAATAATAATAATAATCGGTGGATTAAATCATTCAAAGCTGAAATAATGAGGTTTTCCTAAGAATATACGAATGCAATTCTGAAATAATATTCAGTTTAGTTGAAATCAAAATTTGTATTCTTTGATAATCTTCTTAGCTTTCTTTTCTTCACTTTCTCTTTATTTTTAGCTGTAATGGACATTTTTTTCCCCTTAGGCTAAATAATACTTTTCTTTTTTTTTTTTAAATTTGATAATTTAACCTTAGTCAGTGGATGAATAAGAATAATGAATAATTAGGGTTATCTCGACTGCCATGAAAATCTTTAAAAGTAAGACAAACATTGCGGAGTCAAATATCACTTCAAAACATAACGTTCCTCATCGCTACTTAACTAACTATACTTCATCTTGAAATTCATAAGCCAATGAAAGAAAGTTTAAATAAAATAAATAATAAGATAAGATTTCATCTGTTGGAACTTGAAATTCACTTACTTTTATTAAGTTACCTTACCCTTTTTTAAAAAGAAAAAAAAAACGGTTATAGTTATGTTTAAATGTGTTATCATTCCAATACACTTCGTCTGAATTTGCATTTAATATATGCAGGCAGACAAAGAACTCTGCCATCAAAACTATCCTATCTCAGTTTCATATTCAAATATTTTTTCTCTGTAATTCAACCATTGAATTGAAGAATAGAAACGAAAGATATTAAGAAAAAATATCAGTTTGATTGTTGAACTAAAGAAAAGTTATTCTTTATTTGGATTCAGAAAAATAGTGGGTTGCATAACTTGAATATAATGAAATTCTTTCTTAGCTTCCCGCCAAAATATAGCTTCTTTAATTACACGTAATGACAGGAAAATGGACAGTTGAATTATTACTGTTAGTTTAATGGAAGCATCTTTAGTGATCCCGTACACGAGAAATGTAAAGAAGGGAAGATCTTCCTGTTCATTCTGTCCGTCTCCAAACTACGACATGAGTCTTACCTTATTGGAACTTTTTTACGACTTGTAGAGGTGGACGAAAATACGAGTTCCAATCACATCCTAATACTTAAGAATCAGTATTCTCTTACAGGCGTTATGAGTGGTTTTATTCATCTTAGCTATAATCATATAGTACATTGCGTTATCTCACCTTCGAATTCTAGTCAAAGAACTTAAATACATTTTTATTTAGGTTCTTTGTCCTAATCACGGCAGTGCTTGAATAAACATCTCGATACACCAGGGCCTTGTCTTCCTTTTTTTATTTTACCTTATTTTTATTTTTTTTATTTTATTTTTTTAATTATATTTTAATCAAAAATAATTTTATTTTTTTAATCATTATTGGTAGAAAATGAAACATGTATGGTGTCGTTGTGGTTTCATGTCAGTTATTTTGTTTTGTCTTTTTTTTTTTTTTTTTTTTTTTTTTTTTTTTTTTTTATTCTTAGATTATTTCTTTTAAAAAAAAAATCTTTTTATTGTTTTCTTTTTAAAGCTGAAAAATTATCAATTTTTAATTTGTTTCGTTGTTTCTTTATTGATATCTTCACAAATTCTAAAATTCTCTTTTAAAAAGATTTCTTCTTTGGACATTTCAGTTAACTTGTGTTGAAAATCCTTCAGACTAATGTTTACTTGAAGATTACTATCGAAAACTTGTCTCTAATTTGCTTTCTCCTATTTTTAAAATAATGAAAATCGATTAGAAATAATATCTGCGGTATTGATTATTTTTTTTGTTATTATTAAACTATTTGGATGAAATCCAGTTGATATCATAAAAGTTTTGCTTTTGATAATCACTTTTCTTTGCCAGTGTTTTATTAAGAAAAGAAAGAAAATAGATTTCTTATGGCGGTGTGCACCAAACTTCAGTTAACTTGAAGGACTGCTATTTGGACGGAGCTAAAATTAGTGGGGGGTGCTGCTCCACAAAAATTTTAGCCTTTGTTTTAAAATTGTGTGAAAGGAAACAAACATGTATAAAAAGAAATTTATCAAGTTTTTGAATAAATTTTCTTTTTATACATATTTCCTTTCACACAATTTTAAA
>JAFIDM010009631.1:179755530-179784118 GCA_023159025.1 Thereuonema tuberculata
ATACATATTTCCTTTCACACAATTTTAAAACAAAGGCTAAAATTTTTGTGGAGCAGCACCCCCCACTAATTTTAGCTCCGTCCAAATAGCAGTCCTTCAAGTTAACTGAAGTTTGGTGCACACCGCCATTAGACCCATAAATAAGAAATTAAATAAGTAGTAAAAATAATGAAATGTTTTGTAGCCCTGTTACAC
Source organism: Thereuonema tuberculata (assembly GCA_023159025.1). Classification (NCBI taxonomy): domain Eukaryota; kingdom Metazoa; phylum Arthropoda; class Chilopoda; order Scutigeromorpha; family Scutigeridae; genus Thereuonema; species Thereuonema tuberculata. Next base: position 179,755,726 of record JAFIDM010009631.1, read on the forward strand.
TTTCATTGTCCAATTTATTTATTCATCATCATCGTATCGAAACATTTAAATTTGAAGTGACTTTTAAGGATCAGTAATTTATTAGCTTTAAGATACTAAATGGCCTCTAAAATATCAGGTAATGCAATAAGAAAAATTTCTATTGTAAGCTATTGAAAGAAATAGTTTCATCAGCACTTGCAAAAATAGAAGAGTAACTGGATATTAATTTCTGTCGTTAAAAAGCGTGTTCACATTTGAGTTTGAAAGCACCAACACTGTCTCAAGCCGAACTCAGTGATTTTTGGCATTGCTTCATTGAAATGTTATTTCGAAATGAACCATTAAATTCAGCCTTCAATTGAACTAAGTTTTGATTGAATAGCTGTGTTCTTAAATATATGAAATACATCTTATCTTCAGTTTTTTAAAATATTAAATAAATACGTGAATACTATATTTAAAGTTATTTAAGTATTTGTTATATAACATTATTACATTTGTCGATTACAATAAAATATGCAGTTGTCGTAAATCTTTTGTCAACTCTGTTTGAGTAACTAAAACATTTCGAATTAAATAGAAATAAAATTACTTTTTGAACTTAATTTTGTAATTGAATAGTTGTTTTCAGTAGTTTAAAGTATTTTTACAAGAATTTTAAGTAACTAGAAAGTTTTTTTTTTTTTTTTTTTTGTTATTTTTTTTTAATAAGAAACAAACTATTACTGTAACTGTATTAAATTGCGTTTTAAATAATTCAATTATAAAACTGTATTCAGTGTGAACACGCTATAAATAAACATAAAAACTAAATAAATAATAATAATAATAATAAAAAGATTAGTTAGATTGAAGGCATATTGGTGATATCCAGTGCTCTTTTGCAGGTGCTGCCCCTCGTGTGAAGAAACGTAAACTTCCCAGTTGGAAGATGAAACAACACTCATTCCCTTGTCCACACTGCAATCAGGTATTCAGTAATTGCCAATCCCGTCAGAACCACATCAACTTACATGAGAGTCGTTATCCGTGCACTATTTGCGGGCAGCTTTGCTTAAATAACTTCACTCTTAAGCGCCACATGAAAATACATCTTCCCAGAGAGTCAGTGCCAAGTCGGGTATGTAGGCGCCGGAAATTCCCATGTCCTCATTGCAGTCAAGTATTTAATAATTGCCAGTCTCGTCAGAATCACATAAACCTTCACGAGGGTCGCTATCCTTGCAGCATTTGTGGACAGCTCTCTCTAAATAGCTTTACGCTTAAACGTCATATGCAAATCCATCTTCCCCAGGAGCTACGCAATCGACCATTCACTTGCAATGTTTGTGGAAAAGCATTTTTCTCCAAGGAAGGACTGGAACGACATTCCGTTCAACACAGTCAAAAACCTCAAAACAACTGAATAAACAAACAAAAGATCATAATATTGAATTCTTCATCCTTCAATCCGTCACTTCTTATATTCAAGTTAATTTTGTTTCATGTGAAAAAAAACCCAAACAAATCGTTGAATGTTAATTGAAATTTGCAATTACACTTAATAAAGTTACTTTGTTTTCTTATGAATTGTAGTGATAAAAAACTAAACAGTTTCAGCTACTTTCCATTTAGAATATCTCTGGAACTATCTAACCATTCTGGATCTGTAGGCTTTGCTGCTATACCACCATATCACTGCACAGTAATTATAGTAAACTAATAAGTATACCGTATTTATAAAGAGCCACACAATATTCTAGAGATATTTCCTATGAATTCAATAGGATTCTAATTCTTTAATAGGCTACTTACATTTCTAATATTGTGATTCGTTTGTCTTTCGAGGGATAATTCTCTTTCTGGCAGTCGCTTCACATTTATAAGTAAATATAAGGTTTTCAAATTATTTCTAATTCAGATGAATCTTATAAATATGCAGTCAGACCATATCAGTGATAATCGCTTCAATCTGTTTTTCTTTCTTTTCTTTCTATAATATTAACGATAAAATTATTAATTTATAAGATCTTCTTTAAAAAAAATAGTTAAGTAACGTCAGAATAACACAAGATATTCCAAAAATTCAACCAAATATTAAATCCCCAACACAGCGCCCTGAATTTAAAACTATTGCATTTTTTCATTTCTTCTAATTAGGTAACTTACAGTGAAATCATTTTATTTTCTTTAACTACAGTTTGTGATATGTTGATAAGCAATAATAGGTATTTACTTTTGAGTCATAATGGCTATTACGATATTTATCAAAGTAATTTGATAATATTAGATAATCAAATGTCTTTAATAGCTTGAATATATTTTTCTATAAAATCTTCGACATTTATGCAGTTCCAATGATTATTATTATTTTTTATCTATCTAGACATTTATTTGTGCAACTAATTAAGATAAATCAAATTTTCTTATTTATTTTTTTTTTTTAAATCTTAAATAGTTCTTACCTTTTTGAAAAGCTGTTTGAAGCAATGTTGGAAAACGTAATATTTCTTTTTATTGGCTGTTATTATTTTTTTATAGTAATTTTGTATTTCGTTTTTTTGTTCTGAAACTGTAATTCCCTTCCAATGCCATATTTGGTTTCCTAAGAATCTTTTGCTTGGTTTATGTGTATCTTTGATTCTAAGTTTTTGTTTAGATGTTCAATTGAATTATTATTTTAATATGGTTAACTTATCTGCTTCATTTTGCGGCATTAACTAACTTTTTCTCTGATATAAAGCACTGCTGTATTTGCTAGATCAACAATTACAAAATCAACAACTTACTTGATTCCAGATGAGAACGTGACGTGATCATTCCACTTGAGTGAGAAAATCAAATATTTCTGAGTTGTTAAATTGTCTAAAGCTTCAAACGATTCTGTACGTTTATTTAAGGATAGATATTGATCTCATTTATTTATTTACTTAGTTCTAATACTTTTTTTTTCACCAAGAAAGGGCTAGATGGAAATTACTGTACAGTAATGTTTAATTAAATGTTCTTCTATATAGATTATGACATTCGGTGTTTTCCTTTCCTAACAATCTTTATTTTTTTCTTTCTTTACTTTGCAATGTTCTAAGTATCCAAGTTCTCAATTCCCCTCTATTTGTGGTTTTGTAATAACTATTACATAATAAGCATTATATCTTGACATTGACGAATACTGAGAATTTGAAATATATTAACTTGAGATTTTTCAAACCTGTTTTAATGAAAAACATAATAAAAATAATAGAGAGGTTAAAAGCTCAAACCTTGTCAGTTAACAATTCGACACCATTAATTGATGATAAACTACATAGAATAATTCTTGTATTTTATGAGGACATATTAGTATTTTACTAAGGAGTTAAACATGTCGTCAGATATTTTATGTTAAATCAATATTGAATAATTGTGCTTTGTCTTGATGTACCTCCTTTGTGTCTCTGTGATAATCTGCTGTGAAGCGATCTGTTTGAAGCGTTATTCTATTATCGATCTGCCTCTATCTCTTTTACCTTATCAGTAATTAATGTTTCTAGGATTCTTATATATGAACATTGAATGAAAAGAATTTTTAAAAATAAAGTCTGCGTAAATAAAGAAACTTGGTCACTTCAGAGGCAAGTTGCACTGAATTCGGGAAGCAAGAACTAAAGAAAAAGGCATCGACAATTTTACCTTACGAAACATTCGATTGAAATAAAGTTTTTGAAGAGATTATTTTTAAACAGTTTACATACGTTATTCATTCCTTTTTTTTTAACAAGAATTGATGTAGCTATTTGGCTAGATATTAGCCATCTCACAATGTCATTCAATCCAGTTTTCTTTGGACAAAACAGAGTGATAGAATTTAATTAGTATTGATTTGTTATCGTCTCGAGATTTCAGATGTTAACAAAGTTTTCAGTTGTTTAAATATGGCATGCCTTGAAATATTCTATAATTTTTAAAATTGTAAATGGCTTCAGTATTTTTTTTTTCTTTTTGTGAAGCAAATTACTTAACTACCGTAACAGAAGAGCTATTAAATCTTGAAAACGTGAAAGCTTTTTTTACCTGATTTCCTTGATATATTGTACTGTAAATTGTTCTTTGTTTTATAACATTTGAAATAATTTGAAAAAGGAATGTTATTCCAAGACTATTCAACAAATAATTATTATTTAAATGAATACGTTACTGTATTCTTTCTTTACAAAAATCCTAAAGGGAAACTTTTAGTGACCAACTTCGGATGCTATCCTAATCATTTTTAAATTTACGAATAAATACAAGAAAAGTTCTGATGCCATGAATACTTTTTTTTTTTAATAGTATTATTCTTGTAATTTTGATAATATTCTTTGCTTTTGTTTTTGTTTTCTGATTTCATATGTAAAGAAATATAGTATATTAAAAAAATCAGATTTTGAAATTTTGGATTCAGCTTTAATCACAAAAAGCCTTTTTTTTTTAATTCTTTTTCAATTTTTCATGTTTTAATTTAACACAGTAGATAATAGAGTTAATTGTATTACATTTTTTTAAAAATTCTAATTGAAAGTAATAAACACTTAATTGTGATTTAAATTGTCAATTGTTAGTAGTTGTAATTATTTTGCAATTTGATTTACTTTGTAATAAATAGTCAAGGTTTGATCAAAATTAAATTTTTCCTTTCTGATTATGTCTGAGTCAGTTATTCCAAAGTACTGATCCTACTTGTTTTTTAATAACTTCCTTTTAATGAACTATTTTGAAATTCCTTGCTGAAATAAGTAATTGAGGAAACGAAATGAAAACTTGATGCATCTTTTTATTAATTGTCCATTCATGGCAGTAACAGTAAAACTTTCATTTCAGCCTAAAATAAACCAAAGAAAACTCAAATTCACTGTATTTTGAAAGTATTATTAAGAATCCAAAACATTTCACCAATTGTGGGAAATGTGTTTCTCATTTTGGTTCGTTTACGTACAACTGTAAAACTAAGCAAAATAAAAAAAAAAGGAAACTTATGAAAAATGATAATAAAACAAGTTTTTCTATTAATAAACAGTTAGTACTAGTTTTAATAATAATATTAGATTCAGAGTTTGAATCTAGGAATCTTTGTTTTTTATTTTCAGTGTAAAATACATGATTTTTTTTATTATTAAGGAAATAATAAATTAATGTAGAAACACATTGTTTTGTTTTGTTTTTTTGATCAATCCTTGAATTATCATCTGCTTTTCTTGATTCTGGATTTTCCTTATGATGAACTTAAAGATTTAATGTTCTCAGTTAAGATATAAGTTGTTTCTTTTCTGATTCTGTGTGTGTATGCTTTTCATTAAAATGAAATTTAATTTTTATTTATGTTAACTTAAATTTATATATTCTTGTCAAAAAGAAAAGAATACAAACCTCTCCTGTTAATAAAAAAAGTATTGTTTCCTTTGGTACTTTGGTTATTGAGTGTAATTAATAAAGTAGTAGCAAACCGTCTTTATTCAAATTGATAAATCAAGTGTCGTTAAAACATATATACTGAAGCTCAAAAAAAGTCAGTAAAACGTTTTACGGCCTGTAAAAAGTTGTATTTTTTTTTTAATTATTTTTTGTAAAGAGTGTACAATGAACCAAAATATTGAAAATATACGATATTTGATATGTGTTCAAAACATTCCGAAAGTGAAGTGTCATTGAATTTTAACATATTATAATTAGTTTGACCAATGTTTTTCCCTTCTGGTAATTAGTACAAAAGATTTTCTGGATAGAAAACACTTTTTGAAGATTTGAGTTGAATAACGAAGGTTTTATAAAAACTTATAATTAAAAAGATTTTGTATTATTGAAACTTGAAAAATGAAATGAGAATTTTTAGGTTTGTTTAACGTTAGTAAGCCTTTTTCTGTATCGAGTTTTTTTTTTTTCTTTCTTTCTTTTTTTGTTTTATTGTTTAATGTGTATGTTAAAGAAAACTGTTGTAATGAAAGTATTGTTCCTAATAAAACCATTGATTATATATATATATTTAATCGAACTGTAAAAAAATTATATGAAAGAAATAAAAATGATTTTATTATATATCTGAACCTGTCTTTTTCAACAATCGTAAACACATACCACAACTTATATAGATAATACAGTTTATCTTCTGACGCGCATCAATTATCCGAACTTAGCATTAAAGTAACTGTCTTCCATCAATGCATTTCATTCTTTTTCTGATAAGTATAGAATTTCTGATTTTATATCTCCACGAGATCTTTATTTAATGTGATCTAAACTTAGTTTTATTTTCACCCATTGTGTGATATTGAATTCTATTGAAAATATTATCGATATTAATAATGTAAAACGAATACGGTGTCTTCGGACACTCCCAATCATATCAGGCAGAAAGTGTCCAAATATTTCTGGACAGTGTTAATTATTATCAATATTCAGGATTGCTTTAATTATACTCACTGCTTCGGATACTAGATAATATATATATGTTCATCACTGAAAGGAATTTTATAATTGTGATTGATAGTCTTTCAATTCATATTTCAGTAATTAAAAAAAAATCGACTTGTGAAATACGTATTTTGATTTTAAAACTATGAATTTTTTTTTTATTATTATTTTAAATTAATCGTAAAATTACCGAATTCAATAGCCAATCATTGCTTGAAAATTAGATTTGGAAATAAATTGATTAACCATATTTATGATTTAGTTAATAATAGTAGATTTTCTCACTATTAGTTCCAATTTTTAAATTGTAATATGAAAACTGAAGCTATTGTCCTTAGGAATTACTTAATTGGACTTTAAAAAATATATATCATTTTATTTTTTCTTCTGTCATTCTGGTCTAACAATGTTTAATCTACAGTGATAGGATTTTTTTTTCTTTTTTTATTTACCGTAATTTTTGATTTGTTTCTGTTAATTTCTTCAACGTACGGTGGTCATGAACTAAATTGCCCTACAACCCACATTCACTTAATTTTAGAATATCCAGCTTTCGAATAAAATACAACATTTCCTAGAAAAGTAGAGAATTTTTCTTCAGAATCGCATCTTTCACGTATTGGTCCTGTATTAGTATTTCGTTGAGTGACGTTATACTCTGTCCAAAGAACCGTGAGCCCTGAATGATTACCGTGAGAACCGTGAGCCCAATGGTTCTTCCCTGAGGCATCTGTTAGGCCTTTTTCTACAAAACTACGTTTTTTAAACTGTCACCTTTACTTAATTTTTATTACAATTATTAAATTCTACATATCATTCCTTGCAAAAAGAGTCCAAACACGATGCAATTGTGATACTTCTAAGCATTTTAATGGTCGTTTATATTTTTTAACCCACTGACCATTAAAATGCTTAAAAGTATCACAATTGCACCGTGTTTGGACTCTTTTTCCAAGGAATGATATGTAGAATTTAATAATTGTAATAAAAATTAAGTAAAGACAACAGTTTAAAAAAAAAGTAGTTTTGTAGAAAAAAGGCCCAATAGACTCAGGGAAGAACCATTGCCGACAGATAGGACGGGCGCGCGTGTGATTGTTTGTGGGCGTGGCGATGCGAGGGTGGGTTAATCGTCCAGAGCTCACGGTTCTTTGGACAGTGTATAAATGTGTTCTGTTACACCGGGATTTCTTAACTGAATTTAGGGACGAGTACTAATTTTATGATCTTCATTCTTCTTTCAATAAGTAGATCTATAATTGAATTTCCTACAAGTGTTAATTTATTTCAAAGAATTAAGTTAAGTATAATTTATATTTTCATTATCCTTTTGATAAATAGTGAAACCACTTCTTCTTTTCCTTTTAAATATTTCTTAGCAAATTTTCGCCCGAAACTTGAAATTAATATGTAACGGAACAACATTAGATTTTTATAAAATGTAACAGTTAAATATTAAACATAAGATTTATACTTCACTGTTACTCGAAGGTAAATTTTCAGCAAAACGAACAAATAACTTTCTTCTTTTATTTATTTATTTTTTTTTTCTAAAAGGTTTTTGCAGAAATTTTAAATATTTGAAAGGAAATTGATGAAACTTTATCTTGTAGAAGTAAATTAAAGATTAGAACTATTATAGAAGCTTAATATAAATAATATTTTGATTTTTACATTAGACATTAATATTTTGACTTTTATAAAAAAGTTTATAAAATTATTTTAAGCTATTATTTAAGAAATTACTTTTTTTGCTACACTATTTTAATAAGTCATCCTTCTACCGATTATCGAATTTCTTATTAAAATATTGTTTTCGAAATAATTAAAAAAATATTTAAAAATACCTATTCAGACTATTTGATTTGTTTCAAATGGCTTTTCAAATATTTTTGATAGGTTCTTGTAAAGATTGGTTGCTGGAAAATATGTTTATTAATTTAAGAGGGAAGGCTCTGAGACAGTTCTCTCAACTTTGATGAAATTTGCTCAGAGACATTAGCATTCAGGACACAGTCAGAAACGCTCATTTGATGCCAATTCTTCTATAAAATACTTAGAATGTTGCAGTAAATGAAAAATTAATGTACATTGGATGTAAAGTTTTGATTTTTTAATGAACAACAACTTGTGTTTGTTCTTTTTCCACTTCTATTTAAAATAAGTTAATTAATTGTATTAAAAAATTTTGCAAATTGAAAATAAGCTTCTGCAGAAGAGTGGCGATTAAGAGCGTTGATCTACTGAGACTTGTCTGTTGATTCTCTTCTATGATTCATTCTCAATTTGAGCAAAATGGAACTTGATCTGAGCCGTCCCTCTACAGTCTCATTCAATGCGGTGATCGTTTTTTTAAGATAGTGTGGCTCTCTTTCAGGTGGTGAACTCTACCCTTGTCTACAGTGTCACAGAGTATATAAATCCTCAACAGCTTTGAACAATCATGTAGGCATGCACCAAGGAAAACATACTTGCAAGTTTTGTGGTTATACGTATACAGCCAGATTTAGCCTGATCCGACATTATGAAAAAGCTCATGATTTTGTTGGAAGTTCAACAAAACATAGGTCAAGGAATAATTTCTAACAGAAATAACTTCAAGGAGATAAAAAAAATTATATACTTTAAGAACGAAAAGCTCTCGTTTCAACAAATTATTGATAATTTACTACAAACAGTATTTATATTTCTGATTTACAGTTAGTCTGAAATACCAATCTATTGTGATAAGAAAATTGTAACTTATGAATCTTATAAGTACATGTCCATTATTCAGTTTTTGGAATTATAAGTATTTTTAAGTTTATTTCAAATAAAGATCTTTAATCATTGGAATTTTTGGCCCCCTTTTTTTTTTAAATTAATTATGTATAATGATTTCAACTTGATGTTTATAGAAGATGGTCGCATGACTTGTTTGCTATACAAGGTGTTTTGTTGACAATAACCACCCTCTATTTCAGGTGGAAATCCTGTTCTGGAATATCCCTGTCCCATGTGTCCCAAGATTTTCTTGTCTCACCAGTCCCGTAAAAACCACATGGGCATTCACCGTGGATTCTACAAGTGCCAGTCATGCTGCCTCACCTTTGAAACAAAGTATATCCTACAACAGCATCTAGCCAAGATACACAAGGAGGCCCCGGAACTCTGTCGTCTGCCTCTCAAGTGCCCTCACTGCGTTCAACGATTCTCAAAACTCCGGCACTGGCAAGAACATATCGCCACACATATCATCACTGATCGTTGATTGACTCCCTTTAAAATCTCTGCTTTGCACGATCCTCTGTAAGGTTCCTTATTTCGTCATTAAAATGAGTCATATCATTAGTGCCTGGTCATTCTAATATGCATTGCTTCACTTGAAAAACAAAAAAATAGGTTGTTAGGTAATGGCAGTGTTTGAATATTTCATGTATAGTGAGATTTTAGCGCTTTTATAATTTGTGATTGCTTATTTGTTATTAAAGAACTGAAGTAGGCCTAAATTTTGTGAATTAGAGCAGCAAGATAAGTATTTCAAATCAAGTTAGTTTCACAAAGTTCACATATTCCAACCATTGGTTCTTATATTAAAAAAGAAAATGAAGCTTCATGCTACGAAAATAAAATATACTTACATTTATACAATTGTGCCATCATCTGCGATTTTACAGGTATAAACTAACTGCCTTCTCGTATTTTTAATTTACATATTATTTGCTTAATAAATTACATAATATCATCTAGTCAGTAAATGGTTCTTGTCAGCAGATTTAATTATTCGCAAACTAAGAGGAAGAATATTAAATTTATTTTATTTTTGAATAATATATTGAATTTGATGCAGTTTTTTTTTTCTTTTTCTTAAATTAAAATTTATAAATTTGGGCCTGTAGTTCTACAAGATGATGTAGATGATGTTTTATTGTCTCTGTTGTCAAAGCCTTGCCTGTCCTGTTTTTGTGTCGAGGCTTTGCTCATGTAGCCTCCCTTTCTTGCAGGTTTCAAGCCTGAGTTGACAGCAGAACCGTCTTCATCATTTTACTTCCCTTGTCCTGTGTGTCACAAGGTATTCAGATCCAAGCACTCCCGCTACAATCATATGGGTATTCATAGGGGAAAGTACTTATGCTCTATGTGCGGTTTGTATCTCGAAACGAAGTATAAGTTGCAGCTTCATCTACAGAAGAACCATGACAGTCCTGAACTGGGGTTGGAGCCCTTTGCATGTCCGCATTGCCCTAAAAGATTTTCCTCCTTACGAACATTCCACGAACATACATTCTGGCATTCGGAAGCTGTGAATCAAAAATTGGAAGAATTCCAATAGTTGTCATTTGTATTTTTGAAATATTTCTAACATCCTTTACCACTGATTTGCTATGTTTAGGCCTACATAAAGTATTGAATTCTATTTGAAATTGTTGGTGAGATTTCATCTAATTTATTTATTTTTTTGCATGAATGAAAAGATAAAAATCAGCTATTGTGCATTTGTTATATCGGAAAATTATGCGAACTCTGCCAATTAACCAAACAACACAAAAAACAAACAACAAATTAAAAAAAAATGTTAGCCTTAAATGCATAGGAAAGCAGTGATTTTGGGGTTCTATAAAACATTTTTCAAATTGCACTGATTCAGTAGTAATTTGAAATTTTATATTTAAATAATATTGAATTTGATTTAAGTATTTTTTTCTATAATTTAATCTACTTTATTTTCATTAATGCCAACATTGTTATGAAACAGGGGAAGATTCTCTATCCACCTTACATAAAAAAAAAATCTTTGTTTCAATATATCTTTGTTATATCTTTGTTTTAATAAAAGCAATTTATTGCATAATTAGAATTTATAACAGTTTTTTAATAAGTTACGTTTATTAATTTGGATTGAATTGTAGATATAAGTGAATTCAAATATTAAATACATTGAAATTGCCCATCACAAACTGTTGATAGAAAAATTTATAAAAAAATGTATTTATTTAGAATTTCGGAAATTACATAATTAAACTAATTTAAAAGATGTAAAAAGAATGACAGTTAAAAAAATCAGATAAAAATCCAATAAATCTGAATTAACAAGACAAAATGTTTTGATAGGATTTTTTTTTTTCTTAGCTTCAGACGTACTAAGGAAACAATTGGTAAAAATCTATTCAAATTTTATAAAATCGTTGTAAACAGTTTCTGTCTCTTGTTTTGCAAAAATTCGTTTTAGAAGAAATTTATCTTACGGTAATACACTGAAACCAACCCCTACGTAACTGATAATAGGAATTTTTTCCTCCTTTTAAAAACCACTGAGTAATTACAACAATGTGATGGGGCGGAGACATACTAGCCATCACCACCTCCTCAAAGAGAAACAGAATCCTTCATAAATGGCGTCATAAACAAAAACTTGTATTACCGTAACCTAAACTTCAGCCAAATTTAAGAAACTATTTTTATGATCTTTAAAGATGTTCATTTCGTCTTCATTTATTTTTTTTTATTATTTTTTCTTAATTCAAAGTCTGTAACATTAGTTAAACTTTTGCAACATTCAACTGATGGACTTTTGCTTCTATTTGTGAAGCAAATCTTGTAATTATTTGTTTTTGAATATCTCTCGCTATTAACTGTTCTTTGGGTAATTAGGCATCGTATCAAACATAAAACACCAATATTATCTAAAAATGAAAGTTCAAAAGAAAAAAAAATATCCTAAGTTATAAAAATTATAATTGTTGATAGTAAATAAAACATTTAACGTTGAAGTAAAATGAAATAGGTTATAGACGATTTGAGACACGATCAGTCTCAAATGAGTAAAGCAATTTCTGACAAGATATTTTAAATATTAAATAATTCTAATGTAAATTAATATTTAAATTATTAAATAATTCTAATGGAAATTAATATTTAAAATTAAAAATCCAATATCTTAATTGAATAAATATAGAGTGGAATTACTGTTTCTGTCTTGTTTCTAATCTTTGCCACAGATTTTTTCAAATATAACCCACTCTTACAAAAGCAAAGGCCTTTGTTGACATTTTAGCTATGGTATTTTTTACAACTCTACAAGCAGTTCCGTTTTGTAGCCTTTAACGACAATGCATTAACTATTAATAAGAAGTCGACTGCACTACCAGTTTGACCATTTAGAGGAAATTATTGCTCTCTTCTTGTAACTTCTTCTAAATTATCTCTGTTGAAGGTTTTGTCCAATTAAATGTGTCCCAGATAGTTTTGTATAAGACAAGTTGAATGTATAAATGATTCCTCTAGCAGTACCCACAAAAGCAAAGTAAATAATAATTCTCTATATCAAATGTAATACTAAATTCTCTGCCAAATTTTTTCTTAAGCAACCAAGGAATTTAAGTACATATAAATAATACCAAAGCACACTATTATCTATGTAAACCTCAGAAGTTTTGAGAAATGTAAGTTGTTGATTTTGCCAAAATTGGCCGAAAATTAAATGTCATGTTTAGTATAGCGAATTATTCCTGTGTTGTTTCTTTGCTTGGGATGCCACTGGAGGATTCAATTCTATCGAATTCCGATACAAAACGATGAGACATTTGTTATTGACTAAGTCCAACCGATGAAAATATCTCTCTTGGAATGTCAATCAAAAATTAGACGAGAACTGTAATTTTAATCTACTGATGATATCAAAAGAATTCCCGTTTATCTTGTTGGTAACCATATCTGAGAAATTAGTTCTTTCAAAAGCTTTCAAATTATGTTTTATTTAATAAGAAGGAACAATCATATTTGTATTTTAATTGTTTTCATTTGAATTAAGCGTTAACTTGATTCTAAATAGCTTTAGATAAAAGATTCAAGCTTTAAGAAGTTTTTTTTTGTTGTTTTTTTTTAACTGAAAACGTTTTTAAAAGTAATATTTTACTTTTGTGTCTATTATATTATCGAATGTCCTTTAGCATTGGCAATTTACAATCCTAAGATTTTCAGACACCAAACAAAAGAACGACAGAATTTGAAAGCAATTGTTTTTCTTATGGAACTTAATGGACATAAACAGTTGAATGTTCTCTGCAATAATGAAAATGAAGATAAATGTTTATTTTATGTCGAACATTAGCAGGGCAATTTTAATGAATTTTTACAGGTCTGTAGAATTCTTTTTCTTTTGTTTAATATAATTGAACTGTTATCATAAGATGAAATACAGGAGTATTTTATTGTAACAAGTAATTTCTTGAATCCGAAATTGACTTTTTGTATTTTCAACCGAAATCCCTTCAACTGTGGATCTTTGTTTCTATTCACACCTTATGAGAAGCAACAAATTAAAGTTAAAGTGGCAAGAGAAATCTAACTTAAAGCAGGTTTTGAATGAAGTATTTTATGGAATTTCAATGACAAAAAAGTGATTTTATGATTCTTATAGACAATATGTAAGAATAGGATCACAATAACTTATCTGTAATTTAGTGACCTTGAATAAATGAGCTTTAATAAATCATTGTTATGAAAATTTACCAGGTTCTTTTTCTTTTTACAATGTTAATTTGATTAACTGTAAGAGCCCTCTTATTGTTTTCTTTACTTAGAAAGTAAAAATAGAATTAATATTTTTTATGATATCCGTTGTTATTCAAGTAATTTGTATTATTGAAAACAAAATTAATTATTTTATGAGATTTTTTTTTTCTAATATTGATATTATAATAATTGTCAAGAAATATCAAAGAAAACTTTTAAGTTATTTGAGTTCTAATTAAGCAAAAGTTATGTTTCATTTTGATTTAATTTAGTTTATAACAGCTTTTTATTAGATTTAAGAGGACCATCAGGAGCCCCAAAATAAGTATCTTTTCTTGTTGGGCTCATAATGATCCTCTTAAGAAAAGATTCATTAATCTAAATGAGAAAAAGAAACTCATTTTATACGTCCTGAAAAATCAACATAATTTTTGCTTTTTTTTATGTTAAATGAGCCCTGAATTAAAAATGTTGCCCGAATTTACTTTTCAATAATTCTTAACAAAACAAAACACCTTTCATCAGACGCTTTTTGTATATCTTGTTAAAAATGAAAATTTAAAAAATGCTTATTTTTAGAAATAGTTCACTAAAGACCCAGTTATAGACGGGTCTTTCTGTTGAGTGTAAATAATAATTTTAAAAAAAAATATCATGTTATTAACTCTATTTTCTCTTTTCACATCATGATTTTGGAAATTATTTCGACGTTCATTAAGTATGATAGAAAGTTTATTAAAATTTCGATTTTTATTGTTGTTTTCGAAGTATCTCTTTCACATACATTATTATCACATGGCAACTCAATCCACTAACTTGTGAATGATTAACATATTCTAATATTCGGAGAAAATGTAGATAAATTGAAAGTAACTTATTCTTTACCAGTATTAAATTTAATGTGACTTTTTACATACTTTATAATTGGAAGCAGCTTTTGTCTTTTTAGATTAAATCAAAGTTTGAAGAATAATATATTGAAAAATTACTACATCATCATTATTTAATCGTGAGTAAAAGTAAATAAACAGTAAAGGAATCTCAGCAGCTGTTTGGGTTTGGTTCGTTTTTATCGTAGAATCTGAAAAGTTGATTGGTTGCATTGACCTACTGCTGCAATATCTATTAAAGAGAAATTTTATTTTATTTCTATTGAAGTGAATATCTATTTTCTTCTTTACAACAGTGAGATTAGCAGTAATTTTAATCAGTTATTACTTAATGGTAAGATAATGAAAGATCCAAATTACAGTGTTTATTTCATACCCAAATATCCTGTAATATTCCTGTATAATATTACATTTGGGAGATTTTAAAATTTTTGTAATTTATGGTATTTTTTAAAATAAAGAAACCTTTTATTTTTTTTTTAAATCCCATAACATCATCGTATCTCTTTAATAACAGAAAAATGCTTTTATTGGCAAGTTTTTCTTGCTTATAATCCAGATAGATAACAAATTTATGTATGCATAAATATATAATATGTATTAAGTTTTCTAAACAGAACGAAAAAAAAATCATTGTTCATTGATTTATAGTTTCATAAACAAGGAGTTTTGCATTTGATCTGCTGTTATTGATTTATTTGATTTCTAATTTACTCCTGTCCACCTTGTTTCTTAGCATTTTAATAGGATATTATCTCTACAGTAATAAGAAATAAAATTGATTATGTATACTATGTTGTTATATTAATATCAACCAGCTGTAACTTGGAGCAAGAGAAGGAAGGGGGAGGGAGGGATGAAAACGGAAAAATAAGACTAACTTACCCAGTTTGCATCAACATAAAAAGGTGCTGGAGTAAGCTGAATTTTACTTTTCGAAATGATACCATTGTAAATGGGATAGGCTCTCTCTTTTTCTCCCGACACATGTTGTTATATAAGTTACGGAGGATGTCTTCAAAAACTAAAGAAGACTAAAAGAATTTAACTTCTTGGCGGCTTATTCGTTTTTGGTTCGTCTTCAAATAACGAAATTTAAATATCACTGGGGAAAAAAAGGAAATAAGAAGAAAGGTTTAATTTATAATATAAAATAAGACCTTGTATTCACAACTGACATTTTAGTATAACTTTTTTTTTTTTTTTTTGGCAATCATCATTTAGGACTAGTCATAGGATGAATATCTACCATGTTTTTAGATAATTTGGGACAAAGGAGAATAAAAGTATTTCTGAATAAAATAAAGTTTTTGATATTAAGTGGATGTTTTATAACCTCCCCCCTTCCCTCTCCCCCCCCCCCAAAAAAAAAAAAGAAAAAGAAAAATCAGTGGAAGTTAAAAGATTTCGTGAATATTTCTTTTCATTGAAGCTGGAATTGAGCCCCTACTTCTTTGCTCGAAGTGAAATTTACTACTAAATTTAATAAGGAAAGAAAGCTTATTATTATCTCAAATATGTGTATTTATTTATTGAAATTGTGAAGTTGATCCAAACATCTCACTACATTTAATTAATATAATCGTATGATATTTAATTTAGCACAACAGTTTTGAAAATTTTCTTATTACATAGAAATCATTTTAGATTTTTTTGTTTTTTTTTAAAGTTTCATTTTATTTATAATTTTCATTCTTGTCTTTCTATTTCTTAAGTATTTTTTAAATTTTTACAATCCAGTTGAATATTAGATGATTTTAATTTTTAGAATTGTATTAATTATTAGTGTTAGTTCTATTTGTATTTATAAAATCAACACTGTGGATTTCTGCTTTGATAACAGGAATCCATTCAATGATAGCTAATAAATACCTTCCATACATGTTGATCAATGGCAGTAAACTCAAGATCAAAACTACAAAAATAGCCACATATAATTAACATTTAATATAATATACTTTAAAATTAAAACAGCCTTAATAAACATTAACATTTAATGAAAATAATAATAATTAAATGAAGCACACTACCGAAGACTATTTTAAAACTAAGAAATTTAGTAGAACGCATTTTTAAATATTATGAAATCACTTTTAAATTTAAAAGTTTGAAGTTCTAAAAGACTTTTAATAAATAATAACTATGATGCTTTTCTTTATGTTTATTTTTTCCATACGTTAATATTATTTTACTCTGAAAAAGACGACGAAGATCAAAATAAAATTTGAAACTGTTGTACATGTAGTTCTATCCATTTCTTACAATTAATTCATCATGAGTTCAGCGTGTCTTAATTTTCCGACTGTTTGCCATAGAGACCGTCGATACACTTAAGTGCAAGTCAATAGAAACATGGATGACAGGCACAGACATGGCTGACTTACAATTGCATCTGCAGCCAGAATTTGGATTGAATATCTACAGTTAAGATAAATAGTTTTATCTTCATATTGATAGCCAATTTATAGATAAATTTCCGTTTAAATAAGATAAAACAAAAAGTTATCCATAAATATCATTTTAATACACAGATTATTATGAATGCAGAGCAGAACTAATTCTGCTGAGATAAAAGAAGAGTTTTCAATGAAGCCAAACGCATTTTTCAGGCTTTTAAATGAACTTAATTCTTTCCTACCTTTTTGTTTTTTCCTTCTTTCTTTCTATCTTTGTATTTTCACGACACAAAATTTTTTTTTAAGAAACATTAAATAACCTAAGACTGCGAAGACAAAAAAATTGACAGTTGAAGGCAAAGACTTATTATTTTCCACGAAAAAACGGAGAAATCATCAGATCGACAAAAACTTCTCCCACAAGAATGGTAGCGCTGAGAAAGGAAAATGCTACCCATTCACTTTCTGGAATTTATTTTTTGACTATTCTCACTGTAAGCTATTTAATTTTATTGGTGTTTCTTTTATATTCCTTATTATAATTATATGTAATTTTAAAATTGTATGTTTTCTTCATATTTAAGTTTATTGATTTTTAAGTTAATTAAAATTTTATTTGCTAAGAATCTTGGAATTTCTTTCGTTTTGTTGTCCCTGAAAAAGCCTTTCAAGAAAACTTAAGCACTTCAATTTCAAATCTTAAGTTTCATGTTGAATGAGAATGTTATTTCAATCCATTAAATAAGAATCTGTTCTCTGAACAGAGCATTTGAATGAAATTGACTCATCATCAAGACGATATTCTCATCTCATCTGTCCAATTACAGTCATTGTTCAGCGAATTTGTGAAAGAAAAAAAAAATTTCGTAATCAAATAGGAGGCAAAGACTACAGAAAGGATTGAATAGAATTAACAAATCCATAAACAATTCAAGTGCTGCGTTTCATTTCCTTATTTAATTAAAATGGTTGATTTATGAAAAAAGAGATGAATTATTATAATAAATTAGATTTAATAGAAGGCATTTAAATGTAACCGTTAGAAAGAAAAATAAAACAACAAAATTATAAGTGTATAGCGACAGACAAAGTAATAGAAATTTATTGAAGATTTCTTCACAGTATTGTCAGAAACTTATTTTGAAGTATGATATGTAAAGCAAATAAATTTTATAATTTGGAGCTTTTTAATTTTAAAAAAAAGTGTGTGTCAAAATATGGTATATATTTTAAGTTTTTTTTCTTCTTTTTTGCGATGTTCTGAATTTATTAATTGTAGTTTATTTATCGCTTAAGGTCGTTAATCTATAGCATTGTCTTAATTCAAATAAAAAAAAAAAAAGAAATATGTACATATTACTTATTTTCAGATACAGCTGTATATATTGGTGCTAAGAATATTCGAATTAATCTGGAAAAGCAAAACATTTAGAAAACACTGGCAATGTAAAAAAACATGTTTTGAATGTTTATTTTTCAAGCAAACGTTATAAAATGCTAATGAACAAAATTGCCAAAAAAAAAAAAAATACATTTGCTCTAGACATTATGTGTAAAAGTAAAAATTAGAGATCGCAGCGAAGATAACTTTTGAAAGATCCGAATGTTACAAATTTATTCAGATATTTGGGACGTTCGAGTTATCGAGATTCTGCTGTATTTGCATCATTCTCGTTAAGTTTTATTACAAGAAGGCTTATAGTTTGCGCATTGGTAAAATGTAGGTATATACATGATATTAACCTTTTAATATGATTAAAGAATTGAAGCATGTGTTTTCTTTGGCATACATTCGTTTTAAAATTTTTCTATTAATATAAAACGAAATTATTGAAAGCATAAAGAGTCTGCTGAGGAAAATTTCATAGAAAAAAAAATAGAAATGATTTGAAAAGAAATTTTATATCTTTTATGTTTAAGGATTTCAATTAATTATTAATAGAATGTAAAATGTATAATGAAAAAAAAATTAAAAAGAGGCTTTTTGTTTTTTGAAAAATTTTCAACGAAAAATGAATTGTTAATAATAGTAGTTCTGTAGTAAAATTACCTGAGTGTCCTCTTCCTCGTTCTTCTCCTTTCATTTTGATTAGCTGGTGTATAAAGTGACAAGTCGTTGGTGACGTGTGTACTTTGCTCCTGACATGAAAAATCAATCTCTCTTTTAGCATGGATTAAAATACCAGTCTTAGAAAAATTAAATCAATGAAAAGGATAAAAAATTATGAAAAATTGCTTCTCAGTTTAAATTTCGGAGATAGTTAGATGAGTTTTACCTACATGTATATATATATATATATATATATATAAAAAAAAAAAAAAAGAAAAAAATAGTTGAGAAATGTATGATTATAAAAATTACATTTTTGGTTTTGGGCTTAATGTTATTATTGGGCTTGATTTGTTTAATTGGAAATGGGTAAAGTTAAAATGAAAATTTTGTTTAAAAAACAGCATAGGTGTAAAAATTTTAAAAAAATTGGTGCATGATTTATGATACAATGAGTGACTTTGTCCCTAACAATGAATTTATTTTCATTGTACAATGCTAATTGTAATGACCCTTTGCTATAAAAAAATTATGAATTAGTATTGATAACAAACTGTTATCAAAATTTTTATTATGAAATTTTGCATTTATGAAAATATGAAAAAGGAAAATTAATTTCCTTTTTTATTTTTTTGTTTGTTTAAAACAATTAGTTGTACTTGAAAGAGGTTTCGTTTCAATTCAGTATATTTTGAAGATTTGATGAATTCTTATCTAAAGCGTTTTGTGCTGTTCAGAATTATTAATTTACATTTGTTTCAGATTTAAATAATAATAATAATAATAATAATTGATTAATGAAATTGTTAGTTTGATGTAATATATTGTCACTTAAGATATAAAAAGGCATTCTTAACCAAAGGTTGTCTTAAAACGATAAACTTACGAAACTACTCACTTGAAATTAAAATTGATCTGAAAAATTTGATGAATTCATAAAGATAGCCTTTCGGTATATTAAGTGACAATATGTTTTCAAATGTATGGTGATCGGTCAGAACTGAATCTTATGCAAAATTGACTAAAGAGTAATTATTTTTGAAATTATAAATTTATTGTTATTGAATTTTTTTTTAATATCTAATTTGCATAAGGGTTCAGTGTTTTTTACAAAGCCGCTTTCTCCGGATTCGTGTTGTGGTATGGTGATGGTCCCATCGTCTCTTACAGGTGGCGCCTTCAACAACAGTGTGACCTTTAAGCGTTTCCCTTGTCCTCAGTGTACCAAGGTGTTTCTTTCCCGAACGGCACTTCTCAACCACCTCAACATTCACACAGAACGATTCAAGTGTAGCACATGTGGTCACTGCTGTGAGAGTCATGCCTCACTCAAGAAGCATCAGTTGACCCACATTCCCTTGGAACTGCGTCGTGATGTGGTCGTCTGCAATGTGTGTAACCAGCGCTTTAGTAACATTAGGACCTATCAAATGCATAGGAAACTGCATGTTTAAAACGAAATAAAAAGCTCAACAATAAACTCAGCAATACATCAAATGTTGTGTACAGGATTTGTAGATAAATACTAGACAAGTTAGCAGCTACATTTCATTTGCAATACTCTAATAAAATACTTATGTAAAGCAATTACTCCACTGTCATTTTGCTAAAATATGTTTAGGAAACTATGATAATAATCAAAACTCTTTAAACTTAACTAAGCTTTTACATGGAAGACCTACGTTATGGTGTGACAACTTAGCAATGAAGTCTCAGAGAAAAACAATAATTTTAAGTATTTTCATTGTAAATTTCTTTTTTTTTTTTTTTTTTAGAACAAAATTTTTGTTAATTGTAAGTTTACATACATTAGAAATGCGATGTAACGAGAATTCTAACAGTCCATTCATGTCAGGCATAAACTAATATTGTTGTTTAGAGAATCAGTTTGTTAATTTGAATAGATTTCTAATAAAGCGTTGAAACCTACTTTAATGTGAATATTTTAGTTAAGTACTTGTTGTTAAGTTGAATCGTTGTTAGAAAAGATACTTAAAAAGTACTCGTTGCACAGTTTAGGGAGCAAACATACAGTGAGATAATGCTCTGAAGCAGAATATCTTAGCCCTTTGATAATTATTCATTTAGTTTCATTATTTAAAGGATTTTAGAATTTTTTTTTTTTTTTTTTTTTTGGATTTGGAATTTTATAATTGTGAGAAATATTTTTAAGATTTTTAAAATACCAATTCAGTAAACTTGGGTATTAATGTTGAAAAGGACTTTGAGCAGTGTTGTACTGGACATAGTAAGAATTTCTTTTCAAGACTCAACGGCAATAGCTTAAAAAATATAAATATACTATTTTTTTTTTAAGTACAGGCTTATGAAAACTAGTTTGCCATTTTTTAATTATTTTTTTGTACATAAATATCTATTTTCTTATGATGACTTTGCATTTATTGTGAAATATTGCTGTTTGCATGTGATTTTTTTATTTTTTATTTTTTCCCCTTTTTTATATATTTTATATGTAAATAAAGTTTTAGTAAGAAATATTTTTGAACCTTTTGGATACCTTTGTTGTTTATAATATTGTTATTGTCTTATTTACAAGGATTGTGGGCTTAATTGTAAGCGGTAACTTATCGGTCTGTGTTTAATAAGCATTTCTTTAGACTAGCTTGTTCTTGCTTTGTTAGTCGACCGTCGTTGTCCACTGAATACCCCGCTCCTGTCTTGCAGGTGCGCTGAAGGCAAGGGGCCGTACTCTCTTTCCATGCCGCCTTTGCACCAAGGTGTTCCAGTCACGTGCTGCCCTCTCTCATCACAGAAACATCCACGAAGGCCGGTTCCGGTGTCCGGAATGTGCTCATTGCTGCGAATGCAGGGCAACATTGGAGAAGCACATGCGCATTCACCTTCCTTTGGAACTTCGTCTCCAGCCATATGCCTGCAGTCTGTGTTCTCTGCGGTTTCCCACATCAAGAGCATTCAAGATACACATGAAGTCACACTGCAAATGAAGACCTTTTTTATTTTTTTATTATTATTAATAATATTATTAAAAGCGAGCTAGTTCCTATAGGAAAAGACTAATGATGGCAGAATAATGCACTTTATGGAAGTTTTGTATGGTTAAATCAGTTTTCTTTTTCTTTTTTTTAACTTTGAAAACATGAGTTTCCACTATTTGAGCCAAGGGTAAATCACGGTATGTTTTGTTATGCTTAAATATTTCAGAATGTTAACGAAAGATAGACAGCTCCTTTCAGTTTTTTTTTTTTTTTTTCATGAAGTTTTTCTGTACATATAAAATTAATGTATACAATATTTCTTTCCAAGATTGCATTCGAAAAATTATAAGTAAATATTTATTAAAAATGCTAAGAATTTAAAATAGTTCCTAATCGCTATTATAACTGTTTGTCAACTAAAATGTAGATGAATTCTTTTATAGAAATTGTAAACTTTCTATAAATATAGGGTGCTTACACAAAGAGACGGTCTAGTTTTAAGAGATATCTAATAAAACTGGATTGTCTGTTACGTAACAACCTTATTTATAGAGAAAACTATGAAAAAAATGATTTTATTTCTGAAGTTAATTTTTTGAATGCCCAACCGTAACAAAAATCCGTGACCTTGTATTTTTTTTATTATTGAAATTAATAAAGATAATATTAGTCAAGATTGATGTAAAATTAAGCTCATATGTCAAGTTATTCAATATTCAGGTATTTTTTTATTTGTTTGTTAATTAATTTATTTATTTGTCGTTAGCTTTAAATCCTAGTTTGTTTTCTACAGGTTTTAATTAGTCAAACTTTTCTTAATATGTTTTTGTTTTCCCAAACTTTTATTCTTGATTCTTTGAACTGTCTTCAGAACATCCCTTCCCCCTTTTATATTTATATGTTTTAAAATAATTGGTTCCTAAGAATTTTTTATATAACAGATTGTAATTTTTTTTTTTTATGTAATTTTGTTGCAAAATTCAAAATGTTAATTTTTGTTTCTTTTAATTTAATTTCTAGTAAATTACCTCAATTATGTTTAAACTGAAACTGAAGATTCCTGAAGTTGTTTGTACATAAGAAAAAAAAAAAGAATTAACTATCGAATAAATTTTGGAAAAAAAAAAGAAAGAAAGAAAAATCTGATTTATTCTTCAGAACATGATTCCTTAAAAACACAGAATACATCATTACTCAAATATTTTTAAGACTTTTTTAGGTTTACTGACATATGAACATCCAAATTTACTAAACAAAAAACACTTCCACCTACAACTTATTGAATTTTAATTAGCATTGTCTTCAGCAAATTCCTTTTTTTATATCTAAAAGAAAAGTAAAGAATAAAAAAAAGGTGATTCATTAACGCACTATTAATTCAAATTAAATACTATAAATAGAAATACTTAAATGGATTCCAGTTGTGCCATTGATCAACAAATATTAAGCCAAAGATTATTACAAGAGATTCTTCCGAATATTGTCATACATTTGGAAAGAATTTAAAGGGACTTATTAATCTTTTTTTACAAATTATTGTTTTATCAAGGAAGAGGCAGGACAGTATGGGATTAATATAACTTTCTATTATTGGACAGTTTGATAGGATTTGAATTAAATACTGATTCCTTCATGGGTTTATTCCAAGTTTGTTGCATTGCCCAAAGATAAAAACTTTATTTTGATTAACAAAGTCCAATGATAGTTGACGATGGATGTTTTTGCAGTTAACTTTCCTTGATTTGTATTTGTTTATTATGGCTTTTCTTGTTCTTCTAAATCTCTAATATATGAGAATAACAAAAGCCAAAATAACAGATTTTCGCTTTGTTGTTTCCTGAGTACTTTTTCTGAGTTATTTTAAAAAGCAAAAAAAGAGTTATCAAAGGAAATGAAAATTATTAACTCTAATATGCTCCTTTTTTATTTTTCAATTTTGTATAATTCTAATTTCTAAATGTATTGTGACGCTTCAATAAGACTTTTTCGTTTCTTCTTTAATCGGGAGAAAGTTTATCCAATCCCAAACTGTAATACTTTAATTTTAAAAAAGGAAAATTTGCCTTATTTAATTTTTCGAGAGAATTAAATAAATATTGTGGTAGTCTTACATGGAACCTTTAAATAAAGTTAGTAATAAGAAAAGTGGAAAAGTGAAAAGAAAAAAAAAAAAAGGTTTAAAATCCTTCTAGAAGTCTGTTAGTGTGCCGTTAAAATAATTTAAGAATAGTGATTATTTTGAAAGGCCACTGATAATAGAGGCATTTAGTATAAAAATGACATATCCCAACCAATGAGCACTTTTCATTTTTTATGGTACTGAAGGCTATTGCCATGTGTGTATCGAATGCTGAAGTATTAACGTGGTTGAGATTTGCTGAAGACCTCATTTCCTCACAGAAAAAAACCAACGTAAAATGCCCTTTTACTCCAAACGAACTTTGGTTGGGATAGGCCGTTTTTACACTAAGCTCCTCAATTATAGTAGAGTTAATTATTTTTCTTTATTTGTTCACACGGAAGCTGTATGCAGTTTTTTTAACTAATTAAGGAGTAAAATAGACAAATTTAACTTATTTTTAAACGAACAGAATAAGAACCAAGGTCAGCACGTGAATAACCTAGGTTAACTTATTTTTATTTGTTTAATATGAATTTGTAATCCGTTTTTCATATTTCAAATTGCCAGATATATCTGAAAGCAGGTAACCTTTAATATTGTGATTTGTGAATATATATATATATACAGATAGATAAGAAATGTTCTTAAAAACATCGGTTGTCGCTCACAGTGGAAAAGAAAATATGTATTCCAAGAAATTAGAATCTGAAGAAAAAAGATAATAATTTGAAGAAGGAGCTATGGTTGTGAATATCTGAAATCAGTTCTCTTTGAAATACCGTTATTATGAAACTTTTTTTTTTCTATTTTGAAATCTTTTCATTACCTTGAAGAGTCTTTTCTCAGCCATCGCCATTTCCTTAGGATCTGTCCATATTTTGTTTTGTGTTAAGAAGCTTTTCAGAAAGTTCTATCGTGCAATTCACAACCTACAGGAACAAGATATTGTTCTTAGTCTGGCTGTAGTTTTCTTATAAAAAAATAAATAAACAATATTTATATTGTTATTAAAAAATAGAAATATAATTAAAACTATTTTGTATTTTTTATGTAAATTTTGGGAATTAAGAGTTTATTTTTCTTTTCTAATGATTGTTTAAGTTTGTTTTAATTTCTTGAAGTTAAATGTTAGAAATATTTAACATTTACTTAATTTTTTAATTTCAAAACGATTAGGAAGTAGATTATTAGGAACAGATAAATCAGTCGAAATCAAGAGATATAAGTGGAGATATAAGCCAAAATTCTGAATTAGGAATAGTAATTTAGGACCACGAATGAGTTGTTTCGTTGTGTTTTAATTTAACATTTCGTAATTTCCAACAGCCGGTTTCTTCTTGAAAATTTTAAATTACCAACAGTGTCCAGAAGAATATTCACTCGTCCGATTCAGATGTAAATACACTCACTTCTTCTTCTTGCATATCTTCCTTTTTGATCTTATTCAACATTATTCTGTTGTTGGTGTCTCACTTTGTCTAACGCTTTACCGCTAAACGTCTTTTAACCATTAAGTACTTTCTTTTTTTATTTTTTTCCTTTAACAAACATTTCTCTAACACAATCGAAGTGATTGATATTTTCTGAAAATAAGAGCCCTTCAATCCTTTTTAACTCAGTTGCTATTGGATGAATTCTCATGATTACTGATAGTTTTGGACATTCACAAGCATTACATATAGAATATTACAGATAAGGTTGGGAAGTAACGTATTATCAGTAACGGCGTTTCTAGAAAATCTGGAAAACATTCGATAATATCTTTATTGTTGTAATATAGTAACTATTGTATTTTTGTAATACAATAATGGAGGAACGGAAGTTTTTTAATTAATATCACTGTTGGTAAATATATGTATTTATTCGATGATAAGTTTTTTTAAATGTAGTAATTTAATTAGTAATTAGTTATGAATAATTACATTAGAATAGGTAACTTAGAAAAACGTCTTTATATCTTTAAATTATAATAAAGTTCCAACAAGTGTGATAAGTTAAATTACAGTCATTCAAAGTTTCAGTGAAACCTAAAAATCTTTAGATTCCTAAGTTCATTCGAATCTTGTTTTCAAACAAAGTTCATCTGTTCAATATGTTCACTTCTATAATAGCAATATCGATGAATAGTTTAATTACGAGTGTGAATCACAAATTCTATCACTGTGTTATTATTTTCACTAAGTAGAAATATTAGTCTAATAATTCACTGTCAACGGATGCATTTATTTGTCTTCTGAACAAACTTGTCTCTCGGGATAAAATATAATCTGTATAAATAACACTTACTTGAATTCTTGTCGTGGAACACGAATACATCTATGACTTTATTACTATAGACACAGAATATTCCTTTTCTTGGCTTGAGTACCAATACCTCCGTGCCTGAGTTCCAAAAAGAATTTACTCATACGACTTTTCCCTACTTGGTTGATCGGCTCCTGTAATTATTAATATTAGATAAATATTTGCACATCAATCACGAGAACTATCTTCACATAATTATTTCTCATGATTGAAAATCAGCTGCTAAGAAGTTTACTTAAAAACATATCTTTTCGGAAATGAATTTGATCCGAAATCTTCTTGCGAACAGCAACACACCAACGACCGATCCGCTCCGTTGCCATCATCGAAGTCCCATCTTTTCATATCATTGTTGGGCTGCCAACAATCTATGCTCGTAGTCACTCGTTGATTCACACAATGCACGTCTTCACTTAGATTTAATTATTCAATGCTTATTATATAATTATTTCCAACAATCTCTCAAAGGCTACTGATATCTGGGAATATTTACTGTAGCATCCAAGAGGGCACTCCAATCACTGGACTTAAAGAAATGTAATGTAAAAAGAAGATAAAGTTGATCTTAAAGGACTATGCTAGTGTTTTGGTTGGGGGGTGGGAGGTATTGCAGCGATAGTAACTTGTCTTGATCTAGATTTTTCAGTGGCAACTACAGTTGACTGGAAATTTGCGCATGCGTAAATAATAAGTTAAGATCTCGGTGGAATCGCTGCCTTTTGTCGTTAATTCCATATTTTGGTATGTATCCTTACTTATCTATCGTTTAGTTCACTATATAATACAACGTAGTGTACAATTCCACAAATTAAAATTCAGTAACTTTATTTAAAAAAAGTTTAAATAAAGATAAAAGTGTTAGAAATATTAAAAAAAATAAAGGTATAAATCTACAATAATGTTAATACTTCAGCGAAAAGTTGTGCTCGGCTGAAGTACTGCTTCCCCATCCCCGTCTGTTGGCCACATCACCATCAACAATTTCACACTATGGGTGTTAACCTTCTTTACACATAACATGTCTTTGGCTCGGATCCTGAAGAAATTGGTTTAGCTTGAATCAGCATTCTACTGTTCGTTTTCAAAAGCGAGAACAACCACTAGCGGACGATTCTACCCCGCAAAGGGGTGATACGCTGAGATGGGCACTTTCCTAAGACCTGTGGTTTTTTTTAGTACCTGTTATTTTTGCAATAGTATTTATTCTTTCCATAATTCTTTCCCGAAAAGCACAAATAGAACGCAGCTACTAGTAAACTAACACTATAAAAAGTAAATATCCTCTCTTTATTTCTCCTCACCCCTATTTTGCTGAAATCGAAGGAGATCTGACATGCGCAAAAGCATTGAAGGCTCTCGTAAACAAAACCGAACAGTACCCATCTTTTTATTATTATTATTATTATTATTATTTTTATTGTTAATTTCAAGGGGGGGGGGTTGGAAAAAAGTACAAAAGTAACTCAGCTATTTTTTTGGAAGGAAATGCGACTCAGTTTTTAAAAGTAACTATTCTATCCCAGATTACAGATATGCTATTAGGTTTAGGAAATTATATATAACATGAAGATTATGTATCCTCCTTTATCATCCTTGCAAAACAACCTTCACTAGTGTAGTTACATTAGGGAGGAAAGTCTAGTTTCTTTGAAGACTTTTTGAACTTGTTTTGCACCAAACGTTGATCAGAAAATGGATTTTTTTATGGGGGAAATAGAAACGTCTACTTAGTTAATTGCGAAATGTTGAAAGCAAGTTTAACGTCCGTAATTATTCATAAATGGAGAGAGAAA
>JAFIDM010009631.1:179793441-179825658 GCA_023159025.1 Thereuonema tuberculata
CCCCCCCCCCCCTTATATACGCCCTGCTGTCAATTGAATAATTTCAAAATTTTAATAAAGAATGTAAATTCGGTTGGACTTAGTGCATTAAGGTAAGTGAAATATTTCAGTTTAATAGGCAAAATTCTTGAAATATACGATTAGATCACTCCCCATCTGAATGCATCAAATTACAAATGAATATGATACTACTGTGGATAACAATGAGATTTAGTTGCTTTTGGATAACAATGAGATTTAATTGCTTTTAAGTTTAAAAAGTTTTTTATTATTTATTTATTGAATTACTTTTCCATTTTTCCTTAATGCTAATTAAGAAATTAATTTGAAAATTTTCGCATTTCTTCACTGATTCCTAGCTTTCAGTTTTGGTAATGTCCAACACATCTATATTCTGTTGCTTAATTGCTATATAAGCTCTTCCCAAAATCCTATTTAAAGTCTTATTTTTTTTTCCCATAGAATGTTCCCGTCGTAATTCAATCTTCAGTTCTCTATTCATCGTCTTTACATCGAAATGTAAATATTGAAAGACTTTTCTTCGAATTTTTGAATGCTTAATATTGTTATATTCCTTAAAAATCTTTACATTTTATAAATTATTGTTATGAATCTGGTTTTTTTTTTTTTTTTTTGAGAAACAAAAAAAAATCAGCATGGAAGGTTGAAGCATTGTTTCCAATTCTTCTACAGTAATACCTTGAGATACGAGCATAATCCGTTCCATGACCGAGCTCGTAACTCGAGGTGCTCGTATCTCAAATCATTTTTTCCCATAAGAAATAACAGAAAAAAAATTAATCCGTTCCGGCCCTCTAAAAAACTCCCTTATTAGTGCTAATAATAATGGAAAAAACATGTTTTTAATTGCTGTAGAGGCATACACAAAAAAAATTGTAGTATATAAGGATTCCTGTGATATAAAATAAAATATGATTTTAATTATGGGTTTTTACTGACAGACGATACAGTGGCGGTTAATGGCGGCATTTGCGGAGAAGGAGGAAGAAGGGAGAAAAGAGAGTTGGGCCGTACGTAGACACTTGATTCCGTACCGTACCTTACACGTACACTACATAACTTACATAAACTTAGAATTAACTTAGCTTACGTATTTTTTTTTACTTTTCTATTTTTTATTTTTTTATTTTTTTTTTTGCTTTTTTCGATTTGTATTCTTTACTTTTCATCACTTTCACTACTCTCCCTCACTTTCACTTGGCGCAGGCCTTTTAACGAAATACCGATCGAGGGAGATTTGTTTATGTCTCCCTTTCAAAATGTTACGGAAATGAGTAAGGCACGTGTCGTCAAAAAGCGCCGAAGCACGACCAGTAGGCAATTTATCAGGGTGTCGGCGTCTGTAAGCCTGCTCGTATCTCAAATCTTTACTCGTATCTCAAAGCAAAAATTTGATCGAAAGCTTGCTCGTATCTCGGAATACTCGTATGTCGGGACGCTCATATCTCAAGGTATTACTGTATTATGATAAGACTTTATATTATAATTGAATCGCAGTTAATACAGTAGTTGAATTTCATGTTTCTCTCAGTAACCAAAGGTAAGCAAATATTAATTGGGTAAGTTCCATTCAGAATGAGAAGAGGTTTTAACTAAGTTTTAAAAAAAAAATCGAAAAGTAATTACGAATGACAGCAATTACATTGATACATGAAATTCATTATTCTCATGATATAATTGAAAATCAACTTAAACCCATCACATTTTCTGTGAGCTAAGAGAAGTTAGGTGATTTCGAAAACATTATTACCGTAGTTATTATAATTTGACCTCTTTAAAAATAAGGTTTTGGTTTAGTTACGGTTATGAAATTAATTCTTTTCATTCTTAAAATTTACTTTTTTAGTACCCCACTAATAAAGAGAAGACCGTTTTAGTGGACCCAACATTAAAATAAATAAATTTAATAAAATGTCTTGTATTATTAGCGTTTTTTTTTTAGGTATGTTAGATTTGAAAATAACTGCATATACATGTGATGTGAAAATTTGGCAGTTACACCAGACAGAGAGATTTTACGAAATTGGGAAAAAAAAAAAAAAAAAATCAATCCACATTTGTAATTTTAGAAGTCTCGAGAAAGAATGCCTCGAACAGCGCAAGCACAGATGGACAAAACACAGAAATTGAAAAAGTCAGGGTTCTTTTCAAGGTAGGAATAAAAGCTTATTATCTTTGCATCTTCATCGATAACGAGTGTTAGCCACTAAGACTAATGATTTGAAATATTAGGCTGAAATCATTCGGTTTAAAAAATAAATTAGAAAAATAAAACAATTAGTCCCTCCCTCCCTTTTGAATTTTGTTGTTGCTTATATTTGTAATTTCAGTTATTGCATGATCTATAACAATTCATGCTGTTCCTATGCTTCTCACAAATTTCTAAGCAATATGCGTTACATATGGCTGAGATCGTACTAACCATACTACCACAAATGATAAGATGAATTTAAATCTAATAGATCTAGCTTTACATAATAATTGTCTGATGTAGGTTTTATTAAGCAATTTTTTTATGTTTTGCTGTATAGTTTTATTGTACGTTTCAAATTTATCGAATGATGTTTTTTAATAAATGAATCTTATAAAATTTTTAATCTAATAATTGACTTTGCTGCTTCATCGCAGTCCCGGAAAGTAGTCTTTCGGGACACACTGTATACGTATATTAAAAAAAAAAAAAAAAAAAACCAAAGGAGGAATAAAAGTGTTCCCGAAGATACAGATAATTGACTCTTTATAACTATTGGCAGGCAGAAAGGAAATCCCATTTTTTTGTTAGATGGTTGCTACATTGCCGTCTTGTATATCAATAGTGTGCAAATTTTCTTGCTGTACAATGCAATATATTTGCTGTCTTCCATCGGTCTGACAATCGGATATTTTTATGAGCAACAAAACTTAAAATGATGCTACTGTTGGTTAATCTTCTTCCTTTACGAATCTTTAATATTATTGCTAATTAATATGGTAGCAAATACAGAATACAAACTTGATAACTATAAAGCTAAATAACTCGTTTACCATTTTTCATTCACTACTTACTTTTTCTGTTACAAATGTTATTTAGTAAGCTCTGATAAAATTCGTTGTTTCTTTCATAAAAATGCTTGCATGTAGACTTTGACTACAGTCGAATGATACAAATACTAAGTTGTATTTTACTAAGCATTGGGCCATAGAGAACCTCAAAGAAATAAAGAAACAATTCAATCTTCAGGCAAAATTTTAGTCAACATTTTTGATTTCTTTGTCTAAATTTTTTTTAACCTCATCTATTATCTTACCATGAAATTAGCGTATCATTTTTAATTACACAAATAAGCTTATTATTTTAATAACAGGTTACTAATAAAGATTTCGCAGTTTTTATTATAGCATACCTATGTAAGACCAAGAGTGTTTTTAAATCTAAAGATCTAGTAGACTCTATATTAGAGTTCTTTTTATATTAAAGCTTTTGTTTTACTTGTTTCTTTTTTAGGAATTTCATTATTCTTCATTATTTTTGCAAGAATTTGTTAATAAAAAACAAATCATCTTATATTCTTTGTTTATTTTATATTTAATTGAAGATTTTCTAGAAAAAAATTTAGTCTTAAAAGATTATGGATTTCATTAGGATCATATTAAATACCTTATTATTATTTTAACTATTTATTTTATTTCGAGATTTTTGCTACATTTACATACAGATTATAAATTGCTTTATACTTATTAGAAACGAATTGGAGAATTTCTGGAAGGAAAATTGAATGGATTAACTGAAAATAAATATTAGTGTTAAAAGCCGAGAAAACTAACATGATACTAAATAAGCTATGACTTACTTGAGTCTTCTCTTGGAAGGTTTATTCAGTTTCTTAACAGTCTTCTTAATCTTTGAGAGACCGTTTATGAAGTTTCTTGAACTGCTTTGTTAAAAGACCCGAGGAAAGAAATCTCTTATCTTCCCCACGTAAGAGAAGTCGAAAGAATAAGTTAATTATTTTTCGGAACAAATTCGGAAAATATTGACAGGCTGACGTCACTTGCTACCACCCAATCCCAAATGCTTGTTAACTGGTAGTATATTGAAAATTTTCCTGCCCATTCCAGCATCATAGACGTAAATATAACCTAACGATACCGAAATCTATAGTGACTTTGTCGTTGTGTCCCTTCTACCAATTCACAAGTGATGCCACCGAACTAATAGCCAATCAAATCCATTGCCAATATATTCCGAAGTTGTATCTTTATTTCTTTGTTCATATTTTTAAAATTGTAATTAACTCTATTTATTCCAACACATAGTGTATTAACCTGAACTATTCAAAACCAGGAAAGCCTTGACTATGCATTATCCTTTTCATTATTGTTGCACCTTTACATATTCTGACAATATACAAATGCCATTGTATTCAGGTAATTTCTTCAATATTTTCTTGAACCTACACATGCAAAAAATATTTAGATAATCATGAAAATATATTTTGTTATTACTGCCTCAATAGCCATAGATAATGAGCTCTAGGAGTTTAAGATCCATCAGATATATATCATTTGATACTGTTTTACTATTTACTAACATGTTCCAACAGTTGTCGTTTTTGGTTTGGTTTTTCTTTTTCACGAATATTAAATTTATTAATAAACCAATTATGAAAAATCAGAAGAACAAAAAACAGAAAAAAATATATGTCAAATTTTGTTATTATATTTTTTTTACTCCTCTGATTAGAGATATTTTATACGTTCTTCATTATTCCAAGTTATCGAAAGTTAAAAAACAATTTATAATATGTATTTAATGTTATATGAATGTATTTTGTGTAAATTTAGATATATAAAAGAAATAATTTGAAAATTAATATTGTAATAATAATAAATATATTTCGTTATTCTTACTAAATGGAATTAAAAGGTTTTTTTCAGATTTCTAAGAAATCTGAATTAAAATTTTTTTCGGGTTTGATGGCAAAAAAATAAATTTTACTAATTTTAAATATAACATTTTTAAAAATATAGCTTCACTGAAACTGATTTTTAACTATTAATTATTGTTAGCAATGAAAAATCTTATTTGTTTTCATATTTTCTAACGTTATTATATGTCTTTGCTCATATCTTTGATTATCTTTGATTATCTTAATATCCTGTTTTTTTTCTTTCTTATTCAAATACTTTTTTGAAACCTTTGTAGAAAGAAAAGTTAATCGTGAACTACTATTAGATTTTTCATTTTCACTGGAATATATGTTTTAAATTAACCCTAAATTCGAAATCCAAACATTTATTACTTTAATTGACAGTCTTTTTCGTCTCTGTTATCTTTTATTATCATTAAAATAAAATATTAATATTAACAATAGTATAATTAGTGTATCAGTGATAATTCAATTCATAGGAAAGCGCGAAAGCAACTACAAATATATTTTTAATATTTTCATTACCTCAATTGCTACCAAAAATACGTAACTAGACAGGAACTAGATAGAAAAAAAAATATGTAAAACCAGTCGAATCAGTCATTTCTTTATTTAAGGCTGAAAACAATTACGTTCCTTATTTTTATCCAAATTTATAATTAATTTAAAAAAATTATATACAGTGAAACTTGAATAATTCGAACTTGTTTAATTTTTTGATCGGTTCCTTGAATTCTGTATTAAAATAATGTTAAAAAATCGTGGATACTTCGAATTTTATTTTGGATAATTCGAATTTTTCGTACGATTATCCTTAAAATATTACGGTAAAAATTGTTCCTGAGACTTTTCTCAGCTAAGATACATTATTTATTTTAACGGTCTTTCTAAGGAAAACAAAAGCGAGGGTTGGAATGTCACTATGTGGGGATTTCCGAGGATTTTTCTGTTCACCCTCTGTTGTTACCCTCCCCCCCTCCCACACCCCTTCAGTCTTAGAGTCACGTGCGCTTCCTGTGAATGATATAATGCGGTTATATACATTTAACACAAAACTCACAATAACTCCTTCTTCATTCTAAATTTCTTTACTCGATATTTCAACCTCCTGAGCGGAAGTTTTCTTCAGGAAAATTACAGTAAGAGAAACTAAGATTTTACTAAGATTTTCCTCTCCACTTTAAAAAAAACATTTTTAGTTTTTGTGCTTGTGCTTTAAGTATTGTTTATATGCTCTTACTATGCCATTGTCAAAAGCTAAAGCTCCTTATAAGTCATTAACATTAGTTGAAAAGGTAGCGGTGATTAAGGAAGTGGAAAAAGGCCTTAAAAAGAAATCGGAAATCGCCAAGGAATTTAGAATTCCATTCAACACGTTATCGACATAATTGAAGAACAAAGATAAAATCTTGAGCAGCAAAAATGGCAATGGAAAAAATAGAAAAAGAACGAGAGGACCTGGCAACCCAAAGGTTGGAATCATATGCTAGAACACAAAGATTGCATTCAATGAAGCAATTAAAAATATCTGCCTTTTTTTTTTTTGAAAGTGATGAATAATTAAGCTAGTAAAAAATGTTTGATTTAATGAAAAAAAAATGTAGCAGTATTCTTAGATAAAGTTTATGTGTTAAATCTTTGATCGTGGAGTTAATCTTTTTTATTTATCTCTTCTGTTTGAGAGAATACATGTAATTCGAATTTTTGGATAATTCGAACTTTTTCTCTGGTCCCTTCAGTTTTGAATTATCCAAGTTTCACTGTAGTAATTAAACAGGCTATTTTATATTGTTGTCGTAACAAACTAACACCCAGCTTAATAATCTGATATTATTATTAGATTCATTTTTTTTTTTAAATTACAGGTAAATCACAAAGATACGAATCAATTCGCAATTATCTTAAAGATTTTTCAGGAATTAAAAACACATAGTCTAATTGTCAACTGGATATTAGCAGATATTTAGATAATTTAATAAGGAAACATTATCTACGTCTAATGTAACATCCGAATTATTGGAATCTTTCTAGATTTTCATTCAACGTTCTTTTGAAAAATTAAAATATACACTAACATTTAATTATATATAACTAGATTTCTATGTCTTGAGACAAATTTCTTCTGTTTTGAAGTTATAAAGAAAGCTTTCATTCTGCCTAAGATTGGGTAAAAGTATTTCTTTGCTGGGATTTCATATCAGTGATTTCTTTTTATAATCCACAAAAGACAGGTTTTATGAATAGCAATTAAAAAAAAATATTTAAAATAATAGAATAGATATATATGTGTTAATCTATTTTGCAATTTCGTTGTTTCAATATTAAGATCCTCATTAGCCAGCCACTTCACTTAAGCTAATTTAGCAAAGAATTGCTAAAATTATTTGTGTGATTTAATGGTTTTATTCTGTATTTATTAACAGCAT
Source organism: Thereuonema tuberculata (assembly GCA_023159025.1). Lineage (NCBI taxonomy): Eukaryota > Metazoa > Arthropoda > Chilopoda > Scutigeromorpha > Scutigeridae > Thereuonema > Thereuonema tuberculata. The sequence continues at coordinate 179,800,799 of JAFIDM010009631.1, forward strand.
TTGTGATGCCCTGGGCATGTATTATTTGCAAGCCCCTTATTTAATTTTATCTTAGTATAGAGAAGCAAAATATAACTGCCACATTTTAAGTATTATTTTTTCGAATCATATCTCTTAAAAGTATCCTGCAATTTTTCCGTCTGGATTATTTTTTATTTGCTGATTATTGCTGGTTCAGAACGGGGTTTCGTTTGTTCAAGCCTAAGGACGGTTTGGAATTAGTAGTGCAATAGTATTAGCCTGTTTGAATAGTAATATAGAAAATGTTATCTTTGAAAAACATTCTTTTAAATAGGGAAGTAATTTATTTATTTATTTAAAAAAAGATAACTTTTATTTTATTTTTTTTAAATATCTAAATTTATTATTTCTTTGGATTGTTTGAAAAATAAGTTTCGGAACGATTTCGAAATGTTCTCAAAACAAAACCGAATTGTTTTTATCCAACCAAAACACATCTGAAATAAGTGATAGATATCTCAAAAGCAATTTGATTTCGATATAAGTTATCGCTGCTATTCTAAAAATCCAACACAGATCGAGATCGTGTCGAATGGTTGTAAAACCTTATATTGTACATATCAGTTTAGTTAAAGCATCAAAGGATTGAAAGTTATTTGTTTGAAGCTAATGTATTACTCAAAAGCTTTTAAAACATCAAACCTTTTTTTGCTTGACCAACAAGTTTTAAAAGATCAATCGTATTGTGATATCTGATGTTTCATAAACTCCTGATTGAGTTCTTAGTTAATTCTATTATAGATTTTAAAGCAATACCATTGCCTTCCTCCATATTCAACTGCTTGTATTGAGTGTTTCTACCTCACGAGACCATTCACAACCTCATAACAAAATGCTATCTGATCCACTGACAATTACTTGGTACACCTGACATCTTCTCGCCAATAAAATATTAACTCTTGTTATTTTGTATTCATGTTTTAGTTGAAAGTCTATTAATTGAATCCGTAGTTTTGTTTTGTTAATCATAGAAGTGATGAAAAGTACAAAAACCATAGTTGCAGTTTAGTCTAAAAATATATGCAGTATTTTAACTATCGTTATTTACAATGTACAATACATCGTAGATTCGAGCACCAATTCATCATTTGCTCTGAATAACTTTAGTCCATCAACAACAATCCGTTCTTCTCTATTATAGCAATTTTATAAATCCTTTCAAGAGAAAGTTACACTATTATGTTACCTGAAATTTTATATGTACAAGTGTATTTCAAGTTAATGTTGCTTTGTTGATGTATAAACCAACTGCTTAATACGTTAATAATAAAATAGTGCTTCATCGCCTCTTCAAACGTTGTGTCTTTTATTTCTTAAGTGTAAACTGAAAAAAAAAATCAGTTTTATTTCATTTAAAATATGTTATTTAATTACTTTGAAGTGTTAATAAATAATGTTTTGTGTTCGTAGTAACATCCTAATACATAGATTACCATAACGAAGGTAATGATTCATTTGTAGTAAAATATAAACAATAACATGTTAACAATTTTTTTTTATGAAACAATCCCTTCGTCTCAGTTAGAGAAATTCTAGTAGTTATTTAATTGAAATTAATATTTAGCAATAAAAGAAGTATTTTATATTAAACTGGTTGTCATCAAATAGAATGAATGTTTGGAATTCAAATTTCAGAATCTTCATTTGTCTCAAAGGATCGGAAAAGTAAAGAGAAAAACAAACTCTTGCTATACAAACAAAGATAAACAGAGTTAATCTTATTATTGATTAATATTTTTCATCAATAAATTTTAATAAATAATCCTGAATAAACTTTCTCTTCTTTTAATGGCTTGTTAATATTATCAACCTCTAAGAATGTTGCTTACTCCAATTTCTAATTTTACACGTTTTAGTCGTTATTTAGTATGGAATATTTTTGTAAAAATGAATTAATTATCAAATTTTAAAAACCAAACTACGTCCAAATCAATTCTCAGCGTTTCCTCTGGATATTTCAGTGATGTTGAAGGAAAAATTAGACTGACAGCTTTTTTATATTTAGATTAAAGTAGTCTTTAAATACAGTAACTATAGAATCACATTTTTAGAAGTTACAGAAATAATAGAAATAATTACAATGATGGCATTTCAGACTATTTGTAGTCAAATGAAATCCATGGAAAGAGTTGTAAATCTGTGTCTGTATATGTGGAAACTTTTTCCATCGTAGCTATCTTTTATCTCAAATACAAATGTAATGATCTACGGAATAAGGAATTACAAGGTCACCGCAACATTTTCACCGAGTTAAAGAGCCATTGCCCCTAATATTTATTTAGTCATTTTATCTTAAGGCATCCGTGACATTCAAGATGGGTATTTGTGAGTAACTTTCGAGAAGGAGGTTTTTGTGACAATATTGTTAACAACTACGAGGTTACAACACAATTCAAGTGTTCGATAACACACAATTTAATTTTGAAAAGGACATTATCTTTTTAAGTATAAATTTCATCGAAATACATTCAAATAGGTTTGTTTTTTTTTCATTTGCGTGTTAATGTAAACAAAATTCTCTAAAAGAAATTTTTGTAAGTTATTTGATTTTCTTGAATATGAATATAATTTTAACGTTTTCCTTTTGATTTTATCTCCATCATTTGAAATCTGTGTTTTCGATTAAGTTATCAACCGAACACTTGTCTATCTACTAAAGACAAAGTGAATTCTTTTTGATAGCAGTACTATTGGAAATGATACCACTGTTATTTTCAAATTATCCATTGGATTCTTAATTAACATTAGCTCATATAATATTATTTTAATTTGAATTTGAATGAAAATTGAAGCTTTATGCTAATGAAACTTGAGAAATTTTATAAAATTTGTGAAAACTCAAGAATTTTAAAAAGTTACCAATTAGAAGCTTTCCGTCAATATATTTTCAACGTTCAAATCAATAATACCTTTAGATTATTCAACTAAATGTAACCAATAATGATTTCAATACAATTTTATGAAAATGTTAAGCAGGTAAGTCCAAATGGTATTAGTCGAAATAAAATGCTGTTATATAAAAGATGAATATGAAAAGTTCTGAAATATTAAAATATTTAATATCCCTTTTAAGAAAGATTTCAGAAAACTTTTAATACTCGTTGTCAAGTCACAATTATTTGTTTTTATATTAAGAAATTAATATTGTACGAAATTTAATTTCTTTTAAAATTTCCTTTTCAAATTATTAGTACAAAATTGAACATTATTTTGACGTAAGCCTTGAAGCTTATTTAAACATTTTAGAATAAGAAAACTCACTTTTTTATCATTTTTTTCTAAAATTTAAAATCTTATTTATTAGTGGAATGTTACTTTTCTTTAAGAACATTTTCTTTAATTTTTACTTTACTTTTACTTTGGTTTTACTTTTCTTTAATTCTTAATTAATTAAATCGCAGACGACTTTATACGAAATTGGTATTTTTTTATTAATTTAAAACATTTTAAAAGTTTATAATTTTTAATATTTATTGGGATTATTTTTTTGAAAATTTAACAGATAGATACGAATGAATTAATGAATTAAGTCAGTAATTATTGAAATATTTTGTTAAAAACAAACAAATTTAATTCTTTCATAGCTTCTCATTCTGTTTTAAAGCTTCATAACTACAATTTTTGTAGTCGGACTTCCTTGTAAATTAAGATAGTTATAATTAGATACAAAAAAAATACAAAAAAATTCTTTGTTCAGTTATTAAAGCCAACATTTTAATACCTTTTTAACATCAATGCAGTTTTTGAGATTTTGAATGATTTCTTTTTTTTATGTAATAAAAGCAAATAATATTAATTGTTACAAATATAGTTACGAGATGTATCTTTATGATAGTGATAAAATCTAGTGATAAAAATATATATTTAATTTGCTATTAATATTTTTTTGTTTACTTTAGGTAATTCTTTTCAGTTAGGTCCTTATCTCAAATACTGTCGGAAATACAATCCTCACATGATGGAGGCTGCCATTGCATCTGTCCTTGGAGGGACCCATTCAGTTGTCGCAGCTGCAAGACAGTTCGGCATCAAAAGGACAGCCCTTGTTTACCATCTGTCAAGGCTATTTCCCCAGAGATTAAGTGAAAAATAAAATTGAAAAACATTTCAATGAGACAACATGAAGAAGAACAAAAGAACAATTTCCATATCATCACTTCCATCTCATCATCATCATCATCATGACATCATCTGCTATCATGAACATTGTCATCTTTTAGTGCTTTCTAACAATAAACAATTGTTTTTATACAAATTGTAGCACTTTTTTATTTATTTATTTGTTTATTATATTGTAATGGTGTTTGTGGGAGAGTCTTTAAGAGCGAAATACAACAAGTCAAGTTTTGGAACTGAACTGAATTGTTTTTATAGATTGTACAAAGTTGGATTTCATTGGATAAGTAATTAAAAATATACATCGTGATTGGCTAAAAACGATAACGAACTTAAATTAATTAACTAATTAAACGGCTGCAACGGAAAAGAATTTAAAAATAAACAGAACATCAATAATTAGAAAATAGAAAACGAATGATTTGAAATAAATAACAGTAAAGATTAAAATGAATAAAATACAGATATATACAAATAAATGATTTCTACAAATAAAAATGATGTCTAAAAAATATTTACATATAAACTGTTACAATATAAAACGTTTGCTTGACCAGACCTGATGTAATCTTGAGCATCAGAATTGAGGTCAGAATGATTGGTTGGTTGGAGGAGGGGGAGAAATTAATGTAGGAGGTCTTTGGGAAGAAAAAAAATATAATACTGATGAATAGAAAAACTATTCTACATTATTTATCTATTCTGAGTTAGGAAATTTACGTCTTCTTTTAAAATAACGGTAGGTTTAATTCTGAGCTGTTTTGAAAGTATTGTCGATACAGGAACATGTCAATTCCTAGAACTTGTTTTTCCTATTGACCCTGTGTTAATTTCAGAGCCCCACATCTCCTTCCTCCTGTGATAATTATATATAAACAATTTTGGTCTTGACAGTTTCTTAATCATTTGTACCAGGATTGATCAAGAGTGTTTTATTATACCATTTCTCCTTGTTAGACCTCATGAAATCTCAAGTTAGTTCCAATCACTAAAGGGCCTACGTTGAGTTTCACGGATTACTTTACAAGAGAAGAAATTCTTAAACAATTTGTACGTGTGTTTTAACATGGCATTCAAGATATACACAATTATACACACAATCATTAAAAAAATACATATCTACAAAATTGTGGTGCCTTTCAAACCTACCCAGAGGTTCATCATCATGCACATAAAATGATGATGAACCTCTGGGTAAGTTTGAAAGGCTCCACAATTTTGTAGATATGTATTTTTTAAAGATTGTGTGTATAATTGTATATATCTTGAATACAAGAGATGAAAGAAAATTGACAAAAATCAAATCAAATGAAAACTAATGGTAAATTCTATTGCCCCTAGATCAAAGGAAACCTTAAAAATCTGCAATCACCTCAACGAATCTGTACAATTCCATTGTGGAATTAAATTTCTAATATTTAAAATATTATCTCAGTAAAAGAAAAATGGCATAATACAATAATCAGAAAAGTCCAAATTTAGCAAAATAAAACTCAGTTAATCAGTTTTTTTGATTAAAAACTTTCCTTATTTATAATTGTTGGTTAATTGATACAACAATATTGATATATTACTAAATTATTTTTCATTTAATTAATTTTAATTATGTAACGAAAACACAGAAGACCTAAGACCACTATCCTGCGAAAAAAAAGAAAAATTCGAGGAGCCCTCCTGTCCGCCGCTCCAGTAGAACCTGGTCCAAAGTATACGTAAATGGAAAACATTCAACAACTTTACTTTTCATTTTTGAATCGTTTTCTTTTTTAAAACAAGATAATTAATGCTTTTAGACAGCGTCAAAAGCAAAACGGCCCCATAATATGCACAATTTTATAAACAAAATTTTATCGGAAGCGACCACTTTTGACCCCCAATTGTCGGTCAGGGAGTGGTCCTACAGGTCTGATTTTTTGGATGTGGTCACCTACTTTTTGATGCTGAACACAATGGTGAAGGCTTCATTCTAATATCTCTAACAGAGATATTAAAATCTCTATAGAGTGTGACATCCACCAAGCATAAAAGCAAGAACAGTCCCCTATCTGGTCAGGGAGTGGTCCTAGAGGTCTGATTTTTTTTTTTTTTACGTGGTCAGCTACTTTTTGATGCCGAACACAATGGTGAAGGTTTCGTTCTAATATCTCTAACTGTTTGGCCACTACGGAGTGTGACATCCAGCAAAAAGTGTGACATTCAGCAACACAAAACCAATAGCATCCCTATGTTTTACAGGCAAGCTGTAACCTAGGGGCCGCTAAAAAGAAGAAAAAGAATTCTAAATGAACTTCTTAAACTCCAAATACCTTTTACTTGCAAACATTCCGACATTTAAACGGTCTTGATTTCCTTAAGAATTTAAAAAAAAAAAAATGAGAAGAAAGAAAGAAAATTTGAGAATGAACAGATTTCCTCCAAAGATTGATTTTATAGTCAAAAGATCAATCGGAAGGCTTGGAGTTTCTCGCGAGCCTCATATAACAATTGATATGACATTAAGTTCTAACAGCTCACAACTTACAATCGACGGAAATCTCCATGCACGACAACATGCTCAAAACTTCAGGCTCAAATGAATCACAACATTCATTGTTAACCGGTCTAAATTGTTCGTGTACCCATAAGCTTGCATTTGGAAATAACACTTAGAAAAAACGCATAGTAATTTGTTGATTTTGATGAATGTGTATTACATTATTCAGCTTCAAGTGAAAGTAACTAATGTTAAGTGAAAATTTAAGGAGTGAAAAGCTAAAAGCCTAAACCATCTAGAATTAGTTATAGCTTTTTTTTTTTTTTTTTTTTTTTTTTTTGCATCGGTGCTTACGTCGGAGCATTTAGTGAATCTGAATCTTCGGCGACAATCAAGACCCACAATCCTTTGCAAACTGTAATTACGCTTTATAAAATGTAGAGAAATCTCAGTAGATTTTTGATATATTGCTAAATGTACTAGAGTAGTAATTGCTTATTTTCGACGATAAATTCCTGATTGTGATATTAATGAACGAGATATATGCTCAATCATTCGTAGACTGGGGAAGGAACCATTTTGTGATATAGGAGGGATAGAGATCAAAATAAGTGTGCTAATATTTATTAAGGTTTGATTTTTTTTCGTCGTTTTAGGGTGTTGCGAATATAAACAGACGAAGGAGAAGGAGAAATAAGTTCAGGTTTAATTGTAAGACCGTAAGGATTTGCACGCTCAGTTTAGTTGAAGCTGCAATAAAAATAGCTCTGACTGTTTCTCTTTCAGTCTCTTCGCTTCATACTACGTCAGTAACCTACCAGCGCGTGATTGACTCAAGATCTTTAAAACTTGAAGGGAGTTCTCATATGATCTTCAAAATCAGAAGGTTTTCAACTTTAAAAATATTTATAAATTGTCTAACGAGATCACCTTTGTCATTTAATCCAATAGTTTTCACTGCTGTCCGACTGTAATGTAACATTGTTATGGATTGAAGTCTGTAATCTCCATAATTCTCCATATCAGGGCCGCCCCTATATGGTAACAAACCAGACAAATGTCGGGATGCCCGAGACCTTGGGAATCAAGTTCTGTATTTGCATTTATTTTTAAATTTTGAACTTTTCACATTTTCTGACGGCAAAGCCACGGCCATCTCGATTCGCATAGTAGATCATCTTAAAACGAACAGCATGGCAAATAGCAATTCTCCTGTAGATCCCGAAAAGCAATGTTATGAACTTGGACTTGTCTAAGGTAGCTTTTGTGCTTTGTAGTTTCTATACTAGTGAAGCTTTCTGTTCTAATAGATTGATTCCCTTGTCAGACGCTCAGTCTGTCAGATGATTTTCAAGTACATTTCAAATCGTAAGCTTTCCGATTTTGAAAGGAATTATCATAGATAGCGTTTAAGTGTGTTTTGAAGATCTTTGGCCAATCACGTATTTGCGGGCTATGATGTAATATGAAGCAAAGCAAGAACTTTTTAGATCTCGTTGATCTGCTTGCCAAGTATGACTTATTCTTAAAGGAATATTCAGTCTATGTGAAGAATCGCCAAGAGAAGAATGAAAAAAAATAATTCATTATCTTTCTTGGAGAGCACAGGATGAGTCTTTGTGTCGAGATTAAAATTTTGAAGACAATCTTGGAAGAAAAGCGTGAAGCCATTTACTTTTCATTTATGTGTGATGCTATGCCTGATGTGTCCAAAATGGAACAAAACATTTTGAATATTGAGCTACGTTTTGTTAGATGAAGAAGACAACAAGTGGAAAATTTGTGAAAGATTTGTTGAGTACTTAAGTTAGATTTTTCACAAAAAGTCCGGAGATGACATAACATCTTGTACTGTATAATTGCAGTCATGGCCAATGTTTTGACAATGGATGCAGTATGGCTGGACACATCAAGGGAGTCCAAACAAAAATTAAAGAGCTCAACCCAACTGCAACTTTTTCTCCATGTACAGCTCAATTTAGTGAGAGTCCATGCTGCAAAAAGCTGTTCTGTAGTAAGCAATTCTTCAACACTAGGAACCAACTACACAATTATTTCAGTTCAAGTCTGGAGAAATTGCTAATGTTACTACAGCATATAGATGAAAGGTCCCTTCATGGTCTGTCTACAACAATGTGGAATGCAAGAACTGAAGCAGTGAGGCCTGGCGTAACAGAATAGTTGCCTGGTGTTTTAGAAGTTCTGAAGTTTTAGAACTACAAAAAAAAAGTGACAGCAACTTATCAAGTGAAGGTGCAGCAGAAGTAGACGGTCTCATTAAGTACTTCTCTAGGTAGGAAACACTCATTCTTTTGGGAAGATATACTGGAAGAAATCAACAATGCGATTCTAATTCTCCAATCAAAGGAAATAACACTTCATATTGAGATGAACAATATTAAGGCTCTAGAGAAAAGAGTGGACCAGGAAATACGACTCAAGTAGAAAGAATACCTCCAAAAAGCTCAGAAAATAATATCAAATGTAAGAATACATATTGAGTTTGAGAGGAAGAGGGCGAGGAAAATGTTTTTTGATGGAAGTGATGATGAGTTGGACGGACATTCTCAAACCTGACAAGGGAAGTGCGTAACCTCGAACGCTGAGAACCGCACGAAAATGTCCTTAAAATAACTCGTTCATTCCAAAAATAGTGGTATGAATCATTCTCATGCAAAACTGCACGTCTTACCACGAGACATTTGAATGATCACCTATTGAAGGTCCAAGAGAGGAACTTTGGTAACGCGAAGAATGAAAATATCGATATAATAGCATCAAAAACACACATATTTCAATGTCGTGACTATATTGCTATATTTCGAATGCACTTATAGCGCCTCATAAGTTTGCTATAGGCTTTGAAGCCACGATTGTAATAGTCTTCAAAAATGTTCTCCAGTATGTTGTCATCAATATCTTGTAATACACTGGGCCTCGACATTTTGGGTGGAGATGGTTCGTACTCACTTTGACTTGAAGGTTCATATTGCTCTGGAGATGAACGTCTTGTACTGCTGGAAGAGCCAACTTCAGGTACGAGGTCTTCCTGTCCTTCAAAATCACTACACTTATCCAGCGTATCTTCATGCATTTCCGCGTCATACCCATTGTATTTCTGAATTATTATGCTACATAACATATTCGCGAACTCCTTATCCTCGACTCCGATTACGTTTCCACATTCAGCACGTCGCAACTTTGCCTCTAACATTTTGACAACATTTGTGGGATTAATTCGCCTCATGATACCGATGTACACTGTTTACACTCTAACCCACAACCAAACACTCCAAAAGTCGGCCTTCTACTGCAGGTATACTATTCACACAACTAGATTAAGTACTTGTTAGTGCAGGTACAGCATGCCACCGTCGGATGGCGCTAGCAGACAACAGCTGAGTTTTGCATGGGAATGACTTACACCACTGTTTTTGGCATGAGCGATTTATATTCTAAGCACATTTTCAAGGGGTTCTCAGCGTTCGAGGTCACGCACTTCCCTTGTGAGAGGAAAAACCAGAAGAAAGTTGTAAGAAAAGTGTGTTTGATAATATAGTTGAAAAATTGCGTGTCAGCTAGCTTTCCGTTTTCTGGCGATTTTCAACACATGTGAGATTTTTAAAGCAATTCTGAAGATAAATACCCTTTCAGATCACGGAAAAGCTACAGAACATTTAATTTCTAAATATCCTGAAAATCTGAGTGAAAATTTGATCAAAGAGATTAAAATGTTCAAAACGGTTTTCCAAGCTATCTATCCAAATCTGACCAAAATACCCGAGAGCAATGGATTTCCATTAGTTATCTTGAATGAAATCTATAACTTAAGTTGCATACTTAAGTTTTTCCTGAGCTTTGCATTGCGCTCAGGATTTTCATCACCATGCCAGTGACCGTTGCATCTGGAGAGGGAGAGGTTTTAATAAACTTTCCTTTATCAAAAATCACCTCAGGTCAAGTCTCGGACAAAAAAACAACTGAACCATTTATCATTTTATCCATAGAGCATGAACTAGCTTCCAAGATTTAATTCTCAGAAGTGACTGAAGATTTCATAAGCAGGAAGAACAGGAGATTCAGTATTCCAACTTCATTTCTACAAAATGTTCCAAGATGGACTAGGAAACAGTCAACATATATTATCTGGATGGTTTCAAACACATGTAAAAATAGTAATTGGGTATATTTATTTCTAAGATTATAAAAAAAAAAACTGTGTAGTGTTTACTTGTGTAAAATATAGAAATGTTATGCCGTAAAATCAAATTAGTACTTTGAAAAGTTTCAAAATATCTGCAACATTTTTTTAACGATATTTGAATTATTAGCTTTCAATATTTAAACAGAGCTGAAAAATAAAAATGATAAGACATAATTTAACCCATAAAGTCCAAGAGCTCTCCAGTCTTATGTCTAGATTTCTATTACATACGTAAATAAATGTCAAATGCATTAGAATTATATCTAAATAAGTACCGTATATTTTTGATAAAAATGAGATTGGGGCCCGAGAAGAATTTTTGTCAGGGGCCCTGTCCATATCTACCCATAACAATACGAAGAAAAGAAAATTAATCACTTCGAAGGCAAAGATAAACATGTCTTAAGTATTTTCAATTTTAATTTTAAGTTCTTAATCTTATCACAGAACTTCCCAATGTAAGAATCAGCTAGCCAAAGAATACATGGAGTAATTGCTTATTTACTTACATATTATGGCTTTATTTATTTCAGCTTTAATGATTCACACGGTTAATCAATTCATAAAATTTGGGACTTTTTTTTTTCAGGGCAACCAATTTTCTTCACGGTCTTTATATCTCTACAGGCATGAGATTGAAAAAAAATTATTATTTTAAGAAAGATCTTTGCAGGATGGGAATAGGAAATAAAGACTGTAAATGTTTTATATTAGGCTTTTTATTGGCAAAAAATAATTTAAAAGTTATGGAATCAATCTATTTATATCTTTATTTTGTTTTAAGCTTGTAGTAATTTAATATCAGTAATAAACTGCATCAGCCGGAAGTAGATGAAGCAACTGTCCGATAACTGCCTGCCCTAGATTGATGCAAAACAAATTGAATGGAGGGGGGGGGGATATTTATTACTTCCGGACGATTAAAAGTCTTAAGGGGGGAGTCTGAACATTTACAATCTTCTAAGCTTGCTTCTCTTGCAATAAATATAAATATAAAATATTTCAATTTAAAAACCTGAAATCATTCTATCTCTTTAATCCGAAGTATGTGACTTCCTGAGTTTTACTTGTGTTTCCCAGAAGCTTTACACAAACAAGAACTCTGATTAGGAACTGATGGGACAAGAAAAGTCCTCTCCATTTCCCCGTCCCCCCCTTTTTTCCCCTTTAAAAAAATCAAATACAAACTTAACATTAAAAGAATATATGACTTGCTTATGAAAAGAATATATCACAGGCACTGATTTTCGCCTCCCATCACAGTTCACCCCTTTTTAAATTACAAAGATTACAAGATAAATTAAATATAGTAATTTGAAAGCCGAAACGGAAACATTTAATTGAATTTTACAACCACAGGCTCTGAAGGTTACAAATTACTTAGTATATCGTCCAAATGAATCTCACTTACAAAATTCACACACTTGACTTTTAAGATTCAATGTCATTGTATAGCTGTCAACGATCTTCATAGACTTCTCCAATGTAAGTAAATATTTCGTTTGTTACTAATATAGTATAGGATACGTACATAATACTGGATGGTTATAATTAAAGTTCCCCACTTCTGCGCGGTCTAGAGACCGCATTATTGCACGGATAGTAATGCCACTTTGTATATAAGCTATATAGAGCGTGGGGAAGAGAATTCCAACGAAAAAAAAAAAAATACTTCAAAAAGTTGCCACCAGGTGAAAAAGTGGCGCTGCAAGATCATAAACAGACGATGGGAATGCAATATTTTCATGCTTTAGAGCAGCGGTCGGCATGCCGGTTAAAATTTTTGGCCCAAGTGCGGCCCGCAGTAATCCCCACATAACATATTTGGCCCTTTTACAACAAAAGGTTGCCGACCACTGCTTTAGAGTGACTGTTCAATATGCCTACCGTCTGCGTCGATGACATGCTGGAAGCGCAGGACAGCGTGCTCAACAGTAGCACGAAGACTGTCTCGTGAAATGGCTGCAACATGACGAAGGATATTGGCTTTCAAATCAGGCAAGGTCCTTAAGCGTCCCTCATAAATACGATCTTTCAGGATTTCCCACAGCCAGAAGTCACATGGATTAAGGTCTGATGAACGGGCAGGCCACGCCTCTGGAAAATGTCTCGACAGAACATGATCATCGCCGAAGCGGGCACGAAGAAGTTCCTTTACTGGGCGACCAATATGCAGTGCTGCACCATCTTGCATGAAAACTGTTGTCTCTAAACACCCGCGTTCTTGCAAGGCTGGAACCACATGTCATAACAAGAGTTGACAGTAACGTGCACTTGTAACAGTGCACCGGACAGGACCTGCAGGTGTCATCTCCTCAAAAAAATATGGACCCAGAATGAAATCCATGGTGAATCCACACCATGCAGTCACGTACTGGGAATGCACCACATGGAGGTTTGAGGAACCCCACACGCTACAATTCTGCGTGTTCACAGCGCCGTCAAGCGTAAAATGCGCCTCATCTGTCCACAGAATGTTCCAGGGCCACGCATCATTGAAAGCCATTTTAACCAAGAAACGAAATGCGAAGTCTGACCGCATTTGTAGATCTTGCGGCTGTAACTGGTGCAGTATCTGGATCTTATACGGGTACCAGTGAAGAATGACCGCAAAACCTTTCGTACTGTGGATCATGGAATTGTTAATTCATGTGCTACTGGTCGCTGAGTACCGGCCACTGACGCTCTGTCAGCTACTGCTACTGCCACTTCGTGGACAACGTCCTCTTCCTGGCAGCATACCTAACTCCCCTGTCTCTTCGAATTTCTGCATCATCTTTCGTAAACCCCTTGCCGTCATGGGTCCTGTTCGCAATCCCTTCAAACAACGATATTCTCGCAGTGCTGATATACTATTGCTGCTGTCCTGGTAATAGAGCTTCACCAGGAGCGCACGTTCTTTCTTTTCCAATGGTATGGTGATTTCTGCAGATTGGTTGTTCACAAATGCATTGTGCTTTTCACACAGCGCCACTTTTTCACCTGGTGGTAACTTTTTGAAGTATTTTTTTTTCCCGTTGGAATTCTCTTCCCTATGCTCTACATAGCTTATATACAAAGTGGCATTACTTTCCGTGCAATAATGCGGTCTCCAGACCGCGCAGAAGTGGGGAACTTTAATTATAACCACCCGGTATAAAAAGCTTCTTATTTTAAGACGAAGTTTGGACTAGGGAGGGTTAACTGCACGATTAATTCATCGTACACGTAATCCTCCCTTGAAAATAGCATACAGATAGATAGATATATCCCACGGAGGCTCACGATGGCCCTTTGGGTTGCTGGAGGAAAGGCTCTCAACGTTTCAAAGCCCCCGCCAAACTATACCCGGGTCCAAAATATACCCTGGCATATAAAATAACCCAAACTATATTATACTTCATGGTATATTTTGGGCCAGTGCAGATTATACCCCTTGTATTTTTCATAAATAAATATGTATTTCAATGTTCAGACTGGTTTTTTTCCATCATAATTTATATATTTTGGGCTAGGCCAGATTTATATCTTGAGAATGTGTCAGAGCAATTCATTGTTGTAATCAGCGTTTAGATATATGTTTTGTTAGCTCATGCTTCATTGTAGTCTGCACTTGATTAGTTTGCAATAGCATTTCAATGATTAAATTTTAATGATTAAAATTTAGATGAATTGCTGACTAAAGGAAGAATTTGATAAAAATAATTGATGAAAGCCTTTTCCGGCATAGCCTTATGGTCAAGACGGAGCCTTTCTTGAGGCATATATCTCCAGAACCTGCGTTCGGATCCCGGCTTCGGCATGGATGTTTATATTCTTTCCCGTGTTTCTTCATCTTTCTCTTGAGATCTGAAGTCATTCCATAATCGTTTCCTGAGGACGGCAATTGGGAAACCATCTCAGTATCTTTCCCAAGTATTAAGAGAAGGGAGACCAGACTCTTACCGGCGCACTCTTGGGTAGCGGCTGAAGGGAAACCCCAATGGGTTGCTTCGAATAAGGAATAAGGAGCCGTGCACCAAAGGATGCAGCAGAGGATTGGGAAGTCGGCTGCACTATCTGTCGACATTTTTTCATGGACAATATTGTCCATGGAAGCCTGCTCAACCTAACAAAGTACGGATGGGATGACTAAGTGAATTGATGAAATTGGCACTGCAATTCTGCCGTAGTTATATTATTGTCATTATGGAAACTGTTTCAATCTTTTCATTTGTATCCCAGAGATTGGTTGATGTTGAAAAGATGAGTTTCATCTTTTCAACTCATATCTGTTGATTTGTGTATTAAAAATGATGCGTATTAAAAAAAAAATCTAACGAAATCTAAAGAAATTAAGAAGCAGATTTTAAGTGAGTTAAAGATTAAAGAATAAACTTCGGAAAAAAAAAAAAACAATAGTGGAAGCAATAATGATGTTTAACCATTGGCATCACGGAAATGGTTAAATGATGACTAACGAATTTGTTAAAAATTAGTGCTACTAGAATTAGAAGAATTTCCCTTTACTTTTTATTCCCAAATAGTGTCAGGGAGAGAGGTTTCAACTCATTGAAATAATCCCATAGCTCTGTAATGATGAGAGGATTTAAAACTCAAGGTATTTCTGTACTCATGAAAGGAGAAGAATATTAAAAGTATTAGTTGCATTCTAATATAGATGAATTTATGTAATTTAGTGACTAACGACTTAATTTGTTTGAAACTATTTTTAGAAGAACAGAGAGTACTCAATGCTATCAATGAAACAATTTCGGATGATTTCAACTATTCCAAAGAACTGACTGAGTTCTTACTTACTTTACTTGAATTTTGTGATGCTTTTATATTTGCTTACAGAAGAAAGTTCCTAATTTACCTTAGGTAAATTTAACTAAGCACAGGATTATTGAAATACACAAGTGGAAAGAGAAAAAAGAACACGATAAAAGGATTAAATAAAATACCTCAGATTCTTTGAGGAGAATTGGGGGTTGTGTATAAGAAAGTGAACACACACTCAAGGTCATACGAAATGACTTTGTATGTTTCATACACAGTATTCTTATTTAATCTATGCAAATATTGCAATGTTCTCACTTTAATATCAGGTGTAATCTCGCCATCGTTCAATGCAGGTCTGGCAGCATCAGATATTCTCCTGTGTATCATTCCTAGCTCTTAGAAACAGTAGTGACAACAGGTCGAATTCATCGCCCGATACAATCCCATTCATTTTTTATTGGGGAAGAGTGCGGGCCAAATGTTTCAAATCTTTTCAGCAGTACCATAAGCTTCTGGACTGAAAAATTTGATACTTATATTATGAAAAGAAAGAATTTAAATTAGAACAGCGATTTTGGTGACTTAACAGATTAATTTGGTAAAACAAATTACTTGAAGCAGCATTACGGTTTTCCCATAGTCCCTATGACATCGTGAAGAACTTTCAAGAACTACAGGGTATCTTCAATCTAGTGATAATATTTAGAAATTCATGACATTTAACATTGAAAAAGCGAATAAAAACATTCCTATCATACTGGAAAGTAATTGGAAAAAAGAATTTATATGAATTAGCATCTACGAAATAATTTGGTAAAAGCAATTGGCTGAAGTGTTATCGCACTATTTTAGAGGTCAGATTAGCTAAATAACATTTGACTTATTCATTTACATTGTAATTAATATATTTTTCCTCTATTTTTATTTTTAAAAAAAGGTTTATTTTGATTAAAGAAATATTTTAGGGAAATTATAATATCGATATTTGCAAAAATATTCAGATGAATTAAAGATTCCCCATTTCTTAAAGTGTAAAAGTTATTTTTCTTTAATATCCGTACAACGAACTCTAAAAAATTATTTTCTAAATATTGTTTATTTTACATTATGAAAATATTTTCATACTGTCCGACAGTTTTATTTTTAAAAATAAAGATTTAGGATTTTGATTTTTGAACATATTTAATGCATTGTTTAAGTGTGCTGAAATTGATTAAAATTAAAATAAAAAAAAAAAATCCCTTCTTTTACCCAATTGCTTTGAACTTTTTAGTGTTTAAAAAAATATCTTATTATTAAGCCTAAATGGCAAAAGGACATTTAACTGTTCGATTTTGGATAAATACTCCAAATTATTCTTACTGGTCAATTGTCCCTCTTCGATTCCAGTAAAGTTATTTATCAAAATTACTTATAATTACTTTCTGAAGATGTACATAAATTTACGAACAGAAACAGATTTTTTTTTTTTTTTTTGCACCAGAATCTTCCCTTGATTCTTGTTATGCTGCTACCACAGTCTTTTTGGGAAGAAGTCATTTTTTCATTAAAAATTTCTCCGTCACATATTTCAGTATAATTTTACGTTTTTCCTTGTAAATAAATCAGCTTCATTTGCCATCAAATGTATTTTTCATCAAGCAGACGAATGCAAGCAGCATTTTTTTTAGCACAAGTTTTCCACTAAAAATTAGATAAAAATTTAAATTAGATTTAAATTTAAGCATTTTTTAAATTTGATTTGTTGAAATAGTAGCATGAAACAAATTTCAATTCACTTTTAAACCAATTAAATTTATTTATTTCAAAATGTTATAATATGTAAAAAGCATTTTTGGAGGCAATTCTCAAATTTAAATTAAAAATGCAATTAAAAGCTAAAAGTTGGAGCTGTTTAAAGTATTTCAACTTTAACAATGTTAATAAGTTTAAGCATATAAGCTATTTAAAAAGAAAAAAAAAATGTGTATGCCCAATAAAATCAAAAATTTTATATATAAGAGTTTTTGGAGAGTCCATAACGTATTAAAATTTGATGAAAAATTGAATTACATTTTTGTGGGTTGCTTGCAAAATTCTTTCCATAAATTAAACTCAACGATGTTAAATTTTATTCTGTTAAATAAATGTTTTGTTCTCTTTCTGTAAATTTTCTTAAAGTAATCGCTTTTCATTATTTAATTCCTGATATACTTAAATTTAGAAATTTTGAAG
This sequence comes from Thereuonema tuberculata, assembly GCA_023159025.1. NCBI lineage: Eukaryota > Metazoa > Arthropoda > Chilopoda > Scutigeromorpha > Scutigeridae > Thereuonema > Thereuonema tuberculata. The sequence goes on from JAFIDM010009631.1 coordinate 179,818,570, forward strand.
GCATTGATAATTAATAATAATTCAAATGAAAAAAATGGCTGAATATTTTATTATTTTCCATGAAAAAAATCCGTGTCTTTCGCAGAGATATTTCCCCTATTCTTCGCTTGATTATGAGGAATTTGGCTTCATTGCGATGGTAGCGCCACACAGCGCCAGAATCACTGAAACCATAAATATCTAAACTCTTTTTAAATTCTTTACTATGCTGTATAGAAATTGTTTAAATTAAATTCCTATGAAAGTTCTCTTTAACTTTTACAAAACAACCATCCAAATATATTTAGAACTGTTATTCTATATGTTGTTTACATCCTTGTAATTTCAGTTATCTACTAAATCGCAAAATACAAAATGGCTGTCTCAAAAAGCCATAATGGTTTTATTTCTTTTCAATATTATTCAGGTCGTAATTTTTTTTAGGATATATTCTTTTTCCTCGTCTCGGAATATTAATTCAAAATTGTGTAAAAATCAATTTTACTTTAACTCGATCATTGAAAATGCTTTTAAAAAATTTGACTAAAAATTAAACTTAAAAAATCGCTTACAAAAATACATGATATTAAATTTTTAATATTGTATATGCCCATTTTAATTAAAAATGTTTAAAGGACAATTTTAGACGCTTCGATAATTTTTAAGCTTTCTTCGAAGCATTTTGAAGGATTAACTTAATTTCACACTCAATTTGTGTTTTAATCATTTCAGAATTATCATTTCAAGAAGATGAAATAAAATAAATTCCAAATCCGTAATTTAAAATTAAAATAGAAGTAAAGAAAATGGGTAGTTGTGGTTAATGATTTCACAGAATTAAAATACAAGTTATCAAATAAATTAATTGGAGCAATGCTTCGAAATTGAAAGTGAAGATTCATTACAAGGAATATAAGATTAATAAACATGAATTGATTAGAGAAGGTCTGCAAATAGTTTTCAAAAATTCTTTTTCTACAAAGACCTTTACATATCCATAAATACCATGTAAAATCATTAATTTTCAGGCAAGAATTAGAATTAGTCTTCAAGCAAGAATGACAAGGATTCATATGCAAATCTTACATTTTTAATTATAGTAATGATCAAGTTGTAGAGTTAGCATTTATACAGATTTATAATTTTTTACAATTTCTATAATTTTTGTTTTTCTGTATATCAGAAGTTCTTGTTGGCTATTTATTCAGCTACTCTCTATTCCTTATTGTTTGGTGTAATATTAGTAAAGTTAAAGATTTTTTTTAAATATATATATATATATATAGGATTAAATATTTCAGTTTGTATGAAGAAAATGAAGATAGAAAGGTTGATTAAATTTGATATCAGGCAGATGATGGAGTTACTGTTGTCATTTGTTACATCACATACCATAGCTTAAAAATATATTGAAAATAATGTGGAAGAATTTCTGTCAGTAAGAAGCCATTGGAGCTTTATTGAGCTAAAAATGCCAATGGTAGAAAACAGGCTTAGCTGTCTTGAATCTACTAAGGAATTTGAGATTTTGTTCTTTTAATATTTTGCTAACTTTTATAAAAACTGATACAGAAAGTGCAAGGTTTATTTATAATCAAAAAGGCTAGTCAGACTTTTAACCCGGCAGTGGTCGCGCCCATTTTTGAAACACCAATGGTCACAATGGGTCTGTGAGACCCATTCATTTTAAACACCAACACTTTCAAAATTTCAACGTTTAAGATATTTTTTAATAATAATATCATTTATTGATTGTTTCTGAAGATTTCTGTTATAATCATTTATAATAATATATATATATAAATATATAGATTAAAATTATTTAAGAAAACATTGTAAAAACGGATAAAAAGTGTATTGATTACATAATTGATAGAAAATTAAGGCATATATATATATTTAGTTAAAATTATGATCAACTAATAATAAATTAGTTATTTCTAACTGATTTCTTTGAGTAAATATTGTTCTAATTTTTTTTTGTGTGTTTTCTAATGCACTCTCCACCAAGTCTTGATATTCACTATCATTATTGTGTGTTGATTCTTCCTCACACTCTAAAAGTATTTTCCTTATTTCATTATCATTGAGAGATTTCATCTCTTCAAAGTAATAAAAACAAGAAGTAAACTCAGGACCAAACTAAACTGTTTATAGAAATAACTTATGAAAGAAGAATTAATTAAAAAATTGAAAAATAAAAATAAAAAATAGGCCTAAATAAATAACTAGTTTAATAAATAACTATAGAATAAATAAAATGTTCAAAATAACTGTAGAAATCCAAGTTTGTAAGGCAAACTTTATATTTAACGTAAATAAAACAACTGTTCCCTGTATGCACAAAAAGTTACACGAAAGGTCGCGCTGGGTCTACAGGACCCAAAGTATTTTTTTCCCTTCCGATCGGGACAAATTATATTCTGCCAAAACTGTCACATGAAACATCATGTGGTTTTAGAAAGGTACTGAAAAAGACAATCCTGAAAAGAGCTCCCATCTATAAGTAAAAATGAAAACAAAAACGCATAGGTCTCACAGACCCATCACGACCACTGCCAGGTTAAGGAAAACAAAAATACCTTTTACTGGCAAAAATTTGTAGGATTTTGGAAACTATTATTTAATTGTTTCAGTATCATCTTTATTTGTCAGGCCCTTAAGTACTGGAATTCTTAATTGTATGATTGGTTTTAGTGCTGTTATCTCCCACAGCATTTATTGTGTGAAGTTTATTTTTGTATACATAGTGAAAAGAGACCAAAAGTTTTATTTACTTTGTTGCTATTTAAATCATGATTATTAAAATAAGGCAAGCTATAAAAATGCAACTTAAAACAACTTAAAAAGAGTTTTACTTATTCATTTTCATTGCCTACTTAACAAATTTTAAACTTTTTACTAAATAGATAGGATAGCTATGTAAACAATGTCTATTTTTTTTCTTTTTCTTTTTATTAATGGAAGTGCTTTTATTTTAGGAAGCTATGTAAGATTTATGAAACCTAAATAATACAATTTTATTTATTTTTTATCTTACTAATTTATTAAGAATTATAACATTTTGTTTGATTAATATGTCTTTATTAAAATGGAAGATAATGCTTTAGTAGCCAGTGATACCTTATGTTTACGTAATGAAATTTATACCCTATACTTTAATTGATTATCAACATAGAAAAAAAAAATCAAAGAAAACTTGCTGGAAGTAGAAAACAAAAGAAATGCTTAATTGATCTACTTTCAGCCATTTTTAAAAATTTATAGTCTTCAGCAATGAGGCCAGCTAATTTCATATTGAAATTTATATATGATAGGTTTGTCACAGAACTGGAAACTGTAATGACTTCATTAAATTAAGTTGAAACGGTGGGAATACCATTTTATTTATGTTCCAGCTGTGTGCTTTAGCGCAGTTTTACTTACATTTTAATTTTATCTACATATTTACCATAAGCCCTCTAATATAAATTATTGCAGCTGTTGTTGACTTTATGCTGTGTCTGCAAATTATTCCTATGTAGCATATTTGAAATGCCTTTTTTTTTTTAATTCTCATTATGTATTGAGTTTATTTTTACTTTTCCAGAATTGCCTAATATGGCAGAGCAATAATGTCTTGACACATCTCTTTCTTGTCATCATAGATTTCACATCTGCTTGTGGCTGCACCAATCACATACACCGAACCATCAATCACAGAGATTCCCTCTTCTCTCTCAGAGAAGCAATGAGCTTCCACGAATCAGTGAGACAAGACAATCGAAGCATTCAATATGAGTGAACAGAGATCCCTAATATGGTCCCTACTGTAGATATCAAACAAAAAATAATAGCAATTGCCTGATTTTATTTACTGTATATGCTATACATGATGAATACAGGAGGGTTGACTGTGGTCAAAACAATAATATCTATTAGTGAGAATGTTTATGAATGAAATAGAAAAGGAAATGGGAAAAAGCAAAAGGAAACAGATAGAAGAAAGTAATTAAATAAGGATAAGTGTATATTAGGAATTTTCATTTAAGCTTCAAATAGAGGACATCAAGCTCTGTTCAGATTTTTTTTTCCTGAGCATCATTTAAATTTTACATTTACTGTTTAATATTCATGTAGTTTTTAACTGTAAATATTAATGTAGTACAAAAGTGTTTTTATTTTACAGTAAAAAAAGAAAATAAGAAACCCCAGTCTTTAAAATTTTTGTTTTCAGGAACTCTAAAATACTCTATTAATTAAAGTAAATGCACATAAATCATAAATGAATTAAATTTTGTTCTTTAAAGAAGAAATATTCATCATTAGTGTATTACATTTGATTTCTTCCTTTGCAGGAGTCTAAAAGTGTTACATCTGTAAATCAAGACTTATTGAGTTCAGGATAAGAATGGTTTAAGCAAGTCACAACAATGTTTCAAATTACGAAGAAACTCCAACCAATGTGAGAAAATTCAAATGGCACTATGATTTTATTGGTTTTTCATTGTTGGTTTTATTACTACTAGAAAATTGTACAAGAATAAGGACTTGCACTATTTTTAGTGTGCTAAATTTTTGCATTTTTTGTTTATTGTCAGTAAATTTTAAAGTGTCCCACAGAGCAGTAGGTCCTATTCATTTTGTTAACTGCTTAATCTCTTTAATATTACATTTTAATGTGAATCTTACTCCGGTTAATAATAATATACAGGTAATTTCATGAAGACAGATTTACAGAATTTTTACAATGAACTCTTCAGAACACTTTCTGTAGACTATCAGATAGGGTAACCTATTGCAAGTTTAGTTGCATTAATGAAAAAAAAAAAAAAACACACACACACAATATGCTTTACATTCTGTTCCAGTATAGTCTAGTGGTGTAGACAGTGGTTTCCCATGAGGCAGATTTGTCGAAACCTGACTTTGAATCCTGGCATCGGCATAGATGTATAACTTCTCCTTCTGTGTTTCATCCTTTTTAGCTAATGTGAGCTGCCTCGTCTGGCGTACCCTGGGCAACAATTATTCGACCAAATGTTCACAATTGTCGCCCCATGTTGAGGCCAATAGCAAAAGCACCAAGAGCCCTAGCATTGGACAAAAAAAATATGTCTGTTAAATTTTGAAACAATATCAGTAATATACTATCTATTAAAATCTTAAATATGTACAAATTTATGTATCTCTCCTATGTAGAATAAAAATATAAATGTTCAAGCATCTCTGTGTTATACATATATTCTACACAGAATTTACATCCATTTTAAAGTTCATTTATATACAATAGATATCCAATGTTTTTCTATCATTCGTCTAATGAATATGGAATCATATAGAAATCTATTATTGTTATATTTATTATGCTAACATTGCAGGTTTTTGTTATTTCTGGATTTAATGTTTGAAACTGTTGGTAGATGAATTCAAAGAAGAATTACCTCAGTCCTCAGTGATATCAAGGGATGTGTTGTAAATCTTTTAATCTGTTTTACAGAATAATTTGAAACTCATGATGTTTCTACAATCATGAGAGAAGAACAATTAAAAAAAAAAAAAACCATGTTCATAATTAATCAATATGGCCTATTTCTCTTCAGATATAAATTACTTTATATTCATAGTTTTTATATATTCATAGTTTATTCTAATGTAACTTAGTACTTGAGTTGAAAATTGTTTAATGCCATTGACAGTGATGTTTCAGTCCATGCAGGAGGAAGTTTCAAATTTTTTGAGTTCACTGACAGAACTGCAGATAGTTTATTGAAATACTTATGTGTCCTACATATATTCTCCATAGAATTTACATCCATTTTATGTACACTGCATCCAAATAGATATCCAATGTTTCTCTATCATACATCTAATGAATAGGTAATCATACAGAAATCTATTATTGTTATATTTATTATGCCAACATTACAAGTTTAAAATAAAATAAAAAGCACATAAGAAAACTCACAATATACACTAAATTATGCAATTTAAATGAGTTGATAACTAAGAAATTAATTTGATAAATCTATTTGAAGAAGCTTCTAAGTTTTGCAACTTGCCATTGGCAAGTTTCAAAATATTTTCAGTTATCCTAAAGATGTACCTAGGGGCTGTATAAATATATTCTTAGAGTTTAAAATATTTGAAACTGCTGATGCTTATATAGAAAAAAGTGCAACAAGATAATGATACAATATAAACTAATTGAGTTAAATAATTTAAGGTAGCTTCTCATTAATGGGTTTGATAAACATCATTGGTGGAACTAGCTTTACCCCTAATGGAATCACTAATGATATTATGGAGAGTGTTTCAAATATCTTAAACTTTTCTACACTATGCCTAAGATGGTGAAAAGGTTTGAGACTTATATTCTTAAACAGTGACAAGTTATATAGTAAATTACCTAATTTATCCTAAATGAGTGGCAAGTTGATAAATGAATTTGGTGAAATTGAAAATCATTGATAGACAAAAATTGGAGAAGTTTTAGTATAGTTATCAATGATATCAGGGTGAATGTTGAGATAACACACATGTGCCTAATGAAAAGAAATATTTTTATACTCATGATATACTGAGAGAGGCAAATCAGAAAATTATTAATTCATTTTAATGTAATTATGAAAAGAAGTTTAATGACCAATGAATTAATTTGGTAATAAAATTGGAGTAATGCTTTCTACTGTAATCACTACAGAAATCATGAAAAGTTTTTTAAAAGTTTTCAGCTGTTACATATCTGATGTAATGAGATTTAAAACTTCTGTTGATTAATAGTGCAAATGGTATAAAAATACTCCAGATTTACTATAGAGTAATTGGATAAAGAAATTTAAGTGAGTTGCTTGCTATGGGATTTATTTGTTTAAAACTATTTTTGTTTTGTTTTTGTTTTAATGTAAACCAGTCCTATTAGGTATACTTATGTTAAGAATACCTGTGGTATAGGTGCTGATAGTTTAATATGAGTACTTAAAATTAATATAGTTAAGTTAAATTAAGATTAAGACTTACTTTTTCATCAATTACGTCGGATATTAACTGATCTTTTATATGTTTAATGTTTTTGAAATTTTCTAAATTATATATTTTCCAATTTAATTGACTAAACAATTTATAATTAAT